>JAJOZX010000002.1:1915000-2515000 GCA_023014485.1 Bathynomus jamesi
AAATCGTCGGATTCCGTAAACTGAAACCTATATTAGACGCGCGTGTTACGGATATGCTTTATTTTGATACAGTACTTGAATACGCATACACCGCTCTGCTCGATGGGTTTACCTAGTGTAGGGCTGGTGAGAATGGTCTAGTGCTGGACGTTTATTTGAAAAGTTTAGACTCTTTGAAATACCATGAACTTTGGTATACCATGAAATACCATGAACTTTAATAATGTAGCTAACGATGAACTCTTTGTGCGTGCTTTTGATTGTATTCTAGACGTGTTTAAAGATGACTTACCAACCGGTTGTAAAGTGGGAACAAAATAGTACTGAACGATATGAAAGCCATTCATATCGAATACAGGTTTCCTATACTTTAAGCGGTGAAATATTATTAAGCCGCATAGACTGCGTAATGCAGAGCAATAATGATGTAATTGTAAACTCGATTAAGACCGATTTTAGTATTTTGAAAAAAAGTGAATTGTATATATATTTTCCTTGACGATTTACGCATATTTCTATTGATTTGTGTTTATATATATATATTATATATATATATAATATATATATATATATATATATATATATATATATTATTTTGCTTGATATTTCTCCTGTACTGTTATGTACATTTGAAGTGTATATGAAATGTATATTTTATTTATATATCACCATAATTGTGTGTGTGTGTATATTTCTCCTGTACTGTTATGTACATATTGAAATGTATATTAAATGTATATGAAATGTATATTTATTTTATATATAAATTATGTGTATATATTTCTGTTATGTACATATTGAAATGTATTTGAAATGTATATTTTATTTTATATATATATATATCCATAATTGTGTGTATATATTTCTGTTATACGCATATTCCTCAAATGTATTTGAAATGTATATTTTATTTATATATATATATATATATATCCATAATTGTGTATATATTTCTGTTATACCGCATATTCCTCAAATGTATATTTATTTTCTATATATTTATAATAAAAAGAATGATGCAATGTTGTTTATTGTTATGCCTTCTACTACCGGTATTCTGTATACAACAGGTATCTGGCAATATTTAAGCCTTCTAAGCCAACTGGCTGATTAGGAGTCTATAATAGTGTATACATGGTATCTGGCAACTCTGTCTTCGGAATACATGGAGCTATCTGGCAACTCAGCCAACTGGCTGATTAGGCGTATATAATAATAATTTATGCAATAATACTGCTAAAAAGAGGTATCTGACAACCAGCCAACTAGCTGATTAGAGTCTATAATAATAATGTATGCAATAATACTGCTAAAAGAGGTATCTGACAACCAGCCAACTAGCTGATTAGGAGTCTATAATAATAATGTATGCAATAATACTGCTAAAAAGAGGTATCTGACAACCAGCCACTGGCTGATTAGGAGTCTATAATAGTGTATACAATGGAATACATGGCGCTATCTGGCAACTCAGCCAACTAGATGATTAGGCGTATATAATAATAATATGGTATGCAATAATACTGCTAAAAAGAGTCTCTGACAACCAGCCAACTGGCTGATTAGGAGTCTATAATAATAATAATGTATGCAATAATACTGCTAAAAAGAGGTATCTGACAACCAGCCACTGGCTGATTAGGAGTCTATAATAGTGTATACAATGGAATACATGGCGCTATCTGGCAAACTCAGCAACTGGCTGATTAGAGCGTATTAATAATAATAATGTAATGCAATAATAAAAAGAGGTATCTGACAACCAGCCAACTGGCTGATTAGGAGTCTATAATAATGTATACAATGGTATCGCGGTATCTGGCAACTCAAGCATTTACGCCAACTGGCTGATTAGGAGCCTATAAAACAACGCCAGCCCGGCTGGAAGTCTTAATGTGCACTTGGCTCCTGCCAGGTGAACACCTCTCCTCCTTTCTCTCCTCCTCCTCCTTTCTCTTGGGGGATAACGCCGCCTCCAAGTTTCCCCCCCACCCCCCTTTGCAACAACCCCCTTTACAACAATCCCCCTTCCCCCTTTGCAACAACCCCCTTTGCAACAACCCCTCCCCCTTTGCAACATTACATAATAACCTGCAACATTCCTGCACTCTCCCCTTTTGCGGCTATACTACTGATATTGAAGCAATGGAAGTGGATATTGCGATTTTTAAGTTCTGAATTGTTTTCGGGCGGTCTTTATAAACACCTTTTGCTGCTTCCCACAAGAAATAGTCGGGCGGCGTAAAGTCTGGGGATCGTGGAGGCCAAAGCCCCCTTGAAATTATGCGACCCCCAAACACATCATACAGTAGCTCCATCGAAAGGTGAGCAGTGTGTGCCGTGGCACCATCTTGCTGGAAGTATGCATTCAGTATTTCCATTTCGTTTAGCTGTCCAATAAATGGATACAGAATTTCTGAACAGTATCGTTCAGCATTTATCGTGTTCTCAAAGAAAATGGAACCGACAATTCGCTTTCTTGATATTGCGACCCAAACGCCGAATTCTGGTCGTGCAATGATGTTTCATAAATAGTGTTTCATGAATTTTTTACCAAGCTATCGACACACACTATTGCCACGATCCCAACTCTGTCACAGTAATGACACGATCGAGTTTACTGTAAACCGGCTGAAACCGGCTTAGCGCGCATATACTGGTTATAGCACGTTGACTGCGGAGAGACTTTTCGAACGCACTGTATCATATATAACTGCATAATTATATCTTCAGAGGTGAAAATAAGAGTTTTTAGTTTTAGTTAAGATTTTCTTTTTGTATATGTCATTATATCTGATGGTATATCATTTTCGATATGTATGTATGACTCTTATCCATTTTTGTATGATTGGCTTCAAAGGGTTAATCTGTTTCCGAAATTGTTTTTCAGACGTTGGGAATTTGGACCCATTGTAATGATCATTCAGCACGTCGAAGAAAGGGGGATGTTTTGTTTGATATCACAGTTTAAAGCCAGGAAGGAAGAAATCATTCCCTATTTGAATTGTATGTTGATTTTGCTGGGGAGGGAGGTTAATGTAAGGGATCCAAAAAACCTTAGCCCCCCCCCATTTGCAGTTTACATGTTTACTTATATCGAAATAGTTTTTAGTGATTATAAAAATATATAAAATTCTTTATTTATTGCAGGTATTAAAATTACTCTAGCTGATAAAGTGATAATATAATGGCTTCTCAATTAATTGGTGATTAGGAGAGGCAACGTGTGATAGATCGCATACGAGCAATAACATTTCGGGAAGCTCGTGATGCTGGAGCCACCTTTATAACACGTTCATGGGTTGCCAAAAAGTTGCGAAGAAGTGAGGACTTCGTCAAAAGAAATTAGAATAAAACTTTGGATGAATGTGAAATGGATACAACCAAATCTGGGCGCCAAAATTTGCCATTCTCTCAGGAAACAAAGGACATCATTGAAAGCGGTACGCGTAAGCGGAAAAACGACTGTGCTAAACTTTCTAGAGAGATCGAAGTGTTGAGAGGAAAGATCGTTAGTGGTGAGACCATTCGACTGTACCGTCATAGGCAAGGTTTAAAGCCTTGGCATGAACTTCCAAAGCCAAGAAAAACTCAACTTAACATCGATGACAGAATGTGGTTTGCCCATTATCTTGAAGATTGGGATGTGGATGATTTCATGCATTTAGCTGTCTCCGATGAATTTTTTGTTTACGTAACACGTCGGCCTAACTACCAAAATGATCGAGTGTGGGCCACAACACCAGATGAAATCGATGACAATGAACATTATCGCGAATTATTAAAAAGTCCAGACTGTGTTGGTGTGTTTGTTTTGTTCACTGCAAAGAAGCTCATGTGGGTGCTGAAGCCAAATGGTCAGAGTTGGGATGGACAGTATTTTCGTGATATTATTCTATCCCAGCATGTCATTCCTTTTCTAAGAAACCCAAACAATGTTATGGATGTCGATCAGGTCACACTTCTGCACGATAAGGCCCCCTGCTTTAAGGCATTAGCCACTCAACAGTTGTTGCGGAACTATGAGATCGATTTCTTTGGAAATGAAGAATGGCCAGGAAATCCTCCTGACCTGAACATCTGTGAACACATTGGATCAGTTATAAAGGACAAGGTTGAATGTCTCTTGTTTGAAGAACCTGCAGCAAATCGATTTTCGAAGGATACAATGACGCAACACATTGAAACTGTTTTAGCAAATTTGCGTAACGATCAAGATCTATTCACGTCACTTTTGACAAGCTACCCAAAGCGAATTCAGGCTGTCTTTGGAAGCCAATGGCGGGAACACCAAGTTTTAATTGTTTTACATTAAATGCAGGATTAAATTCTCTTTTGTAAGGTACGTTTAGTTTTACTGTACCTCTAATGATTTAGGCCATGGGTGGGGGGGGGCTAAGGTTTATTGGAGCCCCATATATAGCTTTGATTTTTGTTAGTTGTTAAATGTGGATAAATATACATTTCTATTTGTTTGAAGATTTTATGAATTATATACAATATATAGTACATACTGTATATAGGCCCGTCCCTCTTATCAGCCTTAGGCCCCTCACAGCCTTAATTAATCAAGCCCTGTTTGGAACCATGGCGTCTGTATGACCCCAGGGCTAAAATCTTAAAAAATGGTGCTATAAAAAGTCTGTAATGAAACACTCACATGAACGAAACATTGTATTTGATATTTAAGAACTTTTAACGAATAATATCATCTCTTTCATTGTTTTGACCCCATCGTTCCTGATAAGGGTTAATTACTGTTCCGTGCTGTGAATGGACCATTTATACCCAAAATTTCGGGATAAGGACTTCAAAGCTGAAAGACTTTAACTGAAAACATTAAATAAACTTTTTTATAATAAAGCTTCGGCTCGATGATTAATCCAGAATTTAGTCATGTCTGTAAGAAAATAATAAGATATTTTTCTGCCTTAAAGACTGATTGTTGGGGTCCGATAATCCGCTAATTCTACGACTGTCTAAAACATCGGTTGAACCTGGACAAAACAGGGACATAGCTAACAATAACATTTATCATACATTCGTAAAGGTAATGCATGCCATGCTTTGTTGCAAAGAGGTGACGACATTCACAAGAATTAATACTGTAAAATCACCTGGTGAATTAAAATCAGTGGGCACTATGCGTTACAGGGTTAACTTTCTATCTCGCCCCTCGTGGTGTCTCAGTGGTTCCACTTTTGAAAGCTGATTTAAAGTGCCAAGGTTCGCTCTTTGCCCTCTCCTAGCTTCGATTGAGAAGCACCGCTCGTTCAACGTGGGTGAAGTAAAGGGGAGTGTCGAGCAAATGGGCGCCATCTGTTTTGACGTCCGCCGGAGTCGTACTTACAACAGCGGGTGCGGATACCCATTGACCTTTACCTTCTATGTCAGATTCCTCTCCTATAGATTTAGTGAAGCAACTATGAGTTTGAGAAATGGAAAAAATCTCAAACGGATTCAAATACCTAAAGCAGAAAAATCGGATTTGTATCGTAATTCTCGAAAAAAACATGTGAAAAATAAAAATGTTTAAAGTGAGGAAAATACGAGTAAATAATAAAAAAAGTTAAAGAAGAACTCAACAAAAGAAGTCATTGAAACCTTACACAATTTTGAAAAATGTATTCAAACAATAAAAAGACTGAAAACGTTAATTTTCAGTTACTGATCCTTCTTTACCTTTGTCTGGACTCACCAAGGGACACAAACGATTTATTTTACGCGTTAGGAACACCAAAGAACAATCTTATTGTACAAAACTTTGGAAACGCTTAATTGTATTTCATCGGAGATGGTAGGTATGATTAATTGACCATAGTTAAAAATGTTAAAGTTCTTGATTTATGGAAATGTTTCTGAAATGGTTTATGATCATTCCATGTTGAAATGTAAATTGTGAGTATATGAAATTATTGATAGATTAATATAGAAAGTTTCAGCTTTTTTATATTCAAATATAAAATGATAAATTGCTAAAAACAAAGTTTTACAGCAGAAATTGTTTTTAATATATTCTAATATATAAATAAGTATATGTAAGTAACTTTACTATAAATATATCTGGGTGATATTCATTATATATAGTATAGTATTTTCTGATGATTTTATAATTACTCGTAATTCAAAACGGTAAAATACAGAATACAAGTAAATTTATTTTGCTCATTTTTATCTGGAATTATGATTTAATTTAACTGTGATTTTATCATGCTTTGGGATGCAACGAAATCATTCGTTACCTACCAGTGGAGTCTTCTCAGGACAGTAAATTTAACTATTTCATGACTAATCTAGACTGGTGTTCATTATCTGGAAGATACTCAGGATGTCTGTAAATAAAAATTTAAGAACTGCGCATTTGATTTGGTCCCCTACTTTGCGTGTGGTCCATCAACCAATTAACGAAAAAATTAATTTAGTCAATTTACTTTATTCCGTTAAGTCGAGGTTCTGTCACAGGATTACCCATAAATGACTACTTACAGTGTTTTGGAGTCAACTCAAAAGTTCACTTTTGAAATTGAATGCATCTGTTGACCTGACTAAGTTAGTCTTTCAATCCAAATATTTCTCTGTGTTTGGATATTTCCTATAACGGCTATTTCTCACTCTCGTGAGTGTATGTACACTGTACAATCCCCTACAATAGTCGCGCTTCACCCGTGTATAGCTCTCTCCGAGATGTGGAAGAATGCAGTCCCTCTTAAACCCCAGTCCCTCCCCCTTACTCCCTCCCTCTCCCCTTCCCTCTCAGATGTTGTCATAGTAATACTTCTATTTTTTTAAAACCAATGACAGAATAATATATTGTTCACTGTAGTTTTGGTGGTAATGCTAGGACGACTATATATTTGATTCAGGCATTATCCCTAAATTTAGGGAAAAAGTAGTAAGGTTATTTCACAAACGTGGGATACTTTAAAAACTTTTAATCATAGGATTTTCATGTGGCCATGTTATAGTTAAAGTGTAAGATAAGTTGTAGTATCGACTTTTCCTCTAGGCAATAACATTTTTGTTTAAACTCCATGCATCACCAACAAATGATTATCCAGAAAAAGGTCTATCCATGGAGAGATAATGATAACATAGTTCAATTTTTTATTACAAAAATAAACATGAATCAAGTAAATTTAGGGATTTTCTTGAGAACATACAAAACATAATGTTCAAATTAAAGGAACTGAGTTGTTCAAGTAATCAAAACCATAACATTATCATACACAATTACTTGGTCCATCCTCCATTATTATTAATGAGCTCTCGTAGCCTATTTGTAAGAGATGCCATGTGATTTAAGATTACTTGTGGGTTCGTGCGGAAAAGTTTCCACTCTGCCATGGTGTGTTCCAGCAAGTGCCGAGATGTCCGCTCCTGCCCAGGCTCCCAAGCGTTAACCACATTTACCCACACATTTTCAATGGAGTATAGGTCACACACCTTGGTGGGCCAGTTCAGCAGCTCGACATCTCGTTGTTCCTGAAACCACCGTCTGATGATCCTGTCAGTATGAACAGGACAGTTATCCTGTAAAAAGAAATTAGCAAAACTTGAGAGTTCACATTTCATCCATACTTTTTTGAATTTGCTTTAAGAGGACGCAAAAATAAATTTAAAAAAATAAATAAAAATAAAGATACATTTAAAATTACATTTAAAACTACATTTACTAATATCCTCCTTTAATCATATTACCTTAAAATATACACTGTTTGACCTTAATTAAGTAATTTTCTTGAAAGCATATTCTGTGTAATGAAAATAAATTAGTTGTATTACTTACCTGCATAAATATAATTCGCTCCGGATGGGGCAAAGCGTATGTCCTTACGGTTGGCAGCATCACCTCCTCCAGTAACTCTAAATACTGGTTGGCTGTAAACCTCCCGTTAATTTCTGCCAGCTCTCCAATGCCGTACAGGTGCACCCATCCCCACACGTTACAGGTCACGTGTCCACTCCTTGATACTTTATATATGTGTTGGCGGGCATACCTCGTATTGTCTGGTCGCCAACAATAAACACGCCCATGTGCAGTGAAGGCGAATGTTTTTTCATCTGAGAAGATGACTCTTCCCCAGTATGCGAGGTCTTCATTAATATACTCTTGGGAAAACTACTGCAGCCTCGTCTCTTTGTGTCGCTCCTCAAGTCTCTCTTTAACGGCAGGTGTCCTGTGGTGCAGCGCCGGCATTAGGATATTTCGGGCCCTGTGCAGAGTATACTGTACGGGTCCTCCATGACACAAGTCAAATTGTTTTTCATTGCTAATCATTTTATTTCAGTAAATTGTTAACAAGTACAACAAGTAAAATTTAACTATACAAGTGCACCTGTAACAGAATACCAACAGACCAACAGCCTTTACTATTATTACTACTTATTACTTTATTATTATCAAATATTTAAACTATCATAAGAGGTTTCAACCAGCGCCGGCCTTAGGATATTTAATTAGGAATAGGATAATTCAATTTAATTAGGATAAAAAATAAATTACATTAATTTACACCAATTTTGGCACTCTGACGTCGATGGTAAATTTCTGTGAAATTTTCGGGCCCCCCTAAGTTGCGGGCCCTGTGCGACCGCACGGTTCGCACACCCCTAAGGCCGGCACTGTGTGGTGATAACGTGCCTCATGTAACCTCCTCTTAACTGTGTCAACTGACACGTCCAGATGAAGTTGATCTCGAGGAGCAACTGCATTTGTGATGGGATTTCCCTGGACTTCATCCAACATCCTCCTATCTTCTTCTGGGGTTGTTTTTCTTGGTTTCCCAGAGCTAGGACGGTCTAAGATTCCCCAATGCCTCCTACCTCTGCAACCAACGACGAGCTGTAGTTTCAACGATTCCCATCTCCCTCGCTATGGCCGAAACCGAGAAACCTGCATCTCTCAACCCAATGATCCGCCCACGATGTGCAAGTTTCTCTTGAGAGAAGTTCATTTCGAGAGCGGATGTTCACAAGACGGAGTACTAGTGCTGTCTGAGCTTTGATAAAGTCAGCAACCCTGTTAACACCTCGGGTTGGGCCGTCCAAATTACGTCACTACCATGTACGAGCTGTAAGTAGTTTCCCTTTTACCCTAATTTAACCCATTTCTTATATTTAAGTATACCATAATAACTGGGATAAACGTGATTTTTTTTTTCTAATGCAAGAGTTGTCACTTTCCTTTTTTGTATAAATTATTGTTGATTGCAACAATATTGCTATTACATACTTTGTATAACAGTCGTTAATCATATTACTCTTTTCTCTTTTCAAGAATATTATCTATTTTATACGTTGCACTGGAAACTGATGGAAAGCATAGGAGGCGTCCTGGGAAGGAGTGCCGAAGCCGCCATATGTTCGAAAATCTGTTTTCTGTATCACCATCTTCTTTTGGCCTTTGTCTATGCAGTGAATAATACACACTTACCGATACTTCGTCATTAATGCCTTTGAAATTATACACTGCTTGGACAAAGGCCAGAAGAAAATGGTGATACAGAAAACAGATTTTCGAACATATGGCGGCTTTGTCACTCCTTTCCCGGACGCCTCATATGTGATAGAGGTATATAGAGCAGTGTTCCAAGGATAAAAAATAAAGTGTAGGAGTATTTACACACAGACACACACACACACACACACACACACACACACACCACATCCACCTCTCACTCTGACCGGATGCTACCTCTGTCCCTCGTCCCCCTCCGCATCTCCCCACCTCCTTTTTCATACTGCTTCTCCCACTCCCACCACTGCGTTGCTGTTATATCTCGGAGAAGGCTGTACAAGGGTGGAGCGCGACTATTGCAGGATACTGTATAAAAACAATGAAAATGAAAATATACATTAAAATGCACAAACGTTCGGTTAAAATTATGTGTGTCCATCCTCAAATATAGTAATGCTGATAACATTATTTTTTATTTTGTTAATTAGGTTTTTGTTGTGTTGTCTGTCGCTTCATGTTTTTCGAACCAAAACTATTAATTACATCGCAAAAACTAATAAGTCCTGTCCCCTAGCACCGATATGGAAAAACTATACATGTTTACAATATGGTATCGTATGTGATACCTTTATTTCATAATTAAATATAAATTATTAATTAATTGAATTAAATATTTACAAAATTGCCTCGGGATTGGCGACATAGCCTATTGGGAATGAAAATAATTGCCATACGTACATAGAACCCATATGTAGGCATCGGGCCTGCATAACAACAAGAAAACCAAATTTATTGTTTCGTGTTCAAAATTTTCCACTGCTGACTCATGAAAATTACTTCGAGAGAAGAGTCAACGAACTTTGCAAAATCAGCAAATAATAAAAATACGAAGATATATATTATATTATAGCAGCTCGCTAGGAGCTTGCTTATGTTACAGCGATGCTTTAAGCAAGGAAGATGTACTTTATCTTCCTACATGTTCTGAGTGAAATCCTCTTAATATAAAACCTAATAACTAAAAAAGGGATAGGCCTATTCCTTCAGGTATTTAAGTGTAGTGACTGCTTATATTAATTACATCAAAGCAACTCGTTGTGTAACTCCATCGTACCGCGGCACTACATCGAAAAACATCGTCGAGTTCTACGAACAGAAGCGAGGCCCAACGAAATAATAAGGTAACGAAATAATAAGGTAATGAAATAATAAGGTAAGGTAATAAGCGCAAATACCGAAGGCAATTAAACATAAAGAGGTCCTTTGAAGACCTACACATACATAACTCTCTAATGAAAAAACGTAGGGCTTTTGTCGTTAACTCTCCACTGGAATCTGCTGGAAATTTCCAACGGATGAGGGTATCAGGCAATCAACCCATAGCCCTATATAGTTTTTCACAACTGGTTCGTGCTGATATAATTCATTCATGGTCTGTATAAAAAAATGTTGAAGAAATTCTTTTACAATTACTGTAAAGAGCAAACTGCCACCCACTAAATTCATAATATAAAATTTATTTATGGGTCCTCGAAGGGCTTTTTAGATTTGGCGTTCAGAAAGAGTAAAATTTCTTTTGTCTATTTTTACTTCTCGCACCATCATACGAGTATAATTGAAAAATTATAATTATGATGGTGTAAGTCAAACTGTCATAAATATTATTAGCGAAAAATTTGAAGAAGAATTATCATATAATTATATAATTCCTTATTATATAATTCCTTAGTACGTCCCCACCTAAAAGACTGCGTTCAATTCTGGTCCCCATATTTACGACAGGATATACACAGAATGGAGAGAGAGTGCAACGATTGGCTACTAAGATGATTCCTAGACTAAGAAACAAATCGTATGCTGCCCGTTTAGAAACGTAAAATTTATTTTCACTTGTAAAAAGGTGAATTCGAGGAGACTTAATCCAAGTAGTTAAAATGATTAAAGGTTTTGATAATGTCGACGCCAAAAAATATTTCACCTTCAGGAATGCAGATAAAACTTCCCGTAATGGTTCTAAATTAGTGGGTAAACATTTTAATTCTAATGAAGCTACACATTTTTTCTTCAATCGTATAGTAAATTTGTGGAATGGATTGGCAGCCGGCGTAGTTCAGAGTAATTTGATCAAATTCTTTAAAAAGAAACTAGATGCTTATCTCGCCTTAAACCCCGAGTTGGAAGTATTTGTTAGCACGTAGAAATAATGTAGAATTTTCACTTGGATTTCCTCCTCTGTATTTTAAAATTTTCACTTTTGCTTTAAATTTCTTTCCTACCTCTCAACCTCTTTTCTCTGTTTTGTTTTAAAACTTTCACTTGTCTTTAAATTTTCTTACTTCTTTTAACTTTCCTTCTTAAACAGACAGGCCTCGTAGGGACCAGGCGGTCTGTTGCTGTTTGGTGTCCTTTGTATAGGTATATATAATAATACCAATACGCCGCTTCAGGGTGGCAAATTTCCATTAATTAAGAAAGATACTGTGATAAAATATTTCGTTTGAAGAAAGTTAATAATCGTTTGTATGAATTTTTGTTCCAATTGCAACCATAATTTCAAGTTACGGAATTCTATAAATTAGACCAGGGGTGTCCAACCTTTTTCTCCAGGAAGAATGAACCACCTAGTCGTACCCCTACTCAACTGCCTCCGACTCCTGCCATCTCCACTTCATCCCATTTCCATTTTAACCCTGTAATCATGACCCACGTCATTATTTTTATTATAATAAATTATAAGGAAGGACTAAATTTTGAAAATGTTGATAATACAAATTAGGTTCATTAGAGTCAAACTGGAAATTCAACATACTGGATGCCTACCTTACAATTAAAAAAATAACACTGTGCAACAATTTTTTGTTTATGTTGATTTTTTTAATCTTTTCTATATGTTTCGGCCACGCTGATTACAGATTTGGCATCGGTTTTGCTCGGAAAACTATAGTTTTTATGATATGGTCAAATTTAGAAATCTTACTTTTTCGCCATTTTTAAGGCATTTTTCTGAGATAGCAAAAGTAATTTCCAAGTGCAAAATTCAAAATGTCCCCAAAACTGGGGTTTATTAGTAATGTTTTTATTGGTTAAGGTCCATTATTAAATATTTGTACACATTTGGTTTCTTATTTCTGTTTATAAAATGTTTTTTTGTATTTTTCAGATATTTGAATTAGAATTATATAGTGATGGCTACCAATAGGCCCTGCAGACACTATAGAGATTCATTTTGTCATGTTTGTGGCCATTACGTCAATCCAAAGCAAGTAAAGCACAAAATTGACACAGGAACGAAGTTTTGTGTACAGCATATAAGGCTTACTCTGGCATGCCCATGGGTGATCAGGATAAATCATAGGCACCTCACTTTTGCTGTGGAAACTGCCTTTCCACATTAGAAGGATGGCTGCGAGGTACCAGAAAAGGCACGCCATTTGCTATTCCTCGCATTTGGAGGGAGCAAACCAATCACCACGATGATTGCTACTTCTGCATGGTAGACATTTCACTCTACAAGAGAGGGAAAGGTAAAAAAATGTCCTATATCCAAATATCCCATCTTCTATTGCCCCAGTCCCCCATAATGAAGATTTACCCGTTTCATGCCCCACCGTGGAGGAAATAGAAGAAACGCCTTTAATATCCTCCGATGAGATGAAGATGCTGACTTCGAGGCAAACTAATACGTCATCCCATTTCCCCAACCAGAAAGACATAGACGACCTAGTCAGGGATATGAACCTTACGAAAACCAATGCAGAAATTATGACGTCCCGCCTTAAAGAGTGGGATCTTTTGGACCCAAGTGTCAAGATCTCTTTCTACAGGAATAGGCATTTGCGATACGCTTCCTTCTACTCCTGTTTTGCATCGAGCTCTCTTTGCTACTGCTGTGATGTGTATAAAAACAATGAAAATGAAAATATACAGTAAAATGCACAAACGTTCGATTAAAATTATGTGTGTCCATCCTCAAATATAGTAATGCTGATAACATTATTTTTTATTTTGTTAATTAGGTTTTTGTTGTGTTGTCTGTTGCTTCATGTTTTTCGAACCAAAACTATTAATTACATCGCAAAAACTAATAAGTCCTGTCCCCTAGCACCGATATGGAAAAACTATACATGTTTACAATATGGTATCGTATGTGATACCTTTATTTCATAATTAAATATAAATTATTAATTAATTGAATTAAATATTTACAAAATTGCCTCTGGATTGGCGACATAGCCTATTGGGAATGAAAATAATTGTCATACGTACATAGAACCCATATGTAGGCATCGGGCCTGCATAACAACAAGAAAACCAAATTTATTGTTTCGTGTTCAAAATTTTCCACTGCTGACTCATGAAAATTACTTCGAGAGAAGAGTCAACGAACTTTGCAAAATCAGCAAATAATAAAAATACGAAGATATATATTATATTATAGCAGCTCGCTAGGAGCTTGCTTATGTTACAGCGATGCTTTAAGCAAGGAAGATGTACTTTATCTTCCTACATGTTCTGAGTGAAATCCTCTTAATATAAAACCTAATAACTAAAAAGGGATAGGCCTATTCCTTCAGGTATTTAAGTGTAGTGACTGCTTATATTAATTACATCAAAGCAACTCGTTGTGTAACTCCATCGTACCGCGGCACTACATCGAAAAACATCGTCGAGTTCTACGAACAGAAGCGAGGCCCAACGAAATAATAAGGTAACGAAATAATAAGGTAATGAAATAATAAGGTAAGGTAATAAGCGCAAATACCGAAGGCAATTAAACATAAAGAGGTCCTTTGAAGACCTACACATACATAACTCTCTAATGAAAAAACGTAGGGCTTTTGTCGTTAACTCTCCACTGGAATCTGCTGGAAATTTCCAACGGATGAGGGTATCAGGCAATCAACCCATAGCCCTATAGTTTTTCACAACTGGTTCGTGCTGATATAATTCATTCATGGTCTGTATAAAAAAATGTTGAAGAAATTCTTTTACAATTACTGTAAAGAGCAAACTGCCACCCACTAAATTCATAATATAAAATTTATTTATGGGTCCTCGAAGGGCTTTTTAGATTGGCGTTCAGAAAGAGTAAAATTTCTTTTGTCTATTTTTACTTCTCGCACCATCATACGAGTATAATTGAAAAATTATAATTATGATGGTGTAAGTCAAACTGTCATAAATATTATTAGCGAAAAATTTGAAGAAGAATTATCATATAATTATATAATTCCTTATTATTATTCCTTAGTACGTCCCCACCTAAAAGACTGCGTTCAATTCTGGTCCCCATATTTACGACAGGATATACACAGAATGGAGAGAGAGTGCAACGATTGGCTACTAAGATGATTCCTAGACTAAGAAACAAATCGTATGCTGCCCGTTTAGAAACGTAAAATTTATTTTCACTTGTAAAAGGTGAATTCGAGGAGACTTAATCCAAGTAGTTAAAATGATTAAAGGTTTTGATAATGTCGACGCCAAAAAATATTTCACCTTCAGGAATGCAGATAAAACTTCCCGTAATGGTTCTAAATTAGTGGGTAAACATTTTAATTCTAATGAAGCTACACATTTTTTTCTTCAATCGTATAGTAAATTTGTGGAATGGATTGGCAGCCGGCGTAGTTCAGAGTAATTTGATCAAATTCTTTAAAAAAACTAGATGCTTATCTCGCCTTAACCCCGAGTTGGAAGTATTTGTTAGCACGTAGAAATAATGTAGAATTTTCACTTGGATTTCCTCCTCTGTATTTTAAAATTTTCACTTTTGCTTTAAATTTCTTTCTACCTCTCAACCTCTTTTCTCTGTTTTGTTTTAAAACTTTCACTTGTCTTTAATTTTCTTACTTCTTTTAACTTTCCTTCTTAAACAGACAGGCCTCGTAGGACCAGGCGGTCTGTTGCTGTTTGGTGTCCTTTGTATAGGTATATATAATAATACCAATAGCCGCTTCAGGGTGGCAAATTTCCATTAATTAAGAAAGATACTGTGATAAATATTTCGTTTGAAGAAAGTTAATAATCGTTTGTATGAATTTTTGTTCCAATTGCAACCATAATTTCAAGTTACGGAATTCTATAAATTAGACCAGGGTGTCCACCTTTTTCTCCAGGAAGAATGAACCACCTAGTCGTACCCCTACTCAACTGCCTCCGACTCCTGCATCTCCACTTCATCCCATTTCCATTTTAACCCTGTAATCATGACCCACGTCATTATTTTTATTATAATAAATTATAAGGAAGGACTAAATTTTGAAAATGTTGATAATACAAATTAGGTTCATAGAGTCAACTGGAAATTCAACATACGGATGCCTACCTTACAATTAAAAAAATAACACTGTGCAACAATTTTTTGTTTATGTTGATTTTTTAATCTTTTCTATATGTTTCGGCCACGCTGATTACAGATTTGGCATCGTTTTGCTCGAAAACTATAGTTTTTATGATATGGTCAAATTTAGAAATCTTACTTTTTCGCCATTTTTAAGGCATTTTTCTGAGATAGCAAAAGTAATTTCAAGTGCAAAATTCAAATGTCCCCAAAACTGGGGTTTATTAGTTTTTTATTGGTTAAGGTCCATTATTAAATATTTGTACACATTTGGTTTCTTATTTCTGTTATAATAAAATTTTTTTTGTATTTTTCAGATATTTGAATTAGAATTATATAGTGATGGCTACCAATAGGCCCTGCAGACACTATAGAGATTCATTTTGTCATGTTTGTGGCCATTACGTCAATCCAAAGCAAGTAAAGCACAAAATTGACACAGGAACGAAGTTTTGTGTACAGCATATAAGGCTTACTCTGGCATGCCCATGGTGATCAGGATAAATCATAGGCACCTCACTTTTGCTGTGGAAACTGCCTTTCCACATTGAAGGATGGCTGCGAGGTACCAGAAAAGGCACGCCATTTGCTATTCCCTCTTTGGAGGGAGCAAACCAATCACCACGATGATTGCTACTTCTGCATGGTAGACATTTCACTCTACAAAGAGGAAAGGTAAAAAAATGTCCTATATCCAAATATCCCATCTTCTATTGCCCCAGTCCCCCATAATGAAGATTTACCCGTTTCATGCCCCACCGTGGAGGAAATAGAAGAAACGCCTTTAATATCCTCCGATGAGATGAAGATGCTGACTCGAGGCAAACTAATACGTCATCCCATTTCCCAACCAGAAAGACATAGACCTTGTCAGGGATATGAACCTTACGAAAACCAATGCAGAAATTATGACGTCCGCGCTTAAAGAGTGGGATCTTTTGGACCAAGTGTCAAGATCTCTTTCTCAGGAAATAGGCATTTGCGATACGCTTCCTTCTACTCCTGTTTTCCATGCATCGCTCTTCTTTGCTGTGCTGTTGATGTATAAAAACAATGAAAATGAATATACAGTAAATGCACAACGTCGATTAAAAATTATGTGTGTCCATCTCATATAAATGCTGATAACATTATTTTGTTTATTTGTTAATTAGGTTTTGTGTGGTTGTGTGTTGCTTCATGTTTTTCGAACCAAAACTATTAATTACATCGCAAAAACTAATAAGTCCTGTCCCTAGCACCGATATGGAAAAAACTATACATGTTTACAATATGGTATCGTATGTGATACCTTTATTTCATAATTAAATATAAATTATTAATTAATTGAATTAAATATTTACAAAATTGCCTCGGGATTGGCGACATAGCCTATTGGGAATGAAAATAATTGTCATACGTACATAGAACCCATATGTAGGCATCGGGCCTGCATAACAACAAGAAAACCAAATTTATTGTTTCGTGTTCAAAATTTTCCACTGCTGACTCATGAAAATTACTTCGAGAGAAGAGTCAACGAACTTTGCAAAATCAGCAAATAATAAAAATACGAAGATATATATTATATTATAGCAGCTCGCTAGGAGCTTGCTTATGTTACAGCGATGCTTTAAGCAAGGAAGATGTACTTTATCTTCCTACATGTTCTGAGTGAAATCCTCTTAATATAAAACCTAATAACTAAAAAAGGAATACAGCCCTGCTGATTGGCATTTGTTTATTGACAGTTCAACTAAAAGTTTAAAAGGCGTCCTACTGCATAAGGGAAACATGTTTCCATCTATTCCTGTGGCTCATTCGGTTGAATTGAAGGAAGAATATAAAAATGTAAAGCAGTTGCTAGACAAAATAAACTACAGTGAACAAAGATGGGATGTATGTGGAGACTTCAAAATGCTAGGATTCCTGCTTGGACTACAGGGCGGTTACATTAAATATTCGTGTTTCCTCTGCTTTTGGGACAGCAGAGCAGATGGTGAGCACTTTGTCAGAAAGGAATGGCCCGTGAGAAATGAGCTTAATCCAGGCAAACACAATGTTCTTAACGAAGCCCATGTTCCAGCAGACAAAATTTTGCTACCCCCGCTACATATCAAGCTTGGTTTTATTAAGCAATTCATCAAAACTTTGAATGCTGAAAGTGAAGCTCTTTATCATATACGTTCAATGTTTCCCAAACTTTCTGAAGCTAAAATCAAGGGAGACATATTTGTTGGACCTCAAGTCAGACGCATGTTAGCATCTAAAGAGTTAGAAGAAAAAAATGACAGCTCTTGAAAAAAATGCTTGGCAGTCATTTCGGCGGCTTGTAGTCCATGGATTTTTAGGTAACAAGAAGAACGACAACTACAAAGAGCTAGTAGAAAATCGGAATGGGACGTTTTGGCGCCGACGTTCTGGCGCCGACGTTTTGGCGCCGACGTTTGGGCGCCACCGTTTGAGCGCCGCCGTTTGGGCGCGGAGCCGGTTTGGCGCCGCCGTTAATTAGTATTAAGTATTAAGTAGTAATACTTGGTTATTAACCTGAAGTGCTGTCTGTCTTTTCAGATAAGTTGTGTTGTTGCCCTTAATAGCATAAATGTCTGAAAATATATCAAGTAAGAAAGGGAAACAGAAGTTTTCACATAATGGATATTTGTATGTGTTTGATAAATGTAGCAAGCGCGACCCTTCGTTACTTTTTTGGCGGTGCGAGCAAAAGAGTCAGTGTATTATAAGGTGTATATATAATATGGGTACTTTTCCGTTATCTGCCCCCTTGACGATTGGTTAGGTTAAGTCGTGATATTTTTGTTAAAACTAAGGAAAATATCACGACTTAACCTAACCAATCGTCAAGGGGGTACAGTTGACCTAACCGGGCAGTGACGATTGGTTAGGTTAAGTTGTGATATTTTTGTTAGTTTTAACGAAAATATCATGACTGAACCTAACCAATCGTCAATGGGGCAGATAACCGAAAAGTACCCATATTATATATACACCTTATAATACACTGACTCTTTTGCTCGCACCGCCAAAAAAGTAACGAAGGGTCGCGCTTGCTACATTTATCAAACACATACAAATATCCATTATGTGAAAACTTCTGTTTCCCTTTCTTACTTGATATATTTTCAGACATTTATGCTATTAAGGGCAACAACACAACTTATCTGAAAAGACAGACAGCACGTCAGGTTAATAACCAAGTATTACTACTTAATACTTAATACTAATTAACGGCGGCGCCAAACCGGCTCCGCGCCCAAACGGTGGTGCCCAAACGGCGGCGCCAAAACGTCCAGCGCCAAAATGTCGGCGCCAAAACGTCCTAGATGGGTAGAAAATCTACTCAAACACTTTCAAAGGTTAGGTTGTAGAATGTCCCTGAAGGTACACTATCTGGACTCGCTCGCATTTAGAATTCTTCAGACCAAATTTGGGTGACGTACGTGAAGAACATGGTGAACGTTTTCACCAAGATATCCAAACCATTGAGAGGAGATATCAGGGAAAATGGGACGAAGCTATGATGGGCGACTATATCTGGTGTTTAATATGAAATAATCCACGGGACTACAAGAGAAAAAGTCACTCAAATGTACATTTTTAAGCATTATCCGTTTAGATTTGTGAGCATATTTGTGTGCATATTATATTTGGGTGCATTATACCGTATATACATTATATACGCATTATATATACATTATATACATTATACAGGGTGTCCTATAAGTCCGGCATCATAGGAGAAATTTATATTTTTCTATTTCTACAAACCATAATTCATATTTTTCTCTTTCTACAGGCCATAATGTCTATGCTCGGGATACCAATTTCCTGTCCACCATTCTGTTCAGTGACGAGGCTGTTTTTTATGGAAATGGTGAGGTAAATCGACAGAACACCCGCTACTAGTCTCAAAACAACCCTCACCGGTATACCTCTTCAAAGGAACAAGGTGCATCTCGGGTGATGGTATGGTGTGGCATTTGGAAGGATCGCATCATAGGCCCCCTCTTTTTCGATGAACATGTCACTGGAGGCACCTACCTACGTATGCTCAAGGAAGAAGCATTTCCCAGTGTCTTGAACGAAGAAGGAAATTTCCCAACATGGTTCCAGCAAGACGGCGCTCCTGCACATTACAGCACCCAAGTAAGGGAGTACCTCTACCAACAATTCCCTGGTCATTGGATAGCACGTCGAGGGCCTGTGGAATGGCCAGCTAGAAGCCCGGATCTCACGCCACTAGATTTTTATCTCTGGGGCCACTTGAAAGCGCTGGTATACGCAGAGAAAATTAGGAGTGTTGAACATTTGCGGCAGCGCATTATTGGGGCATGTAACACCATTACTCCTGACATCATTCACCGTGTGCTTGCTGACTGGGTATCACGTCTGAATTTGTGTATTGGAAACAATGGTGGACATATTGAGCACGTTCTGTAAATAAAAGCTTTTGTTTTGCCTTTTTTTATTATTTTTCCCATGATGCCGGACTTATGGGACACCCTGTATATACATTATACATTATATATCTTTAAATATGAAATATAATTATTTTCCTTTCCTTTACTTCCTTGTGATTTTGCTCTCTGATAAGCCACTTGGTGCAAAAAATAGATTATGGTTTTCAGAAGAAACTAGAGTTTTCACGAGAAAACTACTCCGATTTTTTAATTCAGCGCACCCAAAAATATAAAGAAACACCAAAAAAATAAAATAAACACAAATTTTCCAAAATTAGTTGTGAATTATGAATCGTTGCGTGCATTGCACTGGCCTTTTTATATATACAGTATATATATAATTATTTTCTATACTTTTAAATTTATGAAAATGTCGATTTCTGCTTTATGATTGACTCGAAAATGCTTCGTAATCAATCAATTGGACACCCCCTGAATCGAAACTTTGGCTTTGATCTACGTCCTGCGGAATTAAAGAACGATCTTTCCAAGATTTCTCCTCGCCCTCATCTCACTCCTTTCTCAGTCTGTTTCTAATTTTTGAAAAGCTAATAGGTTCTGCTGAAATGTCAAGACTTCTAATATATATTTTCTTATCGCTTTATAGAATTTTATTTGTGTTATTGTTTTTCCACAAGAACTTTATAAAGAAGAATTCGTTGGTTGTCCCAAAATACTTACTTTAGTTGAACTTTTACAATTTTTTCGAACTTTCGACAATTTGCTTCGTCGATTTTTACATTCGTGGAAATGGTATACGAACTCAGGTGCTTCAAGATTAAAATTACTTGAAAGCGAAGTTAAAGAATAAAGCAATTTCATTCTATTCCGATTTTATGATCAGATGATTTAGATTCATATTTTATATTACAGTTAATTACGATAATATTGTAAATGAATAAAGAAAACTATTTAAAAATTGCTGCGTGTTTACATTTTACTTTTATTAATTTTTCATTAAATCATGACATTTCGCATAGAACAGAATTCACATTTGGATTCATTCACTGTTTTCTCTTAAAAGACAAATTATTTGATGCTTCACTGAAATACCGTAGTTCAAAAGTATTTTTGCTTGCAAGAAAAATATAAGAAAGGAAACGTGTGTGATCAATGGTTTGTTCATTGACAGACGTTATTTATCATTGTCATTGTCAGTAACTTCGGGTGTAGAAGGGAAACTCTTCGTTCGAGAATAACATCTTCAGAGCAATCATATTTTTGAAATCTAATGCAAATTGGCTTCTAGGGAATAAAGACGCAATAAGTAATGGATTCATTAGAAGCACAACCTTTCGGACTATTCTCAGGTCTTTATCAGGTATTTATACATCTAATAAAATCTATTACTTATTGTGGCTTGATTTCCCAAATTCAAATAGTCCTTACTTTATTTCTTTATCTAAATATAGGATCTCCAATTTTGAAGGGTGCCAAGCATTAGAGAAAGGACTACCAATCTGCGAAAAGGAGTGAATCCAAATGCTGGAATGCTGTTTCTGAAGACAGAAAGAGAAGGAAACGAATCCTCCTCATTATGAACTAAATCATACCTATGAGAGAAATTTTATTTTATCACTTATATTTCCTTCCTTCTCAGAGAGAGAGAGAGAGAGAGAGAGAGAGAGAGAGAGAGAGAGAGAGAGAGAGAGACTTTTGAAAAGGTATTCATTAATTTCTCTTTCTGCATTTTTAAATGTTCATTCATATTTAAGTTTAAATATTTTTCTTTGACCAAGAACGTAACGTTTTTATGCTCATAAAGTTTAGAAAGTTTGTGAAGAAGAAATGTTTGAAGTACAGAAGGTAATGTGCATATAATGAACATAAATTAAATTTATGGTTACTTATATATACATATATATACACACACACACACATATATATATATATATATATTTATGTGTGTGTGTGTGTGTGTGTGTGTGTGTGTGTGTGTGTGTGAGAGAGAGAGAGAGAGAGAGAGATATCACACGGATCGTACCAAACATTGCCATGAACTTATAAATCACAGGGTTTTATTTCTTCTTTTTTTAACGTAATAATGAATCTCAGTTTCCCCATCAGTTTTAAGTGTCAGTAGTTTCACTGTTAATGCTGTTGACCTTGGTTAGACGTTGATGAAAACAGATTAATTTTATGCAAAAACTTCACTTTTCTACGTGGAGGTCAAAATATGATAATAAAAACCCACTCAAATACACAGAGTTAATTTCCACAACAGTTTCGATGCCCACTGGCATCCTCTTCGTTTTTCTGTATCCACCAGAAGAGGATGCCAGTGGGCATCGAAACTGTTGTGGAAATAAACTCTGTCTATTAGAATGGGTTTTTATTATCAGATTAATTTTAATTTTACATCAACTTGGCACTGACTTCAGGAATCAACATCGGAAAAGTTCGTTTTGATTATTACCATTTAGCGATATCAGTATTAAAGCAACTTACTGTCACATCACTGGAACACTGAAATTATATATATATATATATATATATATATATATATATATATATATATATATATATATATATATATATATTACAGTCAAAGTGTGTAACCAGCCATTTGCGTAATGGCTGAAACTTTTACTCATTTCGCGAAATGACTAAAATCTTCAGCCATTACGCGAAGTGGCTGAAATTCCACCTTGGTATATTTCGTACAAGATCATTTGCCCGGTTGGGTCAACTGTTTGCCCTTGACAATTGGTTAGGTTAAGTTGTGTTAATTTCGTTCGTTTTAATGAAAATAACACGACTTAACCTAGCCAATTGTCAAGGGAATACAGTTGACCTAACCGGGCATACAGTTGACCTAACTGGGCAAATAATTTTGTAAGTTGTGTTATTTTCGTTAGTTTTAACGAAAATAACACGACTTAACCCAACCAATTGTCAAGGGCATAAAGTTGACCTAACCGGGCCTTCAATGACGGACATCAGAATACCATTGAAGGCCCGGTTAGTATTTGAAAACCTCTATATTGAAAATTCAAATTCAAATGTGTTCAAATGTTCAAATGTGTTCAAATGTGTATTTGAAGAGTGTTTCTCACTTATTCCAACAGACCTGTGGATGTATGTATGTTTTAACAGATTTAGTTAGTTCAATAAAGGTTTCCAATTTTATTGTGATGTTTGTTATTTCTATGAATTCATGGCAAAAGTCATTTTAGCCATTTCACGAAATGACCAAGGTGGAATTTCAGCCATTTCGCGTAATGGCTGAAGATTTTAAACATTTCGCGAAATGACCAAGTGAAACAGCCATTTCGCGAAATGACTAAAAGTTTCAACCATTATGCGAAATGGCTGGTAACACACTTTGACTGTAACATATATATATATATATATAATATATATATATATATATATATATATATATATATATATATATGATACACACAGACAGTGCATGAAACAAGGAACTCTTCTGGGATAATTAAATCCACTATAGTCCGAATAAGTAATGGTAAAGCCCGCGTCGGGCTAGCATCATGAAAAAGAAAAACTATGGTATTTGTCATTTACCATTACTTATTCGGACTATAGTGGATTTAATTATCCCAGAAGAGTTCCTTGTTCCATGCACTGTCTGTGTGTATCATAAAAAACTCAGGGGACCATTCTGAGTTCATTCCCATCTTGAAACGGACATGTTATGTGCCTTGAAAAGTGGACGCTCAATTCTGCCAGTTGAGGTTTAAGTTTTGGTGTTTGGCTAAAAATATAATAGTTACCCCTTTTTCTTTGATGTATTCAATCTGACGTGAAGGCAGCGAGTCTTTTGCTTATATTGAGGTTCTAAATGTAGCAGGGCTAGGCTGCTTTAAGCTCTAGATCCATGTCCCAAAGCTGGATCCTGTCTGCTTTGCAAATAGCTGGTGAGGGAAGCTATATTTATGGGACCTCTTTGCGAGTGACCCGTTGCCCGCGTCGGGCTAGCATCATGAAAAAGAAAAACTATGGTATTTGTCATTTACCATTACTTATTCGGACTATAGTGGATTTAATTATCCCAGAAGAGTTCATTGTTCCCTGCACTGTCTGTGTGTATCATAAAAAACTCAGGGAACCATTCTGAGTTCATTCCCATATATATATATGCGAAGTTAAGCGACATGGGTATGGGTAGTAGTTGGATGGGAGACCGTCCTCTGCGCCAGATTATGTAGCGACCCGTGGTTCGGATCCCACGTAAAACTGTAGGTCCCCTCTGTCATATGACCTTAGATGTTGCGAAGGAGGTTAAACAAACCCAATGAAGAACCCCCCCAAAAAATATATATATACTGTATATATATATATGTGTATATATATACACACACACACACACACCGTATATATATATATATATACGAAATTATTCCCCACTAAGGGGATTAGCAACGCAAAAACACCTCTGGCGCAAAAGTGTTATTTTACCCACGGATAATAAAATGTCACCAGGTTGTTAACTTTTATGGCCCAGGTTCGAATCCTGGTGGGGTATACATTTTGCATATATGCCTGCATATGCCTTATATTTATATGCATTTTGATTGCAAGATAACGAAATAAACACTTCAATATGAGGAAAATAAAAGTATTTCATCAAAGAAGAGTTTATTATCATTTACTGTTTAGGTTTCGATACTCAAGGTATGATCTGCACTGAAAGTTTTCTCTTTAATTTGCCGATGGTACACAAACACAAATCGTTAATTTGTATGTAAAATATAATTTAATTAAGAATGGATCACTCTATTCCTCAATCACGGAAAATTCCGTGTAAAATGAATCGTTATTGAAACAATATTTGTAAAAAGAATTTTACAACTTTATAAAAACGACTACCAAAATAATAAGATTCACAGTAGGATTCCGATTGAAAGGACGAATAATAAATTTAGAAAGTGGTTCCAATTTTTATATAAACAATTGAAGCGTAGGATTTTTGGGAAACTGAAATGTATTTGAACAAGGCCGTATTTATGAGGGGGGGTGTTATGGGGATGAAACTCCCCAAAATTTTAACAATATTTCTACTGAGTCACGAATTCATAATTCATTGACGAGAACACAAGTAAACACAATAACCCACACTGTATACAGGGTGAGTCACGACGAAATGTCATAACTTCGGGAGCTTATAGTTGAGGTCATTCCCAGTCAAAAATTTCATATGAACCTAGGTCCGATTCTTAATGGTTATGGAGCTATGGGTTGACAGTTACTTACCGAATCGAACTAACTACGCAGTAGAGTGTTGTGTTTCACAGCGTGCAGTTGATGTTTTGTGCGTTAAGTATGCCTTTTACGTTTTCAAATGCCGAATATGGTGTATGTTTACGGATTTTGCGATTAAAATACTACTGCTGCTGTCGCTGAATACCAGCGACGTTTTCCAGATCGAAGAATTCCGGATTGACGAGTGTTTAGTGACGTTTTCCGGAGATTGCGAGAGAGCGGTTCATTTCCTAACGTTACTGTTTTATCTGAGCGTCCGGTACAACAAGATGTGGCTGAACAAGAAAACATTATTCAGATGGTACAGCGGAGTCCTCATGTTAGTACGCGAAGGATTTCCACACGTCTTAGAATTCCTGAAACGAGAGTATGTAGAACGTTACACGAAGAAGGCATGTATCCATACCACGTACAGCGCGTTCAGCACCTCCAACCTGGGGATCATGCCCAACGGCTGGAATTTTGTAATTGGCTCAAAGCCGATCGATAATTGCATCGATACGTCTTGTGCTGTGATGAGGCTCAATTTACCCGCGACAGTATCACCAACTTTCGCAATCCACATGTGTCGTCAGAAATGAATCCTCATGCCATTGTGGAAAGTAATTTTCAACATCGGTTTAGTATCAGTGTGTGATGTGGTATTTCTACGGTCAGCTAATTGGTCCGTTTATCTTCGAAGGTGGTCTTACAGGTGACATTTATCTACGATTTCTGCAAGACGAACTGCCGCCACACGATTGCGTATGTACTTCCAACAAGACAGAGCTCCTCCCCATTTTAGCCGTGCAGTGAGAATGCATCTCGATGATCGCTTTCCTGGTCGATGGATCGGTCGTGGTGATACACAAAATTGGCCACCCAGGTCTTCGGACGTACCCCTCTAGACTTTTATCTGTGGGTACGCATGAAAGAGCTGGTGTACCAAAGAAAAGTGGAAACAGGAGATGCATTGCTCCGTCGCATTTTGGATGCTGTAGTCTTCATAAAGGACAATCGTAATGAACTAATGCGAGCTACACGCGCGATTCACAGACGAGCCGCGATGTGTGTTGAGGCCGAGGGTAGTCATTTTGAACAGTTATTGTAAATTCATGAATAAAAACTTTAGCAGCTATTTGTTCAATTATTTTTATTTATAAGCATTCAAACATCCATAGCTCCATAACCGTTAAGAATCGGACCTATGTTCACATGAAGTTTTTGACTGGGAATGACCTCAGCTCTAAGCTCCCGAAGTTCTGGCATTTCATTTCGTCGTGACTCACCCTGTATATACAGTATAATTTTTTAAACTTTTTTTTTTTGACCAGTGGGGATCGAACGCACGACCTCAGGGTTGACGTGTGGGCGCCCTAGCCCACTGTGCTATCTCACACACACACACACACACACACACACACACACACACATATATATATATATATATATGGGATGAATTTCACAATTAAACACGTGAAATGAATGAATGATGCAAACCCACAAGGAAAAAAGAAAAATAGTTCCAAGGCCTTTCGTTTATTCAGAAGTACACCTCGTCAGGGAATGAAGGGAGAAGGCGAGATGACAAAAATATATACAAGCGGGACAGAAAAAAAAAGATTAGCACATGATTAACAAGAGTTGATTAGAGGCAAAAGGTATTTTAACAGGATATTGTCAATTTTATACATTCCCGCACTGTTATTGAAATTATTTTTAAAATGGATAAATGCACATTCTAAAATATTCCTTTCAATTATATTTCTGTTCAGTTATATCTGTTTCAATTATATTTGTTCAATTATATCTCTGTTCTAAAGCGCTCGTTAAAAACAGAGATATAATTGAAACGAATATTCTAGAATGTGCATTTATCCATTTTAAAAATAATTTCAATAACAGTGCGGGAATGTATGAAATTGACAATATCCTGTTAAAATACCTCTTGCTTCTAATCAACTCTTGTTAATCATGTGCTAATCTTTTTGTTTTTCTGTCCCGCTTGTATATATTTTTGTCATCTCGCCTTCTCCCTTCATTCCCTGACGAAGTGTACTTCTGAATACACGAAAGATCTTGGAATCATTTTTCTTTTTTTCCTTGTGGATTTGTTCTGGTGAGAACTTCTGTTAATTGAGTCACTTTTGAGCGTGGTGGAGGGGAAACAACGAATGAGCGGTCGGTGGTAATAAGCAGGCGGATGGTGGTTGATACTACTGACCACTATCCGCCTTATAGGTTACGTTATAGTCTATATGACTACTGACTCGGTAGTTATATAGGCTAAGGTTATAACCTATAAGTTGTGCACTTGTGTTAGCAAGTACTCATAATATTCCTCCCTTTTTTTAGGTGAAATGAAGCGTGCTGGACCTGCTGGTGGAAAGTTGCAAAGTACTCTGTCAGCCTATATGGTGAAGAGAAGCAGACAGTCATTTGAAGAACAGAAGGAAGCTGGAAACCCTATAGTCTCTAATGAACAGAACGATTCTGCCTCTGATTTACCTTGTTTATAGGAAGCATGTTCTTCTACGGGCCAGTATGACAAGTATGACGTTGGGAGATTTACTGGTGTTAAAGTTGATGATGCCACCAAGGAAATATTGCTGCAGTCACTATGGACACCTACTCCTTCTTATAAGTTCTCAGTGGACCCGAAAAGACATTTGAAGTTTCAGTTGGTGTGGCTGGAGAGGTTTCCGTGGCTAGCATATTTTCGAAAACTAGACGGTGGTTTATGTAAAAGATGCGTCCTGTTTGCTAAAGAGTTTGTTGGCAAAGGTAGCATTAGAAAGTACGACTCTAGTAGACAATGAAAAAAAGTGCCAGGTAGAAGAAAATCGTGCCATACTCATTCCAATAATCAAAACAATAGCTCTGTGTGATCGCCAAGAGTTGGCACTTGAGGATCTAGTGATTCTGGTGGAATCTTGAATGCTAACATAAAAACTAATTATGGCAATTTTCGCTCTCTGCTGAGGTTCCGGGTAGATGCTGGGGACGTAACTCTGGAGAAACATCTGAAAAGTGGTAGGAAAAATTCTTTATATACAAGTCCTATCATTCAAAATGATATCATTAAGGCCTGTGGAGAAGCAGCTGAGACTACTTATGTATCTTGCACGGGACACCTTTCACTCTGTGTTCACTACTTTGATGATGTTTGTGGTGGAATTAGAGAAGATTTTTTAGACTTTGTGCCTGTATATGCTGTTATTGGTCATGGTCGTGCCCCGATAATTATGAACCAAATAAAGAAATTCAACCTTGATCCAGAAAAAATGGTTGGACAAAGATATGACTGAGCAGCTTCCATGAGTGGGCACTTGAACGGAATTCGTGCCCATATCATATCACAGTACCCAAAGGCTCTCTATGTATACTGCGGAGCACATTCTCTAAACCTTGCTGTAGCAAAGTCGTGTCACATACCCATGGTACGCAACTGCTTGGGAACGATTGGGGCTGTTTATATTTTTTTCAGGTCCTCTCCTCAAAGAACACAGATCCTGAACGAAAACATAGCGAAAGACCTCCCTTCCTCCCTTCACAATGTCTTACTTCCTTCCTTACTTCTGTCCTTCGTTTCAAGGAACTTTATGTACCAATTGTACATGCACTTAGAGTATTGTAAGAGTCTCATAACTCAGGAACTGCCCAACAGGTCCACCAACTATTAAATGTCATTAATAGAGGACAGTTCGTTCTTTCCCTGCATGCAGTTGGAAAGCTTTTATCTTACACCCTTTTCCTTTCCAAGTACATACAAAAAGTTGACTATGATTTCAGTGACTGCTGTTCACACGTAGAGAATGTATTAAGTATATTAGACAAAATTCGAGAACACATGGAGGAATTTAATGGTATATTCGACAGTGCCAAAAGTATGACTGAAAGTACTGGAGAATGTATAACCATGCCACGCATTGTGGGAAGGCAAGCACAAAGAGAAAATGTACCTGCCAATAGCCCACAGGAATACTTCATGAGAGCGATGTTTATCCCATTTCTTGACCATCTTTGACAAGAACTGAGGGCTCGTTTTACGTGCTCCAATGAAGTTATTGTTATTCTACAAAAACTACTGCCAAAGTATTCACTAAGGGTCTCTACTGAAAACATCATGAAATGCCTTGACTTGTATAAAGATTTGCTTCCAGAACCTGAGGCATTCTCTGCTGAATTCTCTATGTGGAAAGAAAAATGGAAACATGTAATGTACATGAAAAATCATTACCTTTAAATGCCATAGATACCTACCTAGAATGTAATGGAGATTTTTTCCCACATATCAAAGTCCTGATTCTTATTCTTGTGACTTTACCTGTTACGACAGCAACAGTAGAGCGCTCTTTTTCAACCCTAAAGAGGCTGAAAACCTACTTGAGAACTCAACTGGAGAGGAGAGATTAACCGGACTAACCCTTATGTCAGTCAACAGGGAACTAGACATTAACCCTCAAAAAGTTACTTAAAATTTTGTGAAATATCGCCCAAGACGGGAAAATTTTGTCTTATAATTTTGTTAGTAATTAAGCACTTCAACTTGGAAATAATTGTTATTTTCGTTCTATGTGTGTGATGAATGATGAGATTGAGTTCTTCATTTTTTGTGAAGTGGATTTTATCTGTGGTTAATAATTATATGCAGAGTAAATTGTTTTAATTTCTGGGTTTGAAAATTCCTGAATTTTGTTTGTAATGTATCAGCTTCAATACAAAAATTTTAATTATTTTCTGTTATTAAAAACACTTTCATTTACCTTCCCTGCCACAATATAGTGCACGTAAATTTTATGTCTTGGGAAGGGGATGTCTCGAGCTGTTCTTTGGTCCTTTGAACTCCAACCGAACTTAATTCCTGGATACGGTCTTGGTTCTGGCACAACGTAATCCTGGACTTATGTCACATTCTAGATGGCTTACAACTGTAAACCGAATTCTTAGATCATATGTGAGTACAAGTAATCCTTCAGATGGACTATGCATTTTGGCAACTTACATGATAGGAGTTTACACACCGGTGTGGTTCAGCATCAAGACTTCTCCATCGTGCTATAATGGAACACGACACTTATTTCAATTGGTAGAATGCTTCCGCTACATGCAGGTAAAGGAGAAACAGATTGTATATGATGGCATTGGCGGAACAGTTACTTTACACCAGTGATGCACAAACCCTGGCCCGCGGGCCAAATGTGTCCCCCACGGGTCTTTTCAATTCACATTTTTCACATGAAAAGGGTAGCTACCCAAAGAAAAATCTGAAATATTACCCCTGGTTATAAAAATACATATTTATAAAAAATAGAATATCTATATATCTGGCCCCTACATATAAAACAGATGGTTGGTTTGGCCCTCACATCAAAAAGTTTGTGCATCACTGCTTTACACATTCTGAAAACATATTGCTTGATATGTTGACAAATGTACGAAGTCGCATTCGAGAACTTGCGCTGAGAAGAATTCTAGCAGCACGTTTACAGCAGAAAGAAGGGAACCTACCTACAATTAGGCAGGTCAGGATTCCACCCATCAACTATGCTGCCATCCACTATACTGACCTCATTGATTGTCAGGCAATTGAGATAACAGAACCTCCACTTACAAAAATATGGGATGATAATAAGATCCAGTCTTCTATCAAGAACGTATCAACACTCCCCTCCACGTTTGAGATGGGGAAAATGCCGTGTCATAAACAAGTGTGTGGTGAGTTACGGAGAGATGGTTTCATTAAGACTAAATTGGAATCCCAAAAACTGATGGGAGTATTAGACTCAAAGAAAGATTATAAGGTGTAAACTTAGTGAACAATGATCAGATTGAAAACGTAATACGCGCGGAAAGTGCCTAGCATGGTTGGGTGGATGGGCGGGCACGGACGGAACTCGATATGCAACCACCTCCTCGTGGTGAGTTCTGGGTGATAAGAAATTCAAATTACTTATCGGCTGAGAATTGCATTTATATTTTTATAAATAAAATAGACTGTTCTGCGGCCAGTAATATTTTTACAGAGTTTTTTCCTCATCAGTAAGCAAATTTTACGGCAACGAGCCAATCAAAATTCCAAAATTCATTTTTAGACGAAAATAACAAAAAATTTGGAAATTTCTAATTTTTTCACTCCCTTAATTAAGAGAGTGGAAGATATTTTCTGATGTCCTTAAGATTTTTGCAGTTTTTTCTCATCAAAACGCATCTTTTATGACGACAGGCCAATCAAAAATCCCACATTAATTTTTTTTACGAAAATATCCAAAAATAAGGAAATTGCTATTTCACTCGCTTGGGGCAGTGAAAGATATTATCTGAGGTCAGTAAGATTTTTACAGTGTCTTAGTTCAACACAACACAACTTCTACGACTACAGGTAAATTAAAATTCCAAAATTCATTACTTCGATCCACCCTATTGAACAACCAATGACCAGATTACACCGTTTGGACTGTTTGGATGTGATAGAAGATTGAGGGAAGTCTTTGTTTTCTGTGAAAAACCAGTTTATTTATGCAAAACCTTGAAATATATTTACAGTATTACGTCGATACAATATATGAGAAAGAGAAAACTTCATAAACTTGAGTAGTCTAAGCATCATCATCCTGTTTGCATATACGTTTTGTGTTTCGTATTTATCAATTATTACGAAAGAATCTTTTATAACTTGAAGAGCCTAATCATTTTCATTAATCAGTAAAGTAACATAAATATCATCAACTGTTGCTGCAAAATAGAAGTCAACATCTTCCTTCCTTGACTAATCAATTTTAAAATTAGAAAGAGCCGTTGAGCAGAAAACTGAGATTTGTTTAAAAAAACTCTGAACAGGTAGCTAGAACAACGTAAAAAAGTGTTAGCAGCTGACGAGGAAGCTTCTAAACAGTGGCTGCATCCTCCAGCGCAGGACACGTCAACGCGAAGAAGAGGCGACGTCAAACCAAAACATCAACGCGCTGGTGGCCAAACTTCCTCAAATCTCCGTGCAGCGGGCTGTCTACGGTTGGCCAGACTGGCAGTCGACGGCCTGTTGCGTGGCACGGTCAGAGTGCCGATCGGCTCCCGGGGCCGGACCTATTCTCAGCGTGCTATTTTTTCAATTACAGGGACAATTGCGTGCTCCCCGAACTACTCTTACTCTCTGGCGACATTAAGACTAATCCAGGCCCCACTACAACTTACACATGTCACCATACACAAAGACATAGACACAATAGCACCATGAGACACATACAGAAGTATAATATTAACATATTACAGTACAACGTAGATGGCCTCACAAACAAAATCATGCAGCTTAGGGAATTCGTACACAAACAAAACATTCACATAGCACTTATACAAGAAACAAAACTAAAACGCACACACAAAACACCCACCATCCCTGACTTCACGGCGATCCGTCAAGATCGTACTGGGGGTAACGGGGGTGGACTCATCACTTACATACGTAAAAGCATTAGCTACACTGATGCTACCCAAAACATTACAAACACAATCCAAGCAGATAACACGATAGAAATACAGGCAGTTAACATTAAAACACGCGCAAAACACAACACCACACTAATCAACATTTACATCCCACCAGATAGTTCACCTCAGGTGCCAGCCAATTACAATCCACAGTTACACAATCTTGCCTCTCTCACTAATGTCATCTTAGGAGGAGACTTCAACGCCAAAGACACTAGTTGGTACCTGCACAACCAAAACAACACCAGAGGCGCCAACATAGCCACACAACTAAACAGCCTCTTCATTCTTAACAATACAGAAGAACATACACACATACCACATCAAGCAGGATACTCAAACTCCTCCCCAGACATAACGTTCTGTTCCCCCTCACTAGCAACACATACACAAGAGAACAGAAAAACAACTGTCATCAGACCACCTGCCCATCATCATTACAACACATTCTACACTCTGCCCCAACAGCCTTAGGCACACTTACAGAAATTACAAGAAAGCTGATTGGGAACAGTTCAAAATACAGACTGAGGAACAATTCACCACATTAAACAGCACACCCATCATAAACATCGATACAACACTCAAGACATTTAATCAGATATCAATAATGCAAACAAATACATACCCAAGGGCAACATTAGGAAATACAACCCAAATTACACTAGAGAAATAGCCCACCTCATAAGGCAACGTAACAACCTCAAAATAACACACAAACACCACACACAGAAGCCATAAAACAGCAGATACAACAGCTCAACACAGAAATAAACAACAAACTCAAAGAAAAACAAACAGAAACATTCAGGGAATTCATAACAACACTAAACCACTCCACAGATACATACAGGCTATACAAGACTATAAACAGCATTACCCACTCTAACAGCGGCATTCACACCTCACACGCGGCTATCTGTCGCAGCCAAAATAATATCCCAACATACACACAACAAGCTAACATTCTAGTTAATCACTACGCAAAGATAAGTCACTTAAACAGAGACAACAACCAGAAACACGCAGACAGACAAACAGCCAGACACAAGAAAACCTACAGACTCGACACGACCATTACACCCTTCAATACAGACCAGACCACCAAGATCATCAAAAACATTAAATTCGAAGGCTACTGGACCAGACAACATATCTAACATACACCTTAAACACTTGGGCCCACAAGGAATACTAGCTCTCACAAATATCAGCACATATTCATACCAACACTGTATTATTCCTGACATATGGAAACAAGGTAAAATTATTACACTACTCAAACCAAACAAAAATCCAACAGAACCAGCTTCCTATAGACCCATTACTTTACTATGCACACCTTCCAAAGTAACAGAAAGACTAATCTTACAAATCACCAACCCACACATACCACTATCGCCTACTCAACATGGATTCAGACCTCACCACTCAACCACGACATTACTCACTAACCTCACGCAGCACATCATGGATGGCATCAACCAGAAGACCAGCTCAACGTACACTATTAGCAACAATAGACATTAGTAAAGCATTTGATGCTATCCCACGCTTCCCTCTCATAAACAAAATACTCAACACAAACATGCACAATAACACCAAAAGGTGGCTGAGCAACTATCTTCAGGAAGATACTCACATGTCACATTTAATGGCAAGTCATCCAAAAACAAGCTTTTTCCGAACGGGGTCCCTCAAGGCTCTGTTCTCTCACCAACACTCTTCAACTTATACATGCATGACATTCCAACACCCATAGATAACAAGCTTACCTTATCATCATATGCAGATGATATCACTCTAACATCCACCCACAACAACATCGACACCGCTACAAATAACCTACAAACATACATAAACAGTATACAAGACTGGCTCACACACAATAGACTCAAAGTAGCGCCCACAAAATCAACCATCACCTTGCTTACAAGCAACACAAAAGAACACCAGGTAATTCCACACTTACACTAAACAACATCAACATTCCACACACTCACAGACCAAAATACTGGGTCACATACAACACATCATTATCTTTTGCAAACCACATTCAGGACATTAAAAACAAATGTACGTCAAGACTTAACACGCTTAGGGTACTAACAGGCACAAACTTTGGACACCAGCAGGAAACAACATCACTATACAAACAATATATTCGCTCAGTTATGGACTATGCTAGCCCATGCTGGGCACCCATTATCTCAAACACACACATAAACACCTTACAACAATACAAAACAACGCACTTCGTATCATTACAGGATGCACTCAAACAACACCAATAGAACACCTGCACACAGAAACAAAAATACTAAAAGTTAGGGAACATTTAGACATGAGGGGAACACAATTCATGGCAGCAGCGACAACTAACCCACAACACCCTTGCCACTACATGTACAATCATGCACCAACACCTCGCACCATTAAGGTAACACCAGAGAGACATTATAAACAAATACTCCATTCCATATCACGCCCCACAGACATCACACAGTACAGAAAACACATACACACACACACCTAACCCACAAAGCACTGACACGACTCGGTCCGAATGTGGTCCTAGGTGCGAAGCCGCCACCCATTAACAGGTTAGGGATCAGCCTGAGCGATCGGATCGAGTTAACTTAACACGATTCCGATGTGGACATCACCCCAACTTACGGACATATAAACACAGGCTAAACAACTCCACAGACAACACCTGCCACATGTGCCAGGACACACCACAAACAATTGAACACATTATGACAGACTGTACTGCTCTAGCACAACAACGAACACAACACAACATCACTAGTGTGCTGAACCTCTGGTCCACTCCGGAGAGGGCGATCGGTTACCTGCGTGCCGCCGGCTTGCTCGATCAGGGTCAGCTGATCGGCTAAACAACAACAACAACAACAACCACTGAACCTAAGTATAGGTTGCGTAAAAGAAGTTGTATTTACTAGTTAGTATATGTATGAAGCTTCTCATCAGTCAATTGCGAGATTTCATGAGCATACAGAAAAATTATTAGGAACAACTACAAAAACACTGATTAGATCATTAATTTACATAAACATACGACGAAATCGGTTCGACAGAAATGTAGGGACCTAAATATATAAAAATCAGCCGCGCAGCGAATCGGGTAGCAATGCAATTGCAACGGCACTGTCGTGAACAGGATGCATGGGAAAGTGGGGAGAGAAAGGAAAACTACTGTAAGAGATGACGCAAAACTTCAGTAGTATGTTGCAAAAAGTGCGAGGGGGTAGGAGTTACCAGTGCCAGTGAGGAGAAAAATAGGAAAAGCTGGTAAAGAGAAGAGAGGAGAAAAATCCAAATTTTAATATCTCAAAGTGGGTGGGGATACCGTCCCCACAAAAAGTAGAAAATTGAATATAGAGTAACCTAACCTACCCTAAACTTAAAAATGAAAATAAAACATTTCTGAATATATATATATATATATATATATATATATATATATATATATATATATATATATATATATATCAGGATCTGCTTAGAAACACGATGGGAAACAGACCTAACCTCCATCACAGTAAGGGAATTTAGAGGTGAATAGTGTGAGAATCAAGAGAGGGATCTACCAGGGTGACTCAATATCCCCTCTTTTGTTCGTACTGGCGCTAAGCCCACTTAGCCACCTGATAAATAACCTAAACAAAGGCTACATGATAAGACCAAGGGAAAAGAGCAGCCCAAAAATATCTCACTTGTTCTACATGGATGACATAAAACTGTACGCCCCAAACAAAAGCGAGCTAACAGAAGAGATCAGAGAGGTCAAAAAGTTCTCAGATGACATCCAGATGGAGTTTAGTCTTGAGAAATGTGCCACTGTCAAAAGGTGTGAATCAGAAGACATCAGGGTGGACAATATCGTGATAGAAGAACTAGAGCAAGAGGCTACTTATAAATATCTGGGAATGGAAGAATCTGAAAAGATGGAAAATTACATCATAAAAGAAAGACTGCGGAAAGAATATTTAAAAAGAATAAAACTAATCCTAAAATCCCACCTAAACAGTAAAAATAAGATCCTATCCGTAAACTCATTGGCAGTACCCGTACTGTCATACAGTTTTGGCATAATCAATTGGAACCAGCTAGAAATCAACAAACTGGATACAATCACCAGAAAAATGCTCCATGCACATAAGATCATATCTAAAAACCAATGCACACCAAGGCTATACCTGCCATGGAGGGTCGGTGGATTAGGGCTTGCGCTAATAGACCAAGTGCACAAAGCCACAACAATAGGATTAGCACAGTACACAAAGGAAGAAGGAAGGCTAGTCAGATTTGTAAGAGACCATGAACGTGAAAAGCCTCGAACAACATCACTTTCAAAGAAGACAAATGATTACACTGCCCAACACCAATTTTGCTGATTTAATTCTAACACCTGTTTTTAGGTAACTTTGGTGTGCTGATTTCAAAAATCACCTTAGTTTTTGCCTATCACGTCGGGTTTTCGAGCAATCAAATACGGATATTTTGGAGATATCGCATGTTTTTTTTTGTCGTTTTTTTTGTTTTTTATTGTTTTTTTTTTTTTTGTTTTTTTAATAATTAATATAGGTAGATATTGTCAATTTAATTATAAGGTATACTTTTGCAATGATATATATTATAAAAATAAATAAATAAATCATAAAATAGGCCATATAGTACCAGTATAGAATGTCCTTTTCAGCCTATTTACAGAAAAAAACTGTCCTCTTTCTTGCACTGAAAGTCTTGTATTTTGAGATCCGTTAAACTTGCGAGAACACTGGCTGGGAGCTGACTGCCCATTGTCCAACCTTTCCAGGACTCTCCCATCCATGCCTCGGATTTTGAATCTCCCACTTAACTATCCTTTAGACCCGCGATGACATATTTTCCCCCCGAGACCATCCATATATATATACCTACACATACACCCATATACATATATACCAATATATACATAAATACTTATATACACATATTTATATGTATTATATACCCCATACACACGTATACATCCAGAATTCCAGATACATACGCACGCATACTCACATATATACCTACACAAACTCATACACCTCTATTTCGCCCTTTCATTACCTCCGAGATCATTTAGCACATACAGTAATATCCATACAGCCAAAAGAAACCGATTAAGCACAGACAGAGCAGCAAAGCTAGTATTTATATCCCAAAATGCAAAATTCCAAGAAAGTGAAGTAAAACATGGTGCCACATTGGCTTCGTCAACATCCAAATCTGCAATAAGTACCAGTACCTGTGATATTGAAACTATATGCTCTAATCAATCTAGTGATAATGATTCTTCAATGGAAATAGAATCAGATAATGAAAGTTAAACAGCATTAGGTTAACACAAAGGTTAAAGAAAGAGATGAATATTTTTTTTTTTTTCTATTTGGAATATATATATATACAGGGTGTCCCAGAATTAACTATCTATTTCAATGAAATCGGACAAATTTAATAAAAACTGACATAATTTTGTGTTTATTACTAAATTATGATACAAAAACAAATAGATTTATAAATCATAAGTCAAAACTTTATTTACTTGAATGTGATAAGCCTTTTTCATCAGTGTCGACCGCAAGATTCTATGAACTGTTGTCTTGGATATGTTGAGTCTTCGACCGGCCTCCCTAACCGAAGTTGTTGGTTCATCTTCAAACAATTGTCGTACCTGTTCGGTACTGTTACGTGCTGTCCTTGGGCGTCCTCTTCCCACCTCGTCGTGTACGGATCCAGTTCTTTTAAATTTGTTCACAAGTTCACGAATCGCTTTGTCTGTAGGACCGGTTCTGTGGAATCTTCTTGTAAATTTTTCTCTGATTTCATTACATTGCATTCCTTTGATACGGGATGTTACAACAAAGATGCGTTCTTGTGTATTCATTATTAATAGGGTTCTGAAAGAGAATGAAAATAAAACTATGAAAAACTATGAAAAAATTATGAAAATAAAATTATGAAAAAAATTTAGAAATTTATACATTTTTAACACATATTAAACATGATAAACATAAATAAAAGTGTGTTTTTAAAAAATTTGTCCGATTTCATTGAAATAGTTAATTCTGGGACACCCTGTATATATATACACACACTGGTATTCTTGCCAATCACAATTATATATATTGTTTTATACCAGTAAATCTGTACTCACTGGAAAGAAGAAGAGAGAGGTACATCATAATCTACATATGGAAAATGATCGAAAAACTGGTACCAAACCTAAAACTAAACCCAATTACCATTCAAACAACACTGGAAAATAGGAAAGGCAGAATGTATAGTGTTCCCAAATTAAAAGCACGACAAGGGACCTGCTCAACCCTGAAGGAAAATAGCTTGGTTGTCAGGGGGCCAAGACTTTTCAACCAGCTTCCTAAGGACCTCAGAAACGTAACGGGGGTCAAAGTTGAAGTCTTCAAGAAAAGACTGGATGCCTGGCTCAGGACAGTACCAGATGAGCTGGGCGTGCCTGGCTATGTACGGTGGAGAGCGCAAGAAAGTAACTCGCTCCTCCACCAGGCCAGACCTAGAGGCGGGGCCACCAGCTTGACCTCCGTGTGAAGAGAGACCAACACACGAAACAACATAAGGTTCATAAGGTAAGTATTATGTATTTTTTATTATGTATATTATACCAGTACCTGTGATATTGAAACTAGCATATATGCTCTACCCAATCTAGTGATGATTCTTCCATGGAAATGAAGGTTAAACAACATTAGGTTAACAAAAAGGTGAATATTTTTTTTTTCTATCTGGAATATATATACTGGTACTCTTGCCAATCACAATTATGTATATTGTTTGAAACGAGGAAGAATGTTTTATGTTCTAGTTAAAAAACATATATACATATAAAAAATGAGGGTTTAGTTTTCCTTTCTATTATATACTTTTTGCGTGATTCAGTTTTTCTAAAAGATGACTATATATACTAGGTATAACCGTATAAGCATGGTAGTATAGCAAATTATAGGTAATACTAATATACTTATTAGATTAAAGGAAGAAAAATATGGAATAAGTTTAAAACAATAAAAAAAAAAAAAAAAAAAAAACAGACTATCTTCGTTTTAAACAAAAAAAACGACCAAAAAAAACAAAAAAAAACGACACAATAAAAAACGACTCGCATCACTAGTTATGCCCAATTTTTTTTCTTTTCAAAAACTAAGTTTTTACATACTCAGAATCAGCATGGAAAAGTAAACAATTGTGCAGGGAGTGAACTTTAATATACAATGGTAATATTGACACACAAAGTGATTAAAAGTGTTTAAATAAGCAAAAAATGAATCCATATTAAAGCAAGCACGGGAAACCAGCCACTGGGGGTGCAGGCCAGCACAACTCAGTGCCGGTCCCAAGCCCGGATAAATGGTGAGGGTTGGCGTCAGGAAGGGCATCCGGCCGTGAAAGATTTTGCCAAAACCAAGAATGATGAGCCAAATTCATATAGCCTCGGAAAATGCCAGGGCGTACCCCGTATGCGACGCGCAGGGGCCTCGCCTGACCCCCGCGAGAAATGGACGAGGGCTGCCGAGTCGAGGACGGGCTCGGGTAAAGAAGCTAGTCCGAGTGGTTAGAGTTGGGACGTTGAATGTAGGCTCTATGACTGGGAGAGGAAGGGAGGTGGCGGATTTGATGGGGAGACGGTGTGTGGGAGTATTGTGTGTGCAGGAGACGAGGTGGAGAGGAAATAAAGCAAGGTTGCTGGGAGGGGGATATAAGTTGCTTTATAGTGGAACGAATGAACAGGGTAGAAACGGTGTTGGTATAGTGCTGTCAGAAGTGCTGAAGGATAGCCTGGTGAGTGTGAGTAGAAGGAGCGATAGAGTTATGAGTGTTAAGCTGGGCCTTGACGAGATGACGGTGAACATCGTGAGTGCGTATGCCCCCCAAGCTGGCTGTGAAGGTGTAGAAAAGGAAGTGTTTTGGAATCAGTTGGATCAAGAACTTGGTGCGATACCAGAGGGGGAAAAAATGATCTTGGGTGGAGACCTGAATGGCCATGTGGGAAGAAGTAGAGAGGTGATTGAGAGGGTGCATGGTGGTTGGGGCGTGGGAGAGAGAAATGAAGAAGGGGAAAGGGTGGTGGATTTCGCGATGGCGTTTGATCTAGCGATAGTCAACACCTTTTTCCAGAAAAAAGATAACCAGTTTGTGACCTATAGGAGCGGAGGAAGAGAAAGCCAGATAGACTTTCTAATGTGCAGGAGATCCCATTTGGAAGAAGTTAAGAACTGCAAAGTCATAAACGGGGAAAGCGTGGCGGCGCAACATAGAATCCTGGTGATGGATTGGTCGTTTAAGAGTGGTAGGAAAAGAAGGCAAGAACAGGTGACACCTAGGATAAAGTGGTGGGGACTGAAGAAAGAAGACCAGAAAAGGAAATTTGAGGAGAAGGTTTTGGAAGAAGTAAGGTCGTTGGAGAGTGTACAAGAATGGTGGGAGGAGAACAGCCGGGTGATATTGAGAGTTGGTGAGGAAGTACTGGGCAAAACATCAGGTAGAAGACCCCTGAAGATAAAGAGACGTGGTGGTGGAATGAAGAGGTTCAGGAGGTGATTGAAAGGAAGAAAGATGCTAAAAAGAAGTGGGACACATCTGGTAGACAAGAGGATAGAGAAAGCTATAGGCAGGCGAAAAAGGAGGCGAAGAAGGGAGTGGCAAGAGCCAAGGCGCAGGCGATGGATGAAGCATATAAAGAGTTGGAGACACCGGCGGGAGAGAGAAAGATCCTTAGAATAGCGAAGGCTAGGGATAAGGCGAGTAAAGATTTTACTCAAATTAAACAGGTAAAGGATGGGCAGGGAGTGGTCTTAAAGGATCAGGATAAAATCATGGATAGATGGAAGAGTTATTTTGAACATCTGTTAAATGAGGAAAACCTAAGGGTTATTTTTGAAGATGGTGTCCCAAATCAAGGGTTAACTTCAGGAGTGAGTAGGGAGGAGGTGAAGGTGGCGTTGAAAGGAATGAAGAAGGGGAAGGCATTGGGACCGGATGGGATACCAGTGGAGGCGTGGAATTGTTTGGGAGATGAGGGCATAGATCTATTGTGGGATCTGATGCAGAAGATATATGAACAAGAGGAAATGCCGGAGGAGTGGGGGGATAGTACACTCGTACCTATCTACAAAGAGAAGGGGGACATCCAGGATTGTGGAAATTATAGGGGAATAAAGCTTATGTCACACACGATGAAGGTTTGGGAAAGGATTATAGAGAAAAGGTTAAGAGAAGAGACAACCGTGGGGGAAGAGCAGTTGGGTTTTATGCCAGGTAGGGGAACAACTGATGCGATTTCTGCACTGAGGCAGTTGATGGAGAAACACCGGGAGCGACAAAAGGGACTGCACATGGTTTTCATCGACCTAGAGAAAGCATATGATAGAGTGCCACGCTAGGAGGTTTGGAGGTGTATGAGAGAGAAAGGTGTGCCGGAGAAGTACGTTAGGTTGGTGCAAAGTATGTATGAAGGAGCAAGGACCCAGGTTAGGAGTAGTGTAGGTGTAACGGAATGGTTCCCCGTGAGGGTTGGTCTACATCAGGGATCTTCTTTGAGCCCGTACCTTTTTGTTTTGATTACACTAGGCAACAAAGATTTTGTTACAGAAGACCAAATAGGTGCTCCTAGCTAATTTCGGTATGCTGATTTCAAATCTATAATTAGATTTTTTCTATCACGTCTAGATTTTGTGTAAAATGCAAATCACTTTTAGTAAAATTTTCTACCACGTCCAGATTTTGGTTTTAATCGGCTTAATGCCAGTAATATGAAACTTGCTTTTCAAGGTTAAAGCAATTTTTTTTGCCAACTATATACAAATTCGAACAATTTTGATAAATAAAATTTATCCCGAGTTGGCAACACTGAGTCAAGAGCATAGTAACGGGCAACGGCCCAACGGTCAGTCGTTACGTGACAGTCAAGCAGAACGGTTGTTGAAGCTCTCTGCTGATGAGCAAGTGACAGGTTGTGGTGACTTGTGTGTTTTTATAGCATTTGTTTTGTACTACGGTGTGTATTTCTTTTTATTTTGCACATCGTAATAATTACTTTCTACGTTTTTTCAGATATTGTATGGTAATTCAAAATGGCATCAAATAGACGTGCTTGTGTAAATCACCCAGACAACTTCTGCTTTGTCTGTGGACAATATACACCTAAGCCACAACGTAGAAACATAACAACAAAGATTAAACTTGCCTACAAGTGTTATTTTGACTGTAAGTTAGGAACCAACAGAGGGACTGGGCACCACATATTTGCTGTGCACAGTGCAATGCAATGTTAATAGCTTGGATGAATGGTAAAAGAAAAGCTATGCCGTTCTCAGTCCCCATGGTTTGGCGTGAGCCAAAAATCACTTCAATGATTGTTATTTTTGTTTGACAAAGATTGCTGGTTTCACAAAGAAAAACAAATCAAAGATCACGTACCCAAACTGCGAATCAGCAATGAAACCAGTACCACATGATGAAACAAATCCACCACCAGTTCCACCAGCAACGATAACAGACAGCAGTTCATCTGAAGATTCTGCTAGTGATATAGAAACAGGGAAAGATGGCATATATGTTCCAGATGCAAATATTTCCCCACATTTGTTAAGTCAAGCGGAGTTAAATGACTTAGTGCGCGATTTGGAATTACCAAAAGAAAAGGCAGAGTTGCTTGGTTCAAGACTTCAAGAATTTAATCTTCTCCAACCAAACACCAAAGTTTCCCATTTCCGCCATCGCCATTTGCAGTTTTCATCATTTTACTTACAGGAAGAAAACGTTTGTTTCTGCCACGATATCAGTGGTCTGATGCAAGGGATTGGCTGTCGCTATGATCCAAAAGAATGGAGACTGTTCATTGACTCTAGTAAAGCTAGCCTTAAAGCTGTATTACTGCACAACGGCAATGAAAAACCTTCAATACCTGTAGCACATGCCACTGGCCTTAATGAGACTTATGAATCGATGAAACTGCTGCTAAGACTCATCAAATATAAGGACCACACATGGAATATTTGTGGCGACCTTAAAGTTGTATCATTACTTCTTGGGTTACAGTTGGGCTACACAAAGCATATGTGCTTTTTGTGTCTATGGAACAGCAGAGATGACAAGAACCACTACAAAAAACATGATTGGCCATCTAGAACTGAACATGTTGTTGGTAAATACAATGTGAAACACCCAGCACTTATTGACCCCAGAAAGTACATCTTCCACCACTTCACATTAAACTTGGCCTTATGAAAAATTTCGTGAAGGGTATGGATCATCAAGGTAGTGGTTTCCAATATTTAAAGGATAAATTCAAAGGAATATTGACAGATGCTAAGCTAGAAGCTGGAGTTTTCACTGGACCACAGATCCGCAGTGTCATCCACGACTCATCGTTTCATCTAACCTAAATGAGAATGAACTAGGAGCATGGACATCTTTCGTTGAAGTTGTCAAAAATTTTCTTGGAAACCACAAAGCTGAAAACCACCGTAAACTCGTAGAAAACATGCTTAAATCTTATGAAATAATGGCATGCAGAATGTCTTTGAAAATTCATTTTTTACATTCTCATCTTGACTTCTTCCCGGCCAACCTTGGGGCTGTAAGTGACGAGCATGGTGAGCGCTTCCACCAACAGATCTCAGTTATGGAAAACAGATACCAAGGTAATTTCAACCCAAATATGATGGGAGATTATTGTTGGTTCCTGCAGAAGGAGAGCTCGTCATCCTACAAGCGACAAAGGAAGAGGACACACCAAAGTTTCACTTAAGAACAGGAATTTGCCTTTCAGTAGTAACAACAAAATACTAACGCGCTTTGGGTGGATGGTTGGGCGCAGGGGTGGTAACTCCGCCAGCGGAATTCCGCTGTCTTAAGCCAGAATAAAGGAGGAAAGACATCCCTGTTCACTAATTATTTAAGTATGCTTAACATAAAACGTGGCACGGAAAAGTAGCTTAGACGGCTTTCGTAATAGAAGCGGGTGAGAAAAAAAATGAAAAATAGGGGTTTTCGGTTACACAAAATCTGGACGTGATAGAGAAATTTTGATATCAGATCTGAAATCAGCATCAGCGCTTTAGTAGGAATCAGTAGTTCACGTGTCTGTAACAAAAAAAAAGTTGAAATTTGTTGCCTAGTGTTATGGATGTGTTGGCCCAGGGGATAAAAGATCAATCCCCTTGGTGTATGCTCTTTGCAGACGATATTGTTCTGTGCAGCAACAGGAGAGAAGTAGTAGAAAGAAAATTGGAGGAATGGAGGAGGGCTTTTGAAGACAGAGGGTTGAAAATCAGTAGAAAGAAAACGGAGTACCTGAGGTTCTACGAAAATCAAGACTCAGAAATTAGTTTAGAGGGAGCGAGGTTAAAGAGAGTAAGTAAGTTTACGTACTTGGGATCGACAGTGGCTGAGGACGGTGAGCTGGACACAGAAATAACACACAGAGTGCAATCTGGTTGGAAAAATTGGAAGAAAGTTTCAGGGGTGTTGTGTGACCGAAGAATAGGCGCAAGGGTTAAGGGAAAGTGTATAAGACTGTGGTAAGACCGGCTATGATGTATGGGGCTGAGTCTTGGGCTATAAAGAAAGATCATGAGAAAAGACTAGATGTAACGGAGATGAGAATGCTGAGATGGATGTGCGGAGCGACAAGGTTGGATAGAGTAAGGAATGAAAGGATAAGGGGCACAACAAAGGTTGGAGAAATCTCGAGGAAGATACAAGAAAGTAGACTGAAATGGTATGGACATGTGATGAGAGGGGACGAAGATTATGTGGGTAAGAGAATGATGAATATGGAGGTGCATGGCAGGAGAAAGAGAGGCAGACCGAAGCGAAGGTGGATGGAGAAGGTGAGGGACGATTTGAGGGAGAAGGGTTTGTCGGAGGAAGAAGCCCAGGACCGGGCTGTGTGGAGGAGGCTGGTCAGAAACGCCGACCCCGCATAGAGGCGGGAACGGGCGAAGAGAAAGAAGAAGAAGATTAAAGCAAGCACGGGACCAGTTTTCTTAACATTGTCTTTTTCTTGTTTTCTTACTTTTCAGTGCTGATAAATTTTCTCTTATAGGACTTCCTAGAATGAGAGATGTCAAGACAATCTCTTTGCAGGCTCCAGCAGTAGTCAGCCATCATATGGGTATCCCATCTTCCTTGGTATCGTTCTTCCATCACTTTGATATCTTAGTGGAACCTTTCACCTTGCTCTTCACTAACAACACCAAGATTTTCTGGAAATTTATCCAGATGACTGTTGAGATAGTGAACTTTAATGCTCATGTTGCAACCCAACTGCTGAAAGTTTACAAGTAAATCCTTTACAAGATCTTTATAATTTTCAGACTTTTTGTTTCCTAGGAAGTTCTTAACTACTGCCACAAAAGCATTCCAAGCTCTTGCCTCCGTTTCGGTCATTGAGTTACTGAACTGCGTACATGTTGTACATGACCTTTAGATTTAAAGCACAGATTTGCGTATTCCACAGATAAAATTTTAACAGAAACAGCTGTTAACAGGTCTCAAAAATCATCAATTTTGATAAGCGCCCTTCATGGATCACCCAAAATTGGCATATTGCATTGCACGAAAACCTGATGTGATGGACAAAATCTAAGGTGATTTTTGAAATCAGCACATCAATATTATCCAGAAAAAGGTCTTAGAATTAAATCAGCATTTTTGTTGGGCAGTGTTATCTAGTGGACGCATAGGACCTCAACAGCTTGAAGACATTGCAAATAAACCTCTCATGGGAAAGATAAGCACCATAAAAAGGAGGTACAACAGGAAAAGATCAGAAGAAAAGGAGAACTGGGAAGAACACAAATTCAGCAAAGTATACAAAGAGGACGTGCTAAACAGAGCATACATAGAGAGGGATAAAACCGTGGAGTTCCTGGTAAGAGGACCACTGAGACCAGAAGATGAACGGTTGGTGGTGGCAGGACAAGACAAGGCATTACGGACAAATTGGTTCAAAAGAAATATCGAGGGTAAAAATGAAAGTGAGATGTGCAAAGAGCCCAGAGACTGTGAGTCACACACTATCTGGAAGCGAAATACTCCTACACAGAGGAGGAAACAGACACAACAATGCAGTCTGCAAGCTAATCCACTTCAAGCTGTGTAAGAAATATGGGTAATTATTCGTTTTAGTGCTTTTTCTCCTTTCTGAACCAAAACACATTTTTCTGGTGTTTTTTGGTGTGATTTGTTCAAATCTGAACTTCGTTTCTTTGGGAAATGAGCCGTTTTTGAGAAATTTTAAAATTGAAAATTTCTCAAAAACGGCTCATTTCCCAAAGAAACGAAGTTCAGATTTGAACAAATCACACCAAAAAACACCAGAAAAATGTGTTTTGGTTCAGACCTAACTTAACCTAACTTAACCTAACCTAACCTAACTTAACCTAACCTAACTTAACCTAACAACCTAACCTAACCCGCGTTTTTTCGCAATTTCTAACCTTCAATAGCAGCGTTGGGGTGTTTATACAAATGAGCGGCGACCAACAGGAATAAATAGACGATTTCGCCAGGCCCACAAATTTGAACTTGTTGGCCTAGGCCGCCCTAGCCAATGCTCACAGACGTCGAAGCAAAAACTCCTCCAATTAACTGCACTTTCGGAAGCCAACGCTAAATAGAGCTGTGCATCTAGCTTTGTCAAGAATAACCCAACGTACAATAAGTTTTGCCACAGTTTGAGGTGGGTAGGTAAAACACCGTGACTCGTAAAGAAAACTTCAGCACCGTCTTCTTTCTTATAAATATCTTGTATTAATTTATAGTAATCCAAATCACAACCTCCGCAAACCATAGTGAAAAGCAAACTGAAAAACCATTTTCGAATGAGTATGCATTATGAGAGATTCAAAATGTACGTCTCCGATTGGTCGGATAAGGTCACGTGAAACAAAAACCAGATTTAATTGGCTGATTTGACCTATGTTTCTTAATTTTGCCACGAGATGTCTCCCCATAAAACTGGAGAGGACGAGGACGCAAAATTTTAACCAGCGGAAAGAGCTAAACACTCGGTCAATGGCCTATAATGGCTGCTTTTTACGTCTAAATTTTTTTTTTTCCATAAAAAATAATTATTACATTTCCTTGATTTGTATCAGTTTCCCTGAGGTTTCAAGGTGTCCTGAATACAAATTTATATGTTAAATTGTCATAGAGTGTCTCCTTCTATCGAAAACGAACAAAGCATTAAAACGAATATTAACCGAAATATGAAATAGGGCTAGTAATTCGTCAGTAATTCGTCAGTAATTCGTCAGTAATTCGTAATTCGTCAGTAATTCGTAATTCGTCAGTAATTCGTCAGCCAGACTCTGTACTGAACGGACGCATTTCCTGAGCTCTCTGATATTGCTTCTATTTTGCATATTGCTAACAACTTTACTTTTGGTAAGTTTTGAATTTTATATACTTGCGTTTATATTTACATTGTTATAGTTAAGTAATTGAATATTAGTGGTTTTTAGCGATTTAGAAGATTTTATAGCGTGCCGGCTTAGTTTAACTTAACTTGTGACGGTTATAAACTAATTTTAACGCGCGATGCCGTCGCAGAAAGCGTCGTGTGTTAGGTGTGGGGTAAACTGGTGGTATTCGGAGTTTAAAGATTATGACGGCGGTCCTATGGCGGTTACCGAGAGATCAGTTTGTTTCTTTTGCGAGTTAAGGGAGGAAATAGTTGAAATAAAACGTAGTGTACGTGAGGTAACGGAAAGACTTGCAACGCTTGATGAAGGCAGGGGTAGGGCTACGGTTGACGAAAGCCGAACCAATACTAACGTTGAAGACGTTCGTAATTTGAAGGGTGAGGTGCATAATCTAGTTTCTAGTTTAGGTAGCTTATCGGGAAGGTTGGATAGAGTTGAGGAAGGGGTTAAGGCTAGTCCGAGATTAGTAGATGGGGAGGGATTTAGAGAAGTTAAGGGTGGAGCTAGGCCGCGTACGTTAGGTGATAGGAATCCCCCCCTATCGAGGTTTCGAACCCTTTCGCCCATTTGGAAAGGGACGTGAATGAGGGGGAAACTATTTTAATTGGGGATTCTTTAGTGCGCCATATGGACGCAGAGTTCGTTGAACGGCATCCAACCAAGAGGAGGAGGGTCTGTCTCCCAGGGGCCAGGGTTGACAGAGTTCGAGACGAAGTGGATAGGATTGACGTTGCCTCCCGTCACTCGATGTTGGTGACGATGGTAGGGGCAACGACTCGTATAGGCCCGATACGAGAGTGCCTGACCTTTTGGAGAGATAGGGGGTTAATTAGGTCCCTAAAGGCGAGGTCAGATAGGTCTTTAGTTCTAGGTATTACCCCTAGGCACGGTTTGGGTCTTAGGATTACGTCTAAAACGATATTTTTGAATGCTAAATTAGAAGAGATTTGTGCTGAGGAAAATGTACCCTTCGTAAAGCTGTGGTCCGAATTCAGTGATCCTAGCCTTTTTATAAAAGATGGGGGTGCATTTTAATGAAATAGGTAATGCTAGGCTAGGTAGGTTAATAGACGAAAACGTGCGAAAGCTGTATAGGTCGAAGCCTTCTTTAAACGTTGTGGGTCCGGGGAACGCGGGCCCGACGTGAAAAATATTTTAAAACGCCCGCCCGTGGTAAAAAATAACTTAAACGTCTTTTATTGTAACGCGCGTAGTATTAGAAATAAATTAAATGAATTTAAGGCGATAATTTATTCCGGCAACTACGATATAGTTGCTATCACTGAAACTTGGTTAAATTCCGTGACTCGGGACTTGTTGGGGAAACTTGATATACCAGGTTTTAACCTCTTTACTAATGATAGGTTATATAGAATTGGTGGCGGCGTTTTGCTGTACATTCGTAATTCCCTTAGGGCTATCGAGGTTAAGTTAGATTTTCCGGCAGCAATTAATGCGATATGTGTTGAAGTTAGGGCGCGTAGTATTAGTTTTAATTTTGTTGTTGTTTATAGACCTCCCGTTCAACCCCTCGATACAGATACTAGATTTTACTCACTTCTTGTTACCTTTATTGACAATCGGAATAGTATAATTGTCGGAGACTTTAACTGTCCTAATGTTAATTATGAGACTTTTACTGGTAATGAGGAGGGTTTGAGATTGATTGAGTTTATGGAAGGTAAGTTTTTACGACAGATGGTTACCGAACCAACGCGCGGTGATAATATTTTAGATTTGGTGATGACGAACGGCGAAAATATAGTCGAAGGTTTAGAAGTAGGCGAGAGTTTTGGATGTAGTGATCATCAAATTCTTAGGTTTAAGCTATTGATAGAAAACACTAAGGAGAGTAACGTAATAGAAGTCCCTGATTTTCGTAGGGCTAATTTTGATAGTTTTGCGGATAGGATGAGATTAGTGGACTGGGATAACTTATTTATGGATAATAGCACAAATTTGCATTGGGTGGCGTTTAGAGAAAGTTTTAGGAATATTGAAAGTGAGTTTATTCCTCGTACGCCCAAGCGCGCTAGAAATCATGGTAGGCCCAAGTGGTGGACCAGGGAAGTAGGCGAGTTCATAAACGAGCGTATAGACTTAATAAGCGCAATGGCACGGCAGCTAACTTTAATAGATATATCGAGCTTAGACGTCAGGTTAAAAGATCAGTTAGGAATGCTAAGCGTAATTTAGAGATACTTATAGCTGCGGATAGTAAACATAATCCAAAAAAGTTTTTGAATACGTTAATAATCGTAAGCCGATAAAAGATAACATAGGCCCTCTAGTGGATGTTAATGGCGCTTTGGCTTCTGACGCTCAGGCGATGGCGGGTATTTTCAATAACTTTTTTGCGACAGTTTTTACCGTAGAAGACGTAAATAATGTCCCCGACGTGGACGATATCGTTCCATTTAGTAGCGAGACTATTTTGGATGAAATAACTGTTTACGAGGGTGAGATTGCGCATTATATCGATAGGCTAAAAGTTAGCAAGGCTCCAGGCCCTGACGCTTTTTATCCCAGACATTTGAAAGATTTGAAAGACGTTATCGTAGGCCCCTTAACGAAGATTTTTAATCAGTCACTCGAAACGGGGATTATTCCTGAAGACTTCAAATTAGCTAACGTCACGCCTATTTTTAAAAAAGGCGACCGCGCAGTAGCTAGCAATTATAGGCCCATTAGCTTAACGTCAATTGTCGGTAAACTTTTGGAATCCGTAGTTAGGGATCGTATCATCGATCACTTAGAAAGTAGAGATTTGATTAATAGTAGTCAGCATGGGTTTCGACGCCATAGGTCTTGTTTAACTAATTTGTTAGAATTTTATAACGAAATAGTGCGCGAATACGATAGGCATAGAGCGGCTGACGTTATTTATTTAGATTTTAAAAAGGCGTTCGATACAGTTCCGCATAGGAGATTAATTGCGAAGGTCAAAGCGCACGGTATACGCGGTCAGGTAGCTAACTGGTTAGAAGAATGGCTTCGTGCTAGGAGGCAGAGGGTCGTAGTTAATGGTAGTGAATCGGGGTGGTTGGATGTAGGTAGCGGTGTCCCACAGGGTTCAGTGTTAGGCCCATTGCTATTCGTAATTTACATTAACGACATAGATGTAGGATTGACTAGTAACGTGTCAAAATTCGCGGACGATACTAAAATAGGCGGTAAGGTTGTTAACGAGGACGATAGAAATAGGCTCCAAGACGATGTAAATAGGATTATGGAGTGGACGGATAAGTGGCAGATGCAATTTAACGTAGACAAATGTAAAGTTTTGCATATAGGTTCTCGTAACAATAATTACACGTACACGATGGATGATAGGGAGTTAGCGAGCGTTGACGAGGAAGTAGATTTAGGCGTACGCGTATCTAAGGATTTAAAGGTTAGGAACCAGTGCCTGGAGTCTTGCGCAAAAGCTAATAGGATGTTAGGCTTCATAGCGCGTAATTTCGAATTTAAATCGAAGGATTATATTGCCCCTTTACAAGTCCCTAGTCAGGCCTCATTTAGAATATGCCGTTCAGTTTTGGTGCCCGTACTTGCGTGAGGATATTGATAGGTTAGAAAGGGTTCAGCGTCGTGCCACGAAACTGATTCCGTCATTGCGCAACAAGCCTTATGAAGATAGGATTAAAGAGTTAGACCTGTATTCACTCGAAACTAGGAGATTAAGGGGGGAGCTTATTGAAGTTTTCAAAATCGTTAATAACATCGATAACGTAAATTTTGACAAATTGTTCACTTTCGATAATAATAATACGTAATAACGGATTTAAGTTGCGTGGCAGACGTTTCATCACTAATATCGCTAAAAACTTCTTTACGTTTAAAGTAACTGATAAATGGAATAATCTTCCCGCGTCAGTCGTGAACTCTACCAGCGTTAATATGTTTAAGAACCGTTTAGATAGGCATTTTAAAAATATTAACGTTGTTTAATATAATAATAAAACAATATTTCCCTCTCAGCCCCCCTTTTCCCTCTCAGCCTCCCCCTTTTCCCTCTCAGCCTCCCCCTTTCCCCTCAGCCTCCCCCTTTTCCCCTCAGCCTCCCCCTTTTCCCCTCAGCCTCCCCCTTTTCCCTCTCAGCCTCCCCCCTTTTCCCTCGTTAAAATTATTAACGTTGTTTAATATAATAAAACAATTAGCAACAGGAGCTCTAGGGGTAGTGATCGAGGTTGAGTCTGTTGACAATAATGCCAGCTTGTGACATGCCAGTGTGATGCCAGCTAAAAAAAAAAAAAAAATTAGACTAACACGATCGTAGATGTAGCTCGTAGCGTAAACTAACCCACTTTTTGTTTTACTTTACCTACTTTTTTTTTCTTTTTTCCTTATCCTCTCCTTACTTGCATGTCTGTAGTTTGCATGGTATGATAGTGAGTTAAGACTGTGTTTGCATGGTTTGCAAGCGTTCTTATTTTACTTCTTTTCATCTTTCACCCCTTTCCTATTCTCTCCGACTATTTTTCTGACTTGTCGGCAGTGGCCGACTGATGATGATGGTGAGCCTTTCGTTCTCTTTTTCTGAATGAGTGTTAACCCATGAGTGATAGGTGTTGCTACTTAATTAACCCCTTATTCTCTTCTCTTAACCCCCTATTCTTTCCTTTCTCTCAGGCTAACCTTAGTGGATCTTAGGGTCTTTGTTTGCCTTAGCTTCTGTAGATCTGTAGATATTCCACAAGGAATAGAAGACAATGATAAAGTGCTGTTCGTATATGATCATGAGATACCAACTGACATCAGGATATCAGGATGCAGGCCAAACATAGCAGTGAGAGAGAAGGAGGGTAACAAATGCCTCTTGGTGGAAGTAGGAGTCCCAGCTGACTGGAATGTGGTTATAAAAGGGAAAAGGTCTTAAAATACCAGGGACTCAAACATGAAATACGGAGAATGTGGAATGTAGAACCTGAGATCATCCCAATAGTGGTGGGAGCGACAGGGGCAGTAAAGAAATGTACAGTGGAGTTCCTTGACCAACTGCCCATAAGTATAACATCTGGAGAAATTGTAGGGGAGATACTACGATACAGCACCTTTATCTTACGCCTAGTAGTATATCTAAAAATCCCTTAGGGTTAAGGTTTAACCCCGGAAGTAAGAAACTCTCTCTAGCTGGAGTAGAAGGGAAAAAGTAAAATAGTCACAAAACTACAAACTTCATAATCTTTTCAAAATTTAAAAAAAAAATGACAACGACTTCAAAAGCCTCGGAGTTCCCTGTGAAGGGGACTCTAAATGTTCCCACTTCTGGCTCACCCGCTGCCGATACCGGGAACGCAGACCCAGGTAGCGGAACTGGTTCAGCTACCGCCCATTCGAGATGTTCTGGGCCTCAGCCGAATTCGCTTTTCATAAACTTCTGCAACATTTGTGGCCTTTCCTCAAATTTTCGCTCTGTTGAACACCACCTCTCCTATTTTAAACCTCACCTTCTCTTCCTCATTGAAACTCAGGTGTCTGGGACGACCGACAGCAACCCCTTTTCTGTAGCCTCCTACTTTCTTTTTATTCCATTTCACTCCAATGTTGGAGGTTGAGTATATGCATGCGGTGACCTAACTTATTCTCATATTCCCGCAATTGAATCCTCCGAATTCTATACCCTCTGTCTACGGCTTACATGACTTTCTCTCTACTTTCCTCCTAATTCTATACCCTCTGTCTACGGCTTATATGACTTTCTGTCTACCTTTCTCCTAATTCTATACCCTCTGTCTACGGCTTACATGACTTTCTGTCTACCTTTCTCCTAATTCTACTGACTGCCCAAAATTCTTTGACTACTTCCAAAGTGAAATACATTCTATCCCACTCTTCTTTTGCTGAAATCTCCATTTTAGATTTCAATGTTCACCACCACCTTTGACTTTCCTCTCATTTTACTAACACCGCTGGTGAACTAGCTTACAACTTTTCTATCGTGAATGACCTAGGGCAGGTTGTACAGCTCCATACTCGTATCCCCGACCGCCTTGGAGATAGGCCCAGCATTCTGGATTTTATATCTCACTACTCATCCTTCTTCTTTGTAAAACTTTTTTCTCCGTTTGGCTCTTCCGACCACAATCTTACATGTTCCTTGTTCTATTGCTTCAATTCGGCCTTTGGATCCTCTCAAGAGGAGACGCCTTTGGCACTTTGACGCCGCTGATTGAGAGGCCCTTAGACATTACTACTCTAATTTCTCATGGAATGATTACTGCTTTCGCGGCCGGGGCCACTCCGAGTGTGCTGAGCGCATCACGGAGGTGATTCCTTCGGGCACCGAGGCGTACATGCCATATTCTTTTTCTACTAAGGAACTACTTGCGGAAGTTCTTTTCCCTTGTATAAAACTTCTTGGAAGATCTAAGAGCCTTGTCAATAAAAATAGGAGGCTACCCCAATTTTTTAAATGAATCGTTGATAAAAAAAATTCGGAGTTCAAATAAGAAGGGCTCTGGTAATCCCGTTTAATGTACAGTCACTTCGCGACTTGGTTCCTCCCCAACTTAAACTCGTCTCACGGATTTCATGTTCCACTCGTGGTCTTTTTAAGAAAAAATCAGTTTTCTAATTTTCCTACCACTTCTGGAGTACGTATATCGAATTCCCTGTAAGATCTGTCCGAAGAGTTATGTCGGTGAAACTATTGATTTTAAAAAACGCTTTTACTAACATACTGTAAATATAGTTTGAATACGGCCAACGAAAATTCGACCTAACATAGACATCGATTAGACAGGGCTCATAATATTGACATCAGTACGCTCACTTCCTTTTAAATATCAGTAATAATGACAAACGGAAGTTCGCCGAATCTTTTATTATAAAAAATACTGATAATTTTAATATAAAACATGGAACCTTCCAACTTTTGATTTTTTGACTAACTTCTGGCTGTCAAAATCTTCAGTTTTCCAAAATTATTTATGCCTGTTTGAGTTGCCTGAGGCATTACGTTTTTATTAAATATTCCTTTCCCATTATTTCCCTTTCCCTTATTGCTCCCACTCCACCGCAATGCTCATCTTGCTTTTGCTCGTGAGCATGTCAATTGGACTATGATCCAATGGGGACGAGTATTGTTCACGGACGAATCAAGATTTAATCTTCGAACTTCCGATGGACGGGAAAGAGTGTGGAGAAGAACAGGAGAAAGATTCGCCACGTGCACTTTTACGGAGAGGGTTGTTTTCGGAGGAGTCCAACTGACATGCTCACGAACGAAAGCAAGACGAGCATTGCGGTGGTGTGGGAGCAATTCTGGGCCCATTGCTGGACGTCTAGCAGGTAAGCCACTTTCCATAAGTCTCCTTCTAACGGTTCGCTCCAATACACTGACGTCTCGAGACCTTTCCAGCTCATTGCGGACGTTTGTGGCAGTCAAGCGACGATCTCGCAAAACACTCAAGACGATGAAACGATCGTCACGGGCAGATGTGCAGCAGAGTGTGCCACTTTTAATAAATGTTTGACATTTTGAGGTACAATATTCTCATGTGATGATCCCTGCTACTTTATTGAAAAATATGAAGTTTTAACCCATTCTGAAAATATTTGACCACGGATCGGGGGCATTGAAATTTTGATCCCAGCCTGTGACGTCATCAGACCGATTTTTCATATGTATTTGGCCATAAAATCTTTATTTATTAACCGATTCGAACGATTCTGGTGTCAATTGATGCAGAATTGGAAATACTTTCTTCTTCTTACCAAAACAGTAGCTTTTACTCTAAGTGTTTGGTCGAAAACTCAGGTAATCTATAAAAATTAGACAAATTTGGTGCAATACAGGAGACATTGTGGGTGTGACCGCCACCCTGAAGCATCATCCCAGATCAGCTTCGCGGCAATGGGCCTATCTGAAAGGCATAATAATAAGAAATAGGCTTATTTCGATGGGTGGGAACAATTTTGAACATGTCAAAGTTGAAATAAACCTTTCACAGAAATGGAATGAAAAGTCAAAATTGTCAATGACATGATCAAAACCCCATTTTTTTTTTAAAGCATACAAAAGTAATATAAAAAACATTCCTTTGAACCCTCCTTGCCAGTTTATTGCAAATTCGGTTGCCGTCGAAGACCCTGAAAAAGGAAAAATTTTTAATAATAATTCATAATATTAACCCAGATTAAATACTGAAAATATTTTAATGCATGAAACAGTATATAGAACACTCACCTTTTATTTTTTCAAGTAGTTTCGCAAACTGCTCTTCTTGTAGATGTCTGGAAGAAGGCGTCTTTCATTTTCAACAAGTTGAAGGAGGAAATGGCGTTGCTGTTCATTAATGGTGAGGCTCTTAGCATAATCTTCAATAAGTTTCACCCTCCTTTCAGACGTATCGTTTGTTACCTTCAGGTCTCGCACGTAAGAAGCTAAGCGAATATGGTCCTCGAGTTTCTCCCATTCTTCTATTGGTCTTCTCAACCAATCCCCATTTGATTTAAAGAGCCTCAGAAACTGCCATGATTTTGGACCAGCAAGTTCGGAAAGCTTGGTTCCTTCCCTGAGTATAGGGAATACTGGATGGCCAGTTTTCATGTCATAAATCTTTTTCTCTGACTTTTTTAAGGCATTGGCAATCTTAGCCTTCTCTGCATTGTTGACCTTGTGTGAAAATAAGGAGAGTGGTATCACTTCTTCCACAAAGTACCACATTTGCCTATCAAGGGCTTTAAGACCTGCACCTGCCACTTCACTGTTATGTTTTTCATAGGTTTTCAGATCGTGATATAAGCTTAAATCATTAAAAGAAGAATCTGCGGCGTTGTCTGAATGTAGCCATGCTTTAGCGTAGAACAATGCATTAAAAAGACATATCTGCTTAATCATTTTCATCATATTCTCATCGTAGCCAGCGTGGTATCCAAAACCATACATTTTATAGGTATATAGGATTGCAGACATCCATCGTGCACGATGAGCTGCTCCTGGATGGAGCCAACGTACTCCTTTTGGGGGTACTTCATCTAAAATTTGGATTGTCAACTCAGCGCATTCCCGATAATCACCACGTTTGAATGCATTCTCAGTCAGCAAATCGGTTAATGCATCTAAGACTTCTTGCCGTTTAGACCTTAGCTTTCTGTCCTTGATTTTCAGTGTTCTGAAATCTTTTATGCTTGTGTCAATGCCTTGCCACTTTTCCTCCCGGAACTCTTTGAAAATTTCATAATCTGGTGAAGTGCTTCCTCCAAATATTTCTACAAACACACTGTTGAGTATCCGCTCATATAGGTGATGCCGACAAGCAAGCCACAATACTTTCCTACGTAGATATTCTTCAAGTCTATTACAGGCTCCAGTATGGCGCCCTGAGTTGGAGCTTGTAGTGTCAAAAACAAACCCAATAACATGGCGCTCTAAGTTCCACTTTTTGATCATATCAAAAGTTTCAGTAGCCTGCGACTCGCCACTAGTATTTGGGATTTCATGAACAGCTAACAGCTTGCCCTCTTTGACATTTGGGGCACCCGATACCAGCACCGCAAGTCTTTCCGATTTGCCTCCTGCTTTATCTGTTATCAACTTACTGTCCCAATGGATGACCGAGAAAGGTGGGGGCAATAAAATCCTCTTTTATTTGTTTTGATGCTTGATCTCGAACCATCTCTGCTGCACGCTTGGCAGAACTTTTAGATGAGGCCAGCTTGCTTAGATCCATTCCACAAGCAGAGGCTACTGCTGCCGTCATTGCTGTCCTCTGTCCCAAAGAGATGTTAAGGCGATCTGCCATGGAGGATACGTTTTCGGAACGAAAAAGTTTCTGTCTTTTGGGTGTGTTTTTAGGAACGGTGAATTCGTCATCGTCATCGTTATCGTTGTCACCGCTGGACGTCGATGAAGAAGAATTGGCTTTCGATGGCGTTTCAAGTGCTTGGAATTTCTGTAGTGTCCTTTCTTTTTCTTCTCCTTCAAATTTTTTGTAGCTTCCTTTCGTGTTATGTTTTTCACTACTTTTTTCTCGTAACTTTGTCAACATTTCCCAGACAATATCTTCTTTGTCTTTTGATCTTCGAGAAATGTTGTCTATCATTTTTTGATTTTCGTCTTTAACCTTGTCTTTTTTTATCTTATTTAAGGCGTCACTGGCCGCGATGTCAAATAATTTCTCTAACTTCCTTAGAAAGTCTTTTTGTTTTTGCTCAAAATTAGGTTTACCTCTGTTACGAGCTAGTGAAGAACGCTCTTTTATCAAATCTTTGAGTTTGGCTTTAGGCAGAAGATTATTTATTACATTTTTGGTAGGAATGCTTGCCATATCCCAGACGACCTTCACTTTCTTCAAAGCAATCGCAATCACTTCATCCTGAGAAGCATTTTGGTATTCTCCTCTAGTTAAATAAATAAAATACTTCAACACATCACCATTGTATGGCAACAAACTGCCTTTACCAGTTTTTATGTCAGTCAAAAGTTTTCCAATAATAAGATCACTGGAATCATCACTGACATTTACTTCACTTCGCCTTAGCGAATAAGCATTATTATCCATAGTCTGAAAAGAAGTACAATAAAAGATCTGAAAAGAAATACCAAAACATTAATAATTAAAATGCATTAATAACATTAATAACTACTAATAACGATTAATATTAATAAGTACAATAACATTAATGACTAAAGAACTTTAAATTCTGAATCAATTAACACAAGAATCATTCGAATCGGTTAATAAATAAAGATTTTATGGCTAAATACATATGAAAAATCGGTCTGATGTCACAGGCTGGGGTAAAAATTTCAATGCCCCCGATCCGAAGTCAAATATTTTCAGAATGGGTTAAAACTTCATAGTCGCCAATAAAGTAGCAGGGATCACCACATGAGAATATTGCACTTCAAAATTTCAAATTTTTATTAAAAGTGGCACACTAATGTGCAGCGCGATCTTCCAGATCCTTGTCTTCGTGTGTACTCTCCTTTCTCCACATAACGTTGTTCTTAGAATTCCGAGGATCGGCGGCGTAACGATGTCTCCGATCATCTTCAATTAGGGCGACGACTCTTGCGACGTTCACGGCACTCAAATCTACTGTAAATGGCCAATTCTGAAACCCAAAAGAATTAGAAGTCTATTTGTTACTAAACGCAAATGCCTACTCCCACTAGTGAAAGAAAAAAGTGGCACTAGCAGGCTAAGAGCAACTGAATGTCAGACTGTCGAATTCTTAAAAGAAGTCGAAAATTCGTTACAGCTAGTGTGTTCGCAGCTGACATTGTTTTGTCTCGTTATTTGGTTGCCTCATAGACTATATTTTCAAATTTTAAAACTTTTATAAACAGAAGCTTACCCACTTTTTTGCTTTTCGCGATATTCCAAGTGTGCCTATTTTTCTGCCGCTCAGTATATATATATATATATATGAAAAAGGATCAACACAACGGCAAACATTTTCATTTATTTGTACATCAGACGTTTCGACAAATCTTTAATAATAATAGCTCATCCTACAAATTACGACTCTTTTGACAACCAACCGTGTTTCACAGATATACCCTTTCTAATCCTCTGACCACCTAGTGTTCTCTTAGACTTTGCCAAGTATGGAGGTGGATGTAAACATTGTGTATTTACCTATTGAGGTAATTTAATTTTAGTTTTTATAGTGATGAAATTTAATTTAATTTTAGTTTTTATAGTGATGAAATTTAATTGTTTTTAATTTTGTATTGATGCAATTTTCATTTTGCTTTAAGGTTTTAATTTTAATGGTCTTAATATTGTATTGATGTAACTTTCACTTTTCAATTTTGTTTTAAGGTTTTAAGACTTAACTCACTGATGATGACAAAAGATTTGTCGAAACGTCTGATGTACAAATAAATGAAAATGTTTGCCGTTGTGTTGATCCTTCTTTTCATCTGTAAGCTCCGGTTCCCTAAGGAGAAGTCAATAGCTTTGATATATATATATATATATATATATATATATATATATATACATACAGGGTGTCCCATAAGTCCGGCATCATAGGAAAAAAAAAAAAAAAAAAGCAAAACAAAAGCTTTTATTTACAGAACGTGCTCAATATGTATTGTTCCGTAGCCCATTCACAAAATTCCATCCGCCTGTCGGGATCATCTTCGCTCAATTTCTGTAGGATCTGAAGTTTATATGGATGCCATTTGTGAGTCTGAAGAATGCGATGGATGCTACTTTTCGACACTCCTGTCTCGGCGGACAATCACCGAAGAGACTTATTGGGACTTCTGTTAAAATGAGCTAGGATAGCAGTCGCTGTATCATCGTCAGTGGACCTCCTTGAAGGTCCAATGCGTGGTTTATCTTCTATGGATCCTGTTTCCTTAAACTTTGCAACAAATCTGCTAACACAACTCTGCGTTATTGGCTCGCGGTCTGGATGCAGTCTGTTAAATTCAGCAGCGGCCTCTCTTTGACTCCCATTTCCTATGAGTAGAATTATCTGGATTCGTTCTTCCTTGCTCACAGACATTATGGCCTGTAGAAAGAGAAAAATATGAATTATGGTTTGTAGAAATAGAAAAATATGAATTTCTCCTATGATGCCGGACTTATGGGACACCCTGTGTATATATATATATAATATATATATATATATATATATATATATACAGGGCGTCCCAAAAAAATGTGTATACACACTTTAACAGCTGATAGCTCAATTGATGTTTCTTTCTTTCCAAGTTAAACCCATTAGAATTAATAATGGCAGTCAGACTAAGCTTTGAACAAAGGAAATTCATTCTAAAATGCTACTGGAAGTGTGAAAACGCAGTTGAAGTGCAAAGACAGTTTAGGAGGGAGTTTCAAACAGATCCACCAACGCGACTTACCATCACTCGAATTAGAGATAAGTTTGAAGCCGATGGAACTGTTCAGAATGTCCACAAGAAGCGTTCCGGAAGACCACGGACATCGACAAGCCCCACAAAGCAAGAAAGAGTACTGGAAACGTATCACCAAAGTCCAAGAAAATCTGTGCGGCAAGCGAGTCGTGAGGTAGGAATTTCAGAATCGTCTGTCCAACGCATTTTGAAGCGCTGTCACTGTCAATGAAAAAGTTACATTCCAAGATTAGTCCATGCTATTAATGAAGATGATCCGGACCGAAGAGTGGAGTATTGCGAGTGGTACTTGGCACGATGTGGATGTGGATTGGACGAAGGGGTTTCGTAGAATACCCTCCGCGTTCACCAGACCTCACACCACTAGACTTTTTTATGGGGATACTTAAAAGACAAAGTCTACGCTATAAAACCTGCAACAGTCGCTGAATTGAGAGCAGCCATTGAACGAGAATGCACACAAATACCAAACGAAATGTTTCGTGATGTTTACGATTCCATTGCTTCGCGTTATCAGCAGTGCCTGGACCAGAACGGACGTCAGTTTGAAAACAGGCGTTGACAAAACAATTAAATAATGTCTGTAGATTCTATTACATTTTGAAAATGAAATGTATTTTAATAAACACTGCCTTTATAAGTATTTAAAGTGTGTATACATTTTTTTGGGACGCCCTGTATATATATATATATATACAGAGGATATAACGAAAGTCCATTACCAATGAAAATTAATGTTTTCTTGTTTCGTTTCAGATTTATAACTGTTGAACAGTATGGCTGATTATACCCAACAAAAAAGTAAAATTATTTTTATTACGTGTAGCGGGTTGAAGTTAACGAGAAGCAGGTGATGAATTCCACAGACTTTGTCTTGACACACAGAAGGCAAGTCATGTAACTGTTGGAAAGGTAATGAAGCAGTTATACGATACCAGTAGTATTTTGTTCACGCTTTGTAGGTGACGTCGTCGTTCCTCTACTGGCGAAAATTCCTTCGTAGCTGCTCTTGTTAAATATCAAAGTAGCCCCAACAATCATTAAGAAAAATTGCCCAGGAAACAGGAACTAGTTACATGTCATATATAGAATTTTGAAACGACATAGGTTTTACCCATAAAAAGTTAGTATGGTTGAGGAACTACATGGGGATGACACCGATCATAGGGAGGAATTCTGTGAGTGGGTATCATAGCGGGTAGAAGAACAACCCACGCTGCTCTCCGATATTTTATTCATTGACGAGGTATGTTTTCACCTAAACGGCCCGATCAATCGCCATAACTTCCGATAATGGAGCGGTGATAATCCAAATTGGACCGAAGATACACGCGATTAGATCGATCCAAGGATCATAGTGTGGGCTGCCGTTCATAGGAGACGTACTTCTGGGACTATACTATTTTGAAGGAAATGTACTGTAAACGGTGATACGTAGTAATGCTAAAAGAAGTCTTACAAATTTATCTGAATGAAATGTCTCTGAAAGCCCGAATGAACTTTCAGCTTCATGGGACTCCACCCTATTACACACGAACTGTTCGAGCATGGTTGGATGATAAATTGCATGGGAGGTTTTGACTGGCTTAACAGGAGTCCAGATTTATCTCCGCTGGACTACTTCAACTGAAAATATTTAAAGTCGGTTGTTTACCACCTAAGACCACGGACAATTCGACAGTTAAAAGACAACATACAAATGGAATGTAACATCAGTAAGGATGTCTTACGTAACGTTGAATGTAGCTTACGTAATGGAATTAACATGTCAACACCTGAATGCCATGCAATTTGATTTTTTTTTACTTCATAACAAATAAACAATCTCGTATGGCAACGGACTTTTGTTGCACTCATATATATATATATATATATTATATATATATATATATATATATATATCCCCCTCCCCGCGGGCGGTCTTTCTGGGGTGGATCGCCCGCGGGCTCCTGCCTCCATGTGGCGAGGGGGGTCAGCCGCGGCTGGGGGCCCTGCCGGGTCCCCGCCCGGTTGCGAAGTGGACTTTTAGCATACCCTGCTATCCTACAGCCCCCTCTTTCCTGTCTTCCCCTCTTTACCCTCTTCCTTGCCCCCTCTGTTTTTTCTGCTTTCTCTGTTCACTTCGCGCGCCCCGTGGGCTGCCGGGGCTGGTCGCTGGGGGTCTCGCTCCCATGGCCGGGGCCGGACTAAGTTGGCTGGTAGGGTGCCCAGGCCTGGGACCCTGGGGGGCCTTGGTCTTTGCTGCCGGCGGGGGAGAACTTTCGACGCTGCAAGGGCCCCTTTTGAAACGGGGGTACCTACATGGGACGAGGCACCCATCCCCCGCCGGCGTGCGCTTGGTCCCCTTGGGCCCCGGGTAATCGGTTCCCCGCGGCCCCGGGCGCGAAACAACAATAAAAATTTTCTATGGAAACACTTACAAATCTAATGGACCTCGTTGACGACCCGGCTTGTGCATCTGACCTCCCTCTGACTACCTCTTTGGACCGTGGGTCTGGTAAGGGCAGTCGGCAGCCCTCGCCCACCCCGTCTGCTCTTCTTGCCGACACCTCCTCTCCCTCTCTTCCCCAGGCTCGTGGCGCCGCTGCCCGACCCCCGCCAGTAGCGGATGGACCTGCAGTGGACCCCCCGACCCCTGGATCCCCCCATATTCCACGTCCCGATAGGGACCCACCTGCTTTTTCGCCCTCAGGTGGGAGGCCCGCGGCCCCGGTCGCCTCCCACTCCGGTCGGGCCTCATCGCCCCCGGCCCCCTCCCTTGGGGGACGTGGGACCCGACGTCGCCGTCCGCCTTTCTCGTCTTCTCGCCCCCTCGAAGTTCCGGTGGTGTTTGGCCAGACGGCTTCACTCGGCCTTAGGACGATGGACAAGTTCCTCGTCCTCCGCCCCTCCTCCTCCAAGCCCCTCCCCACTAACCACGAACGCCTCTTTCGAGCGATCCATGGGAAGACGGGGACGGCGCGTTTTGACCTTCGGCCTCAGAGGGATGGCTCCATTTTGATAAGGTCGCGTTCCTCTGCCGAAACCTCCTCTCTGCTCGCTATCCCCGATGTCCTGGGCTGCGGGATCACGGTGACTCCCCACCCCCCCTCAATCAGTGCCAGGGCACGATCTACGCTGCTCGTCTTCTACCCATCCCGGTGGAGGACCTCCAGACTGACCTCGCCTCCCAGGGTGTGGTGAGAATATACCGTTTTCCCGACAGATCGCGGTCCCCAGCCGTCCCTTCTCCTCGCCTTCTCTTTCTTTTGACTCACTGGTGCCCCCCGTTTCGGTATTCTGGGGCTTTGGTGAGAGAAGAGCATGCGAATTCTCGGTTCGGCCATACGTGCCAGATCCTACGCGCTGTTTTCAGTGCAATAGGTTTGGCCACGTGAGCAGTTCCTGCCGTCAGCCGGCCCCGTTGTGTGTCCGCTGCGGCGGCCCTCCCCACCCCTTGCCCTGTACTGCTCCGCCTTCCTGCACCAACTGTCATGGACCGCACCCTGCTTCATCCCGCTCTTGCCCGTCCTTCCTCTTTGAGAGGGAGGTTCGGGCCCTCTGTTCATCAGAATTTCTCAGCGCTCGGGAGGCGCGGGACCGGTTGCGTGGCCGCGAGGCCCGGCGTGGTACCTCGTACGCCGAGGCTCTCCGTCCCCGGCCGCCGCCGGCCCAGACCCCGTCCTCACCGGCGGTTCCCGACGCGCCTCCACTCACCGTGTCCGCTACTCCCTGTCTATCCTCTGCCGCCCAGCGGACTCCCGCCGCGGCTCCCTGTACTACCAGCGCGTCCCCACGTGCTCCCTCCGCGAACGCCGATGCTTCGTCGGCAACCCCCCCTGCCCCTTCTACGCCCTCTCCACCGGCGCTTTCGGCCACCCCCATTCCGGACCGTGACCCGCCGTCGCCCATGCGGGCCGCACGACGGAGGGGAACGGGCCGCAAGCGCCGCGCCAATAGTGACCCCGAAAGGTTCGAGGCCATAGGCCTCGCATCACCTTCCTCTCCCAGACACAAACGCCCCCTTCGCCCTACCATCCCGGTGTCCTCACCGTCCCCGCTGCGCAACCGTTATGGACGCTCCCCCTGGGGTCCCCGACGACCCTCGTGGTGGGGGCGGAGATACATCCCTCACCGGTTCGGTCGATGGACCCACTGGAGGGGGAACTCGCCCGCCTGGTCGGCGTGGGTGGGATGAGCACGCCCCCGCGCGTGACCTACCCCACCTCTCTCCTTGACCTGCCTATGCATCCGGGTGAGGTATCTTTTCCACTCCCCCTTGTAGTCCACCTCCCCTGCACCTCCGGTGAAGGGAGGGGCCTTCTGGATACCCCTCACATCCCCTTCTCTGCATCGCTCTCCCCCGGGCGTCCGGTGACTCCTCTTCAGGAGGATTTGCCGGCGTCAGTTTCCACATCGCCCCCCCGTCGGGGTGACCCTCGCCTTCGCCCACGTTCGGCGTCCCCCGTTGGGCCCCGGGGCTTTCCAATCCCCTTGTTAATCTCGGGCCGCCCGATCGGCCCACCCACCCCATAACCATCCGTTTCGCAGACTTTCCTACCCCTCCATATACTTCGCTCCTGCAGTGGAACATCCGCGGGCTCCTGGTAGGCCTCGAGAGTCTCTCTTCTCTCCTGGCCTCCAGGTGTCCGGCGTGTTTCTGCCTTCAGGAGACGATACTGGGCTCCCGTTCCCTCCCTCGAGTGTCCGGCTACTGCGGGCTCCCTTCCCCGCCTCTCGATGGGGCGGGTAGGGGGGCTCCGCGGTCTTCGTGCACCGCTCCGTCCCTTTCCGCCCCCTCCCGCTCCGTACTGTCTTGCAAGCTGTGGCCGTGCGCCTTTCTTTGTGGCGTCAGCTCACGGTCTGCTCTCTTTACCTCTCCCCTAACGTACGCCCTCCACCCGATTCTCTCCGTGACCTAATTCTGCAGCTTCCCCGCCCTTTCCTGCTTCTCGGGGACTTCAACAGTCGGGACCCGGCCTGGGGGGACGTTTGCTCCACCTTTCTCTCCGGGACCCTTCTCTCCCTTATGGACGAGCTAGAGTTCACCTTTCTGAACGATGGCTCCCCAACCTGCCTCCACTCGGCCCATGACAGTTTCACCTGTATTGATCTTTCCCTGGTTTCCCTCGATATCGTGACGGAGTTCACCTGGGAGGTCCTGCCGGATTCTTCCGGCAGTGACCATTTCCCTGTGTGTCTTACCCAACCCGTCTCCTCCCCCCCCCTCTGTCCGCCCGCGCTGGCTGTTCGCCCGAGCGAAATGGGCCTCATCACGAGGTGCACGGCGATCTCGCCCCCCCCCCCCCCCCATTCCGCCTTTCCCTCCGTTAGTGAGGCCCTCGCCTTTCTCGAAAGCAAGATCCTCTCGGCTGCCACCAGTTGCATCCCCCGTACCTCAGGCTCCCCCAGGCCGCGCAGCGTCCCATGGTGGACCCCAGAGTGCTCCCGTGCCGTTCAGGAGCGGCGCCGTGCTGGCCGTCGCTTCTACCGGACCCGCCAGCCGGAGCATAAGATGGCGTTTCAGCGCCTGAAGGCAGTGGCCCGTCGGGTCTTGAAACTAGCCCGGCGTACCTCCTGGCGGAGTTACGTGTCCGGGATCTCCTCCTCGACCGCCCCCTCGACTGTTTGGCGCAAGGTGCGTAGCTTTGAGGGGACCCGTGTCCCCCCTCGACCCCCGGTGCTTCGGGTCGGGGACGACGAGTTCGTGTCCGATCCGGAGGCCGTCGCGAACGCACTCGCGGCGCACTTCGCAGCCATCTCCAGTTCCGATTCCCCCCACTCCCGCCGCGACCCACCGGAATTTCCACCTCATAGGGATGACCCCTATAATCACCTCTTCCACATGACAGAGCTTCGGGAGGCCCTCCGCCCCCGACGCTCCTCCGCCCCGGCCCCGATAATATCCCCTATGACTTGTTACGGCACCTCCACCCCTCTGCTCTCAGCTTTCTACTGGACCTCTATAACCGGATTTGGTTGGAGGGTTCATTTCCGGACCGATGGCGTGAGTCCATCGTCGTCCCCATCCCGAAGCCCGATAAAGACCCCTCACTCCCGTCGAACTATCGCCCCATTTCCCTAACATGCTGTGCCTGCAAGGTGATGGAGGCGATGGTCGCCTCGCGGCTGTCCTTTACCTTGGAGGCGAGTGACCAGTACCCTGCTACCCAGGCTGGTTTCCGGCGCTTCCGGTCTACCACCGACCCCTCCTTCTCCTTAGCCATGACGTGCAGGAGGCTTTCTCCCGGCGTCAATTTGTACTCGCCGTCTTTTTCGACCTCCAGAAGGCCTACGATACTACCCGGCGGAGCGCGGTCTTCGACTGCTTACGCTCCCTGGGTTTCGTAGGCTTTCTCCCTTCCTTTATTTATAACTTCTTGTCCGCCCGTTCTTTCCGCGTCCGCATCGGTTCTGCCCTCTCTGACCGCTTTCCGTTGGAGGAGGGTGTCCCTCAGGGTAGTGTCCTTAGCGTCTTGTGTTTCTCACTCGTGATGAACACAGTCGCTACGGTCCTGCCTACATCCGTTCGTAGCTCCCTCTATGCCGATGACCTGGCTATCTATTGCTCTGGCCGCCTCCCGTCTTTGGCTGAACGTCGGTCCAGCTAGCCATCAACGCGGTGGTTCGCTGGGCGTCCTCGGTTGGCTATGCTTTCTCACCCTCTAAGTCTTCCAGTATGCTTTTCCGTCCTCGGCGCCTCCGTCTGTCGCATACCTTCGCCCTTACCCTTGCCGGCACTCCTCTTCCCATCGTCCCATCCGTTAGATTCCTGGGTATGACCCTCGACGGATTTTTCGGTTGGGTTCCACACCTTAGGCGGTTGCGGCAAACATCTCGCCGCACCCTCTCCCTTTTGGGTCATCTGTCCCACACAACCTGGGGGGCGGACAGGCGTACTCTGCTGCGCCTGTACGCCTCCCTGGTGCAATCACGTGTCGACTACGGCTGTGTGGTCTACAGCTCCGCCTCCTCTCCGGCACTCCGTATGCTGGATCCTCTTCTCCACCATGGCCTTCGCTTGGCGTCGGGTGCCTTCCGCTCGTCCCCTGTCGCTAGTCTTCAGGTGGACTGTGGACACCCCCCCCCTGCCCCTTCGCCGGGGCCTTCTCATGGCGAAGTGTTACCTTCGCATCTGCCGCCTTCCGATGTCCCTACTCTTCTCCGCGATCTCCCAGGCGCTACCCCGGCCTGACACGTGGCATTTCGCTGCCTCTCTTGCCGAGATTTTCTCGTCCCTGGGGATCCCCCCACCCTCTATTCTGCCGTTCTCCTTCGATCTGTCGCCCCCCTGGCGGACCACCCCTATCTGCCGTTGCCAGGCGCTCCGTGGCCTGCGTAAGGAGTCTCTTCCTGCCGTCCTCCGGTCTTCTTTTCTGGCCCATCTTCCCGTCCATTCGGACGACGTTCCCGTCTACACCGACGGCTCGCGCTCCCCTGCAGGTGTCGCGGCCGCCGTCTTCTCTCCGTCATTGTCACCTACCTCCCGGGGTATCCCCCTGCCGGTTCAGGCCTCCATCTTTTCCGCGGAGTTCTTTTCCCTTCTGGAAGCCCTCCGTCTGGTATCGGGTTGTTCGCAGTCCTCCTGTACCATTTCTTCGGACTCGCTGAGCGCCCTTCAGGCGCTTGAGCGCTATGATTCCCCGGACCCCCTCGTACGCCTTATTCAACAGGAGTACCATGTCCTGCACACCGTTCACCGGATCCGGGTCACCTTCTGCTGGGTTCCCGCCCATGTTGGTGTTTCCGGTAATGAGGCGGCGGACCGCATAGCCCGGTCCGCCGCCTCGCTGCCTCCCCTCCCCCGCCCGCTCCCCTTCTCAGACTATGTGCAGGTCTTTCGTTCCTTTTACGACCGCATGTGGCAACAGTCCTGGGACGATGCCACCGGAAATAAACTCTGGTCCATCCGCCCCCGTCTGTCATATTGGTGTCCTCTTTCCACCGCTCCAGATACAAAGAGGTCGTCCTTGCGCGGCTTCGCATCGGCCATACGCGCCTCACGCACGGCTATCTTATGTTCCGGCAGGAGGCTCCTCGTTGCTCCTCCTGCCAGTCGCCCCTCACCGTCTCTCACATCCTTGTGGAATGCCCCACCCTGTCGTCAGTACGTCGTCGCGCCTTCCCGTTCCTTTCTGATTTCCCCTCCCCGAACGTTTACGCCTTATGCTCGCTGAGAGCCCTCTCTTCTCGCTTGACCGTCTTTTCCTCTTCCTCTCCCAATCTCGCATCCTATCTGAGCTTTAGGTGACTTCTCACCTGTAGTCCGCTGTTCTCCCTTTTCTAGTGCCTTTTCTCCGTCTCCGTTTCTCGCATTCCGCCTCGCCATGATATCCGCTACCATGTAGCGGGAAGTGGCGGTAAACGCCACAAAAAAAAAAAAAAAAAAAAAAAAAAATATATATATATGCACTAAAATCACAAAATAACACGTGATCTTATTAATAAGCAAACAACCACAGGGAAAAGGAAACACAAAGTCCGAGCGCTTTCGTGATATATTCACATTATCAAGGAGGAACAGAAAATAGACAGATTACAAAGTAAATGAGTTAAATAGACAAGCAAAAAATTCACAATCGGCACCTCAAATTAAAGGCCTTAAAGCCCTCTAAAGATTTTTTCAATTGATAACATAATCTGTAGGCTGCTAAATTTCTAAATATGTATATAGATGAAATTAGACAAAAAAAAAAAAAAAAAACCACTACAGAGAACAAAAATTATTATAATGGTTATTAACACTAATATTTAATTAAAGCAGGCAATTAATTGGCAAGAATTTAATGAAAAACAAATAGATAACGTAGATAACAAATAGATAACATAATCTGTAGGCTGCTAACTTACTAAATATAAAAAGACTATATAGATGAAATTAGACAAAACACCAATACAGAAAACAAAAATTATTATAATGGTTATTAACACTAATATTTAATTAAAGCAGGAAATTAAATGGCCAGAAATTAATGAAAACAAAGGGAATGGTGCCATCGTCTTACAGAATATTACAAAATTTTTCTACAAACAGTCTGGAAAAGTTGTTTTCCCAAAAGCAACCCAGTTGAAAAGTCCAATAAACCCCCCAGCAACCAAAGATTATACACGAAAGAAATATTACAATTAAAATAGACACATAAGAATGTTAACAGTTCTTACAATAATATTTATTTATTTAACCAGGGCAAACCATTAAGGGGCAAGAATGCAGTCAAGAAAACAGTAGGCCCTTCGCCAGCTTTCTGACAATGCACGAATCTAATTTATACAACCCAGGACTAATATTAAGGACCAAATCCGCATTATTCTTGATCACACTTGATTCCAGTATATTTCTGCTAACAATAGATTTACTAAACCTTAATTTGGAAGCATTTTTCCAATCAATGGGATGATTAGTATCTCTTACGTGAATGAAAATGGCGTTAGATTCCTGGCCACTTCTTATACTGTATTGATGCTGTTTAATACGTAACTCAAGGGTCTTACCAGTTTGGCCAATGTAAAATTTATTACATATTGTGCAAGGGATTTTATATACACAACCATGTTCACTTAACGAGGAGTTCTTAATCAATGAATTCTTAATTACATCTAAATTTTTGAACGCAATATTTACGTTAAAAGTCCTCAGCAGATTCGGCAGATCAAGGAAATTTTCTCTGAATGGTAACACTAAAACATTTTTTGTGTTATAAGGAATCTTATCCTTTACTTCGTAGAAGGTTTTCTTTGCCATTTTTAAGGACTTATCTATGCAGTTCTTTGGGTATTTTAAATCAAAAGCAATTTTGTATATTTTACTAATTTCGTCGTCAATGAACTCTGGCTACAAATTCGTAGACCTCTTAGGAACAAAGTAGAAAGAACGGATCGTTTTACATTAATGTGGTGATCAGAATAATAATGTATATAGGAACAATTATTAGTGGGTTTTCTGTAAATATTGTACTTAAACTTTTTTCCAGACCTATATATTAAAACATCTAAAAAAGGGATCGAAGAATCTTTTTCTATTTCAACTGTAAAATTGATAGAGGGAGTTAAATTATTAAGTTTGGGTAAGAATTCATTGAGATTTAAAGTCACTGGCCAAAGACAAAGAACATCATCTACATATCTAAACCATGGAACATAATTTGGCAGAATCTTCCTTAATAACTTACTTTCAAAAAACTCCATATATAAGTTACTCAAAATGGGGGAGAGAGGGTTTCCCATCGCCATACCAAATTTCTGCCTAAAATATTCATTATTGAACACAAATTTTGAGTCTACTATGCACAGCTTAATTAATTCTATAATTGTAGCCACAGGTAATGGCAAATTATGCTTAACCAATTCTTCCGAAAGAAACACTAATAGATCCTCCACCGGGACTCTTGTAAATAAAGCGGTAACATCAATGCTTACAAATCTAAAATTGTAATTGACACTGATTCTATTTAATTTTTCCACAAGGTCTACATTATTATTTATGTGTGATTGTGAAATTGTGCGAAGGAGAGGATTAAGAATGGAGACAAGCCATTTGGATAGCTTATATGAGGTAGATCCTATAGAACTAACAATAGGCCTTGCAGGATTATTTGGCTTATGATTTTTAATCAGGCCATACATATAGGGTAATGACGGTGAAGTACTCAAAAACTGTTTAAGTAACCTTTCATTCCCCTTCAAAAGTTGTTTAATTTTCTTGTTAAATGCACTGTTCACAGTTTCAAGGGGATTGTTCCTTAATTTCACGTAAGTGTCCGCATCATTCAAAAGATCATACATTTTTCCTAGATAAACGTCTTTATTGAGGATCACTAAGGCATTTGATTTATCAGCTTTGGTTATATGTAGATTCTGATCTTTTGTTAAAGCTTCATAAGAGTCGAAAAACCTCTGTGGGCAATTTGGAATAGAGGGTTTAGACATGGCACTATATACTATACCTTTACAAATATTCACATCCTCCATAGGTAAATCATTATATTTTTCTAAATTACAGAAAGCCTTAGCTATTTCTACATAGTCCACCTCCTTTTTAGCTGCTGAAAAATTTATTCCATATCCAAGAGCCGTAACCATATTTTTATTTAACACTTTATCTGATAAATTTATCACAAATCCGGGGTTAGCATCCTTAGTCCAATCACTTCTTTCAATTAAAATTTGTAATTTAATATCCAGTTTCCTTTCCACTACACTACATTCTCGTCTAAGTTTGTTATAACAATAGTCCAGTAACCGTTGTTTCCATTCAGGTGGAATTGCCATATCAAAACTATATCTTCTCGCCCTAGTAACTTTAAAAGTTTCTTCGACTTCAATCTTCGTAATTTCTATATGCTTCTGCAACACTATTCTCTGGAATTCATCGAAGGGGCGTTCTCTCAAATTCAAAAGTCTATTAGGGAGTAAAGAGGTGGGGAGAACTTGTTCACTTAGACATCTTCTTAGTCTTTTTATATTTAGTAAGTTAGCAGCCTACAGATTGTTATCTATTTGTTATCTACGTTATCTATTTGTTTTTCATTAAATTCTTGCCAATTAATTGCCTGCTTTAATTAAATATTAGTGTTAATAACCATTATAATATTTTTTTTTTTTTTTTTTAGCAGCCTACAGATTATGTTATCAATTGAAAAAATCTTTAGAGGGCTTTAAGGCCTTTAATTTGAGGTGCCGATTGTGAATTTTTTGCTTGTCTATTTAACTCATTTACTTTGTAATCTCTGTCTATTTTCTGTTCCTCCTTGATAATGTGAATATATCACGAAAGCGCTCGGACTTTTTGTTTCCTTTTCCCTGTGGTTGTTTGCTTATATATATATATATATATATATATATATAATAATTTATTATATATATATATATAATATTGGTGAAGGCCGCTTCTGGCAAGCTTCAATTTCAATTTAAGCAGAAAGCAACAGACAAGAAGGAAAGAAACATCCATCAAGTTGGAAAGGGACTATATTTTGTATATTGCAACGTTTCAAGCACAAACTATGCTCATCCTCAGGCAAAAATTCTAAAAAGTTAAAAACATATATTAAAAACCATAATGACATTAACAAATTAAAATAGGGAAAAAATCCACAAGCATTAAAAACAAAGTCACACTAAAAAATTTCTAAAAAGTTACAATTAAAAACCATAATGACTATTATGAAACAAAAGCGAACAATTAACAAGCTTTAAAACAATAAAAGTGACACTAAAAACGAACAATGAATAACACCTATAAAATACAAAATGTAAAACTCAAAAAACTAAAAATTCACAGGCTATCTTTTAAAACACTAAAAAATTAAAAACCCACACTAAAAGGAACACACCTTAAGTCTAAGCAGCACAGATTCCGAGGCAAAACTAAAAAAACAGAAGCATCTAAAACCAAGTAAAGGTTGGTTGTTCAAGATGTTCAGTTTAGACGGAGGGGAACGGATGAAATATCAGAGTTAAGCGAAGGGGAGAGTTTTTTAATATACAGGGATTCTAGAAGTTTTAACGTTTGCTCACACGGAGCGGAATCTAAAATGTTAAAATTAGCTAAAGTTATATCGACTTTGCATAGAACAACATGGCTGCGTATAGCTGAAGCTTGTGGATTTTTTCCCTATTTTAATTTGTTAATGTCATTATGGTTTTTAATATTATGTTTTTAACTTTTTAGAATTTTTGCCTGAGGATGAGCATAGTTTGTGCTTGAAACGTTGCAATATACAAAATATAGTCCCTTTCCAACTTGATGGATGTTTCTTTCCTTCTTGTCTGTTGCTTTCTGCTTAAATTTATATATATATATATATCGACGTTAATGCGTTCCTGGAAAACGCATCGTTATCTGAAGCGTCGTTATCTGGATTACATTTTCTCATAGCTTACATGTTATAAGTGGGGGTTACGTTCCTGGACTTTGGCCAAAATATTTTCGAACCATTATTTATACAATAAATGAATAGTTTAACAACCTCAGAGTATTAAAATGTGTGATAAAATTAATTTACAGTGGTTTTACACTAATGTGCAGTCCAAGAAGCGGCAGTTACCTAGAATACAACCTAACCTAACTTAACTTTCTTACGTGTACCAGGTTTGTGCCGAAACAATTCTGAAACATCCAATGAAAATCGGAGGTCCAAACCTAACCTTAAATGAAATCCCTGAGCATTTAAGGGATTTCCTGAAATCCCTAGTTACGCAGATGTAACATATACATTTTCTACTGAGAAATATTATTTTCTTTTGTTTTTTCACAGTGCTTCAAACCGAAAAGACCCCTATTTTAAAATGGTACCAAAGTATCCGAAATACTCGTATATAGTGCAGTTACAAGAATTTATGGAAAAGAAAGGAATCCAACATTTTAGAAATCTGAAATAATCTCGTATATTATTACTAATTGAAAAATGTTACATTTGGCTCTCGCATTTATGCATTTATCTGATTTGTAACTGAAAATATTTCCCGACACATCAATTTGTTTTAGACCTTGTGTATAATATTGCGTAGCCATGCGTAAGTTTGAGGTTTAAGATTCACGATCAGCTAAATGATATATATACGTATTTTATGCCTTCCTAAAATATTAATTTACAAGTTGAATTGAAAATATCATAATCTACGCAGTTATATTTTTAAAATTTTCATCTATTAAAATAGAACTATTTTTTATTGTAAAGAATTTATAGTAATAATGAATGTATATATACGATATGTATTAATGCTTCATATGAAAGAAATATTCTTACTAACTTTCACTTTTACCTATAATCCCTTGCTATGCAGAAAATCCTTCCTTGCGATGAGGCTTCATACGCGAATACACTGACTCCAAAAAATTTCAACAACCAACAACGTACAGTATATCCTTTGCTCTGATGATTCCATTCTATTTTTACAAAACGAAGAGAAACAATTCGAAAAATGGTTAAAGTATACAGACAGAAGCCGCATTCAGAGGAAAAACATGAATTTCTAAAAAAAACAAACGGGAAAGATCCTTCATTCGGACTCGTTCCAGTACTTCTGAATAGCGATGTTTACGTATAACAAAAATTTTCTCAACTCTACACAAACAAGTCGAGACTGATGAATATGCCACCAAAAGTAAGTTTTCCTTACACCCCTTTATACCTTTAATTATTATTATTATACACTGTATATATATATATATATAATATATATATAATATATATATATATATAATATATTATATACAGGGCGTCCCAAAAAATGTATACACACTTTAAATAATTATAAAGGCAGTGTTTATTAAAATACATTTCATTTTCAAAATGTAATAGAATCTACAGACATTATTTAATTGTTTTGTCAACGCCTGTTTTCAAACTGACGTCCGTTCTGGTCCAGGCACTGCTGATAACGCGAAGCAATGGAATCGCAAACATCACGAAACATTTCGTTTGGTATTTGTGTGCATTCTCGTTCAATGGCTGCTCTCAATTCAGCGACTGTTGCAGGTTTTATAGCGTAGACTTTGTCTTTTAAGTATCCCCATAAAAAAACGTCTAGTGGTGTGAGGTCTGGTGAACGCGGAGGGTTCACCAGACTCGCGACTCGCGACTCACGACTCGCTTGCCGCACAGATTTTCTTGGACTTTGGTGATACGTTTCCAGTACTCTTTCTTGCTTTGTGGGGCTTGTCGATGTCCGTGGTCTTCCGGAACGCTTCTTGTGGACATTCTGAACAGTTCCATCGGCTTCAAACTTATCTCTAATTCGAGTGATGGTAAGTCGCGTTGGTGGATCTGTTTGAAACTCCCTCCTAAACTGTCTTTGCACTTCAACTGCGTTTTCACACTTCCAGTAGCATTTTAGAATGAATTTCCTTTGTTCAAAGCTTAGTCTGACTGCCATTATTAATTCTAATGGGTTTAACTTGGAAAGAAAGAAACATCAATTGAGCTATCAGCTGTTAAAGTGTGTATACATTTTTTTGGGACGCCCTGTATATATATATATATATATATGTATATATATATATATATATATATACTGTATAGTGCTTGTGTTTTCAAAAAATTTCAATCATAAATTATTTGTTGAATAGCAAAGACGAGACGAGGCTTTGGGATTTTAAACGTCTGATTGAAAGGAGCCAAATCTTGATTTATGGTAAATTACTTTCTGCATAAAACTAATTTTATTTTCTTTTTCAGTTTAAAAGAAAAAAATATTTTTGTTTTTGCTTTCCAAACTCGTACGTTTTTTTTTTTACTAGATAAAATTTTTTAGTTTACAATTTTATTATACAGAGTGGGAGAAAAGTCTTGAAGCATTTAATACATACAAATAATTTGCTAATAATAAATAAATTCCAATGGTATTGCAGTGAATGCGATACTTTTCAATGCAACTATACAAGGTCAGGAATTACCCTAGTCTAGAGCAGGAAGGCCCTACGCCCTAGGCACTAGCCACAGTCAACGCCATGTCAGTAAGGATGTCAAACAGCAATGAAGAAAAGTGTATTTCGTATCGTGGGCTACTTCTTATAATAATTATGAAGAAAGTTTGCGTTCATTTCAACAAAAATATAATAAATCACCACCAAATGCAACCAATCTTCGATAGTGGAAGCTCAACCTTTTGGAAACAGGGAGCCTGGTAAAAGATCATCCAAGAAGTGGAACGCCAGTAACGGCGACAAGGAGACAACAGCAATGTCCTTGCCACTTTTCAAGTCGATGTAACAACTTCAACAAGAAAAGTCGAAGAAGAATTGGCTATTTCCAAATTTTCAGTAACAAAAATATTGAAACCGCAGGGCTGCCACGATTACAAACCCATTTAATCTCAGCTCATATACGACGATAATTGTGATAGACGGCTGCAGTTTGCTGAAACAATGAGGCAAAAGTTCAACAGTAATCCAGATTTCGTTTGAAAAATCAAATTTTCAGATGAAGGTGTCTTCGGTTTAACAAGTAAAGGAAACAAACACAACGTTCACTACTGGGGGGGGGGGGGATCTCAAAATACGATTGGGTAAACCCATTAAAACGGCTACACTAACAGTTTGGGCGTGCATTGGTTAGTGAGGACTCGTTTCCTTTGACATATCGACAGATACGATGGATGAAAAACGCAATTGCCAGGTATTGAGAGACAAAGTTTTGTCACCATTTACTAATGTCGTTGGCAGAAATTGGCTTTATGAACATGATAGAGCGCCGCCACATTACTCTGGAGCTGCCTGTGAGATTCTGGATACGAACGTTGAAGGAAAATGACTTGGGCGGCGAGGCCCCATGGAGTGGCCAGCCAGATCACCTGATTTAATCCCATGTAATTTCTGGCTTTGGGCTTATTTGCGTAACAAACTCTACACTCCTGGTTTCATCTATCCAAATGTGAATGCCCTTGGCTGCACAATAGATGAAGAACAGAAAAGGATCCCACTCGATATCTTCAGAAGAACAATAAAGAGTTTCACAGAGAGAATCCACAAATGTATCATACCGGATGGAGAACTCCTTGAAGATTAAATTACAATTTAACAAAATATTTGTATGAATAAAATTTTTATAGCCTTTTTGTTTGATTTGTTTCATCATTTGAACACTCATCTGTATAATGTTGTTAACTAAATGGTTGTACGTATAAAATCCTCAGACTTTTCTCTCCACCCTCTATATATATATATATATATATATATATATATATATATATATATATATATATACAGGGTGGGCCGAAAGTCTGGATCCATAGGAAAATATTTATTTTAATACATAAATTACAACAAATGGTAAAATACTTAAAATGAATATCAACTTTAACTCGTAAATGCGTATCCGTGATACTGTACAGTGGTTCGTACTCCAGTATAAACAACAAATTATAAAACAATGCTCAAATTGGCGCGCCTCTGACATCGAGACACTTAGGGATGGAATTTATGATTTTTAATAATTCTTCGAATTGACGTTCTCGAGATGCGTGTGTTTCATTTGATAATCTTCTTGTTGACTTTACTGGACTATTCGTTAAAGTTTCACATACCATTGCAGAGGTATTTTCATCAGTTGCAGTTTTTGGACGACCAGAACGCCGTCGATCATGTACATTTCCTGTTTCTTTGAAACGTTTAAACAACTTGCCAACAGTTGCGTGTGTTTACTGGATGCTTATCAGGATGATTTCTATTGAATTCGGTAGCAAACTTCTCTGTGTGTAGCGCCCTGTCTTGCGTACATGAGCACAGTTGTACCCGGTCTTCTGTTGTTAGATTCGAAGCCATTTCTGGGCTGAAATAAAAAAAGTATTTGAGTATTTATACTGGAGTACGACTACTGTACAGTATCACGGATACGCATATACGAGTTAAAGTTGATATTCATTTTAAGTATTTACCATTGTTGTAATTTATGTATTAAAATAAAATATTTTCCTATGGATCCAGACTTTCGGCACCCCCCTGTTATATATATATATAATATATATATATATATATATTATATATATATTATATATAATATATATATAATATATAATGTCCCCCAAAAGATGTCCCTATTTTTATTTCCCCGTTATTTTATAATGGATACATATTTTATTATTGAGCATAGAAGTCCTTACTCATATTTTCCTATGGATCCAGACTTTTGGCCCACCCTGTATATATATTAGGGTGGAGCGAAAAATACTTTTTTTCTAGTATGAAGTTCTAATAGTGATCAAAAGTTGCATTTAGTGGACGAAATATGCCTGCCAAAATATGAGTTCATTTGTTTAAAATTTTCAGCTGCCACCATGGGGCTAAATTTAACACAATTTTGTGTAAAAAGGAAAAAAATGCTTCTATTTTAGGTTTGTCAAACTATTATAAAATATTATCTTAGAATTATCTAATAGTTTGATTAAGATTCGTAAATGATAGGAATTCGTTTTATAAAAATGCCTTTTCATATGCTTAATATCTTCAGCTGCCACAAGAGAGCTGAAGTTAACACAATTTAGAGTAACTGTCTCATGTTGAGACTACACTGAATGTTGTGGGGGAGGGTTTGGGGAGGGTTGTGGGGAGGGTTTTGGTGTGAAGGAATTTCTTTCTGTGAGTCATTAGAACAGTGTGTTAACACTTGTCTTCTTAGGTAGTAGGCCTAGTCGCTCAGTTGATCGGAGAGTTTTTTAATATGATCGGAATATTATAAAACTTTATTTTAAAGTGATTTATATAGAGATAATATTGATTTTATTATAAAATGCTTGTTATAATGTATTATATAATTTTAGTTTATTTATATAATATATTATATATTTATATAATATATTATATATACTTATAAAATATATTATATACATTAATTATATAATGTTTTGATGTTACAGGATATTTTGTGATTGTGAATTTTTCTTAAAAATATTATGGCATCAAATACTAAATATAAACATTTCACTAGAGAACATATGAAGTGTGCCATATTTGAAGTACCTTGTGAGATGAGTGATATGCAACTACCAACTTATAACTGCATTATGAAAGATTACCTGTTCACAAAACATTTAGTGAAGGAGCAGATGAATAACAAGGAGCCTTCATTTTCTGAAATAGCAGAGGCAGTTTCCAAAAAGGTAGAAAATATTTGGAAGAAGGCCTCTTTGCCAATAGTTTCACATACACGCGTTTTACAGATGATGCGAGTGTACCATGATAAATACAGGTCCTTATTAAAGCCATACAAGTCACGCAAGGATCAGCCTAAGTACAAAAATCAGCTTGAAGAATTTGAAAACTTTTCAAAATGCACTTTGTTTGACATCTGCACCTGCAAATGTAAGGAGTTTAGGAGATGCTCATGTGAAAAGAGTAAGAAAGTCCCTCCAAAGAGCAGGATTTTTTAAATGACCAACGAACACGCAGAATAATGGTGATAGGAAGCATTGACATAGCACACACAAGACGATTACAAGCAAGAGAACATCGAAAGGAAATGGAAAAAGCACGTCTGGAATCCTCACAAACAACTAGTGCTGCTATAACCAATACGTCCAACTTACAAATCAAAACAGAGACAAGTGAACTTCAACAACTAGAAGAGATATCTGAAGATAATGAGGAAGATACAACCTCGACTCAATATGTAATATCAGAACAACAGATGCGTGAGCCACTGCCTTCATTAGCAATTACTTGTGATAGATTTAAAGTGTCGGACAGAGCTGGGGCTGCTATTGCTTCTGCAGTATTGGCAGATCTTAAAATTGTTACTCCCGAAGACAAAGGGAATATTATAGACAGAAGTAAGCTAAGACGTGAAAGACAAAAACAGAGAAAGGAACTACAACAGATAGGAGAGCCAAAAACCATGCGGGGATTATACTTTGATGGCAGAAAGGATAAAACAATGATTCAAGTCCAGGAGAGTGATGGCTCTAACCACCAAAGAACCAAACGCGAAGAGCATATCAGCATAATATCTGAACCACACTCTCTGTACTTTGCACATGTGACACCTTCCAGTGGCAAAGCTAAATACATTTGCACAGCGCTAGTGAATTGCTTGAAAGAAAGGAATGTTGATATAGGGAACATCGTTGCAGTTGGCTGTGATTCGACAGTGGTTAACACTGGTAGTATTGGAGGCACAATAAGATTACTGGAAGAAGCCTTTAATAAGCCACTGCAGTGGCTGATATGCCTTTTACACCTTAATGAACTTCCATTGCGCCATCTGTTTCATCACTTGGATGGAACCACTACTGGACCAAGAGCATTTTCAGGAGAAATTGGCCGAGCACTTTCAGACTGTGAAAAGCTTCCCATAGTTAACTTCAAACCCATTGAAATTCAAGAGGACATGTGTGAAGTTGATGTAGATGACATAAGTACTGACCAGAAATACCTTCTTGAAATTCACAAGGCTATATCAAGTGGAACATTCTCAAAGAGTCTTGGTCATAAGAGTCCAGGCAATATATCACATTCAAGGTGGCTCACCACAGCAAACAGGACTCTGCGGTTATATGCAAGCACGGAGAATCCTTCAGGCAATTTACAAGAATTAGCTACTTTCATTGTTAGGGTATACGCACCAATGTGGTTTCAGATATAGCGTAAACCATTATGCCAATATGGTGCTAAACATATGTGGCATATGATTGCAAGAAGCCGGTATCTCCGTGAAGAGCTTAGGAGAGTACATGACTCAGTCATTCAGCGAAATGCATATTATGCAAATCAAGAAAACATTCTCATTGCAATGATAGCTGATGAAAGGGAGCATGTGCGTCAGTTGGGATTTAGGCGTATCATAAAAGCAAGGGCATGCATTCAAGAAACAGATGTTATCAGGTATTTTAAGGTGCCAGAAATAAATTTTTATGCCAAAGACTATACAGATCTCATTATGTGGCAAGATTTTCAGATAGCAGAACCACCGATAACCAAAGGAGTTTCTCTTGATGATATTGAATCATGCATCAAACATGGTACTACTCTTCATTCAGAATTATTTCAGTTTCCATGTCATACACAAGCCGTAGAGAGATGCGTCAAGCTCGTTACAGACGCTGCTGGATCAGTCTGCGGACCTACAAACAGAGACGGTTGGATTCGTGCTACATTAGAATCAAGGAAAAAACAGCCAAAATTTGACACAAAAGCAAATTACTAAATAGTCTTCAGCAAGAACCCTTTCTAGAGGGAGGTTGGTTGGGGAAAGGGTGGTAACTCCGCTAAGGCACGAAATAACGTTTCTTAACTGTCTCAAGCCAGTATAAAGGAGGAGAGACATCCTAATTTATTACTGTTCCCTTTTTCAAGTAAATACAGAATCATACTTAATTGTTATTTTTAAGTTAACTTCAGCCCTCTTGTGGCAGCTGAAGATATTAAGCATATAAAAAGGCATTTTTACAAAAAGAATTCTTATCATTTAAGAATCTTAATCAAACTATTAGATAATTCTAAGATAAAATTTTATAATAGTTTGATAAACCTAAAATAGAAGCATTTTTTTCCTTTTTACCCAAAATTGTGTTAAATTTAGCCCCCTGGTGGCAGCTGAAAATATTAAACAAATGAACTCATATTTTGGCAGGTACATATCGTCCACTAAATGCAACTTTTAATCACTATTAGAACTTCATACTAGAAACAAAGTATTTTTCGCTCCACCCTAATATGTATATATATATATATATATATATATATATATATATACAGTGACGCTCATAAGTATTCGTACAGAGAAATATTTCAGTTATATTCGTCCTTATCTTTTGTACCAAGCATAGGATAGTCATGAAAAGTTTACCCTTCCTTTGGAAACGCTTAACAAATAAAGAAAATTAGTTCAGTTCCAACATATAATGTAAAATATCAAAGAATTTGAGGAAAATAATAAAAAGTTAAAATGCAAAAGTTTTCGTACATTTATTTGCAAACTTTTAATACTTTGTGTGTCCGCCTTTTCCTTGATTGACTTTAATGAGTCGTTTTATGTGTTTTTCTTCAGGGTTTCGACATCTCTCAGTAGAAATTTTAGTCAGATGTTCTTAACCAAACTTTTTTATTTTTTATTTTTTTATTTGTTAAAATTTTTTTGGTAACACAATATTCAACCTTATACCAATGTTTGACATAATGTTTAGAAATAGCTCAGCTGAGATATTGTTGATTACTTCATAGAAACCAAAAAAATAAAATGTCAGAGAGTGTGAAGTGAGGTGAGTATGGGGGACCTACTAAACCTTACCACCCAACAGCGACACAAATGTTGAGTTTAGCAACACTAAGTGGAAGCTCTACTGGAGCCCCAGCATGACTTCCCCAGGAACGAACGAAATTTTTTCTTATTAATCTCCCTGGGGCCTAGACAGATGTACATAACACTCGTCGGATATATATATGGATGTGTTTAAAAAACTCAGGATTTTCTTCTATGATAGCTTTGCTGACATCCATGTTGCGAATTCCATTCCTCTTTGTTTTTGAACATTAGTCAGTGAAACTTGTGAATGAATTCTGTATGGAAAAGGCTTAATTTGGTACGAAGTATACGATGCACAGATGTTTGTGAAATACCAACTTCTGCTGACAAACGTCGAATTGACTTCTGCGGACTGCGTACGATAATTTCATGAGCCATACGGTATTTAAGTCTTGTGGATCGTCGACTACCACTACTACCTTTATGCTGATTGCTTATATTTTCTTTCCTTTGAAATTTTCTAACAATTCGTGATACTATCTTCCTATCAGGTGGATCTCAACATCCATATCTCTGCAAACGTTCCTGTGCCCTTGTGTCACAGAATTTGTCATATGAAACCAATCAACGATCTTGATTTTCTATTCCAGCTGCAAACCCGGCGTCACTGTTTGAGGGTTCAACCATATTGTTCCATGGAGACGAGGTCCTTAAGGAGGTTTAGTCGAGGCTTAGCTTTCTTTAAAGACTATAGTTTAGTCAGGACTTCTATGCTCAATAATAAAATATGTATCCATTATAAAATAACGGGGAAATAAAAATAGGGACATCTTTTGGGGGACATTATATTATATATATATATATATATATATATATGTTACTTTGTTACTTTACGTGAGTTTGAATAACTGTTCAGGATCGACCTACGGTCAATTCCTCTGCAGCATCTCTCCTCATTTGCGGGATTTGGTGGAGGAGGGAATTACTGTCTGGTCTCCTCATGCCTTCGGAGCCAACCACGCGTGGCTGGGCAGGGACTTTGCTGATTCTTGAAGTTATTCAGATCGGTGTACTGGAGGTCCTTCACTTCTTTTGGTAGGGCATTAAAAAGCTTTGGACCTCGTATTCTGAGGGTATTTTCCATCGTCGTTTTCATGGCTCCCTGTCCCACCACGGTTGGGACAGTACAAAATCTGCCTCTTCCCTCATCCCAGTTTGTTTCTACTTCATTTCTAAAGTTAGGGACAAAGCCCTCAAGTATTTTACATATGTATATTACTGTGTCCCGCTCGCGTCTTCTTTCCAGAGACTAGAGTTTCAGGGATTGTAGTCGAGACCAATAGTCTTCAGCTTTCGTTTCCTCCTTTGTATAGCTTCAATGTTCGCAAGGTCTTTGACTTGTGAGTATTGACCAATACTTAATTATCGGTAGGACTAGACCAGTGCTCTTCAACCTGGGCGGTACCGCCCAGTAGTATAGCCGCAAAAGGGGAGAGTGCAAGAATGTTGCAAGTGATTACGTAATGTTGCAAAGGGGGGTTGTTGCAAAGGGGGTGGGGTATTGCAAAAAAAAAAACAAAGGGGGGATGCTGCAGGTGCAAGAAGGAAAACTTGGAGGCGGCGTTATTCACCAAGAGAAAGGAGAGAAAGGAGGAGAGGTGTTCACCTAGCAGGAGCCAAGTGCATATTAAGACTTCAGCCGAGTTGGCGTTGTTTTATAGGCTCCTAATCAGCCAGTTGGCTTAGAAGGCGTAAATGGCTTGAGTTGCCAGATAGCGCCATGTATTCAGTTTGTGCTATATATTTAATTCTAATCGAAGACTGAGTTGCCAGCTACCACTTTTTAGCGATACCATTGTATACATTATTATAGACTCCTAATCAGCCAGTTGGCTTAGAAGGCGTAAATGGCTTGAGTTGCCAGATACCACTTTTTAGCATTGCCAGATACCATTGTATACATTATTATATTTCTTAAAAGTTGGTTTAGAATACCGGTAGTAGGTTTAGAAGGCGTAACATGATATAATTAAGTAAAACAACATTGCATCATTCTGTTTATTATAAATATATAGAAAATAAATATACATTTCAATAATAATTGAGGAATATGCATATAATCATAACAGTACAGGAAATATATACACACAATTATGGAGATATATATAAAATAAATATACATTTCAAATAGAAATAAATATACATTTCAATAATAATAGAAATATGCATAGAATCATAACAGTACAGGGGAAATATCACGCAAAATATATAAATACATTTCAATAATAATAGAAATATGTATATAATCATAACAGTACAGGAGAAATATCACGCAAAATATATAAATACATTTCAATAATAATAGAAATATGCATATAATCATAACAGTACAGTTGAAATATCACGCAAAATATATAAATACATTTCACTTTTTTTTCAAAATACTAAACTCGCACTTAATCGAGTTTACAATTACATCATTATTGCTCTGCATTACGCAGTATATGCGGCTTAATAATATTTCACCGCTTAAAGTATAGGGAAACCTGTATTCGATATGAAGGGCTTTCATATCGTTCAGTACTATTTTTGTTCCCACTTTACAACCGGTTGGTAAGTCATCTTTAAATACGTCTAGAATACAATCAAAAGCACGCACAAAGAGTTCATCGTTAGCTACATTATTAAACACAAGTTTATAAACACGCTTTTCCAATCGAGGGTTTATTTCTACCGACTCGAGCTTTTCAATCGTGAACTCACTCAACATAGCGGCAATTGAAATAATCTTCTAAATCGTTACGACAACTGCGCGTTATATAAAGAAATAGTTCTTCAGGGTGAACGGTGTAGGTGAGCTCAGCCTTGTACCGATCAATTGCTTTGTACCAAAGTTCATGGTATTTCAAAGAGTCTAAACTTTTCAAATAAACGTCCAGCACTAGACCATTCTCACCAGCCCTACACTCGGTAAACCCATCGAGCAGAGCGGTGTATGCGTATTCAAGTACTGTATCAAAATAAAGCATATCCGTAACACGCGCGTCTAATATAGGTTTCAGCTTGCGGAATCCGACGATTTCAAACATTCTGTCGAGGATGAAACGGTTTCGCGTAGGAACAAGAGCGTTATTATCAGAAGCATTCTTCCACATCAGCTGTATATCAATGCACGGCCGATCGTTATTTATACACAACGTACATACAACGGCGTATGAGGGTGCGTCACTAATCTGCTCTCTTCTTGTACCTACGTTAGCAGGTGTTTTATAACGATCTTCACTCCACTTCTCAACTATCACGAAGATTCTATTCATCTCCTCGACACTTAAATAAACCCGTTTGTTTGTTTGTCTACATTCCGTTTCCAGTACATAGCTAACGGTACCGGAATTACGCCTGAACACGCGCAACGATTTCGTCACGGACACATCGTACGAGGCGTTGAGAATGCTGCTCAAAGGAAGTTCCATCGTATTCGAGGAGCGCACGTCCACTCGGTTCAAGCTCTGAGATAACTATGAGCCGTGTGAGGCACGCAGGTAGGCAGGAACGGTTCGACGGGCGGCTGACTCGATGATACGTGAATGGGGTTGTTCGAACTCGTATGATCGCGAGTCGTACCGAATTGTTGTACATATTGTTTTTCCGGTACAAGAATTAATTTCATCACTACCAGCCTACGCACCAGACATTTTACCTCAGGATAAGAACTAGGCACATTTTATGTTTTACTAAACATCTTCACACTCCGGCGCACTATTTGAGAGGAACATATGCTCATATTTTTCCTTTCTGCCCATCAAACGATACTCGTCTCTAAACTCTGTTAAAAACTCACGCAGGGCACTAGCCACATCCTCACTACGAACCTCATCATGATATAGTTAATATAGTGATAAAAATACTTAAGATTGTCCATGATCACGAGATTCACATTTTCAGTCGTAGGGTATGAGTAATCGACATGGTGTAGCATGACGTAATACCGCCTGTCACACCACCCATCCGCAAGACTCATTATCCATACCTGCTGCTTCTCTTCTGCACGCGTTTTCTTTTACTTCACGGTGTATGTGAGACTTTATAAAGTTTAGCTCTGCAGTATACTTCAGCACATCGTCTGTGCAACGAAAGCCTTCAACGGTCTCACCAGAACATCCGTAGAGTATTTGTACATCTTGGAACTTCGCACAATCCAATGTGTTTTTAAAAGAGGCATTGGAGGGAGGAATAGGAAGTTTTTCGGTATCCACCACATCCTGACACTTTGCTGAATACCATTTCATAAACGTTGTACAAGTAATATTAAAGGTAGCCATTTGAATACACGTCTGATCTTTTCTTCTGAATACACGTCTGATCTCTCGGGCTTACTGCAGTCGACTGACCACGCAGGGACTCCCAGATAGTAGCATGACTCACGGTCTTACAGTGGGCTGAGCTTAGAACTTTCACCTGTGCACACACACACACACACACAAAGGAGAAAGTGAAACGCTAATTGAAACATGATTTATTTAATAAACGAGATATTCAAGTTATATATATTTACAAATACGATTTAATAAACGAGATATTCAAGTTATATATATATTTACAAATACGTGTAATAAATCAATAGATACTTTACAAATACGATTTAATAAACGAGATATTGAAGTTATATATATATATTTACAAATACGTGTAATAAATCAATAGATAACGATTATATACAAGACAAATACGTGTGAGTTAACAATAGAAGCATCATACGTTATGGTATCCAAAGGGTACGGTATCATAGGTACCAGGTAACTGGTAACGTTTCCTATAGGTGTTACGGCACACCTTCGTACCCCTAAGTTCCTTCACGCCCCCCAGCTTCTGCGCCCGAAAATTGTGGGTGCCTACAATTAGTTGGGGAGGTTGTTCGCCCTCATCATCGTCCAAACATACTAGATCCTTCAACGATTAAAAGTTAACAACCCGCCGATTCGCTTGGTTGAGCGTAATACCCTTTGCCTTCACGATATATTTCAATTCCTCCCCCACCCTGACCCGTACCCCATAAGTCTTAGGTCCTGTTGAGACAAAAGAGTCGGCGTATGCGTTGTCCCCATACTCATCCTTGATCTTATCAGTGAGCTCGCCGAGGAATTCCCCAATAGCGGGCATGTATTCACCCTCCCTCTCCGTGAATATCACGCTATCTGTATCGGCATACAATACTCTCCGCCCAAGAGAATGCAATAGACCCCAAAGTTTTATACGGGCGTAGGCTGTTGTGAAGCTGGCCACAGGTATGTTTGTAACCCTTGAGGTATCTGTGGCAAATTCAGTGTTGTTGTACTTTATTATGTAAGTATTACCTACATTCACGATCTCCATGACCTCTTTATCGGGAGCATTGGCATAATCCCAGACATCGCTATAACTTTGTGCCAAATGAATGCTCCCTTTGCCGGTATTCTGCGCAAATTTTCCCCATAGACTGTTTAGACACAATTTTGCACTAAAGCGCTTGCCAGGATTCTTTACAATTTGGACACGATCAAGTTGTATACCTTCGCGGTCGCGGTAACGTTGAATATAGGCAGACTTTTCATCTTCGGTATCAACTCCTCGCGGAGACCCTGATGCCTCAATCTTATCCTTCAAAAAGGCGTTTATATATGGTGTGAAAAGGTTGGGTAGCTTCTGAAACCTCCACACCTCATGTATCTTCAGTATTCTATAACCATGGCGTACGGCTAGGGCCAGCTCAGGACTTGTATATACGCCTCTGATCTTACGCTGGTGGGGTATATGGTTACAATCGCCGTTATCCTCTTCCGCGCACTTCACGCACAGGGGAAACATGAGCTTGTCGTCGATAACGACAGGTAAGATTGGCATCCATAAATTGCGTGGAGGGAGTACGTCTACGAAAGAGAGCCCAAAGTAGCGATCATTCAAATTTCTTAAAAATTCATTCATGGAGGGCAGGTTAGGTCCCACCAGTTTCTCAGGAGCACCCACGGGGTACGGATTGTTCTTCATCACGTATGGGTATAAAGAACAGAAATCGTAGTAATGGAGCTTCACGCTCTCCGTAGGTGGAAAGTATAGTCTGAATGGATTTGTTCGTCCTCCAAACAAGCTATCACCACATTTGAGAGGATCCAGCACCATTGAACGCTTGATCGTGTTTATTTCCTCACGGTACACCTCGTCTGTCTCCATCCGTGCATCATATTCATGCTCCCACAAGACTTTGTGAGTGAACTGTGATCCTATAAGTTGATCGCAGGTGCGGGTCCATGCAAGACAGTCGGCAGGAGATTTACCGTGGATATCTCCGGCGATTCCGCACTCAGGACGGGGGCATCCATGCCACCAGCAACCGTTAAAGAAGTACACAGTCTTCACACCAGTGACACGGTTTTCACTTAACCCATCAACCCAAAAAACACGTCCATTAATCTTAATGGGTACTTCACCCGTGTTGCGGGCGTGCTTTATGTATACACTTTCTGTTGCTGTAGGTGTATGAGCCAGTAAATAGCCTTGTGTCCGTAACTGCGGGGGTTGTTTCGGTGAATAATGGCTAAGGTGTCTTTAGGCATGAAGTTATTCTTGAAAACCGTAAAACATAATGATGCGATGGTGGTTGCGACTTGCAGTGGATCGCATTTGAAACGGGCTATGTACATCCTTCTAAAGGCCTGGAAACATACTCTAAGCACGCGCACATCATTCACGCAATAACGCTCACATTCATCAGCTATATTATAAGGGTTACTTTCATTAAGACTCTTGTAGTATCGATCAAAGTCTTCACATTCATGCATACAGTCAAAATAATGTTTGGGCGGTGGTGGGCCTACGTAGTTTAAAGTCTCGCTGGTGAGGAAAGTGTAAGGGAAGTATCCTTTGGAAACTTCAGCTGCTACTCCCATCACCTTGGGTAGCTTTGCTAATTTACAAGGTGTGAATAATAAAGTATCTTTAAATTGTACATTGCCTCTTATCTGCATCTGTATTAATTTGTTGCCTCTTTTCAATGGATCACCTGTAAATATCTCAGAGGATTCGTGTTCAAGCAACTCCTTATAAAGGAACTGCGTGTCAAACTTTGCCCCGTTATGGGCGAGAATATACAGTCATTTTTTTTAACTTGTCGGCTAACTTGACAATATAGGACACAAATAGTTTCACAGGACTATCGCGGACATTCGTTTTAAAAACGTTTGTCCTTTTATCGCATTTGGGGCACTCGTCACATTCGATACCTATACACTCATCACAGATGGTCTGGCTCACAAGTAAATGTGGAATTACCTCTTTGGTTTCAGCGTTCGTATATGTTTCTATATCGTAGTATACAGTTATACAAGGGTTATTTTTAGGCTTAGCATCTTTCATATAACATACATGCTTTACTCCATCCGCCTTATATGCCTCCTGGCATGTAGGACAGTGAATTACGTCACACTTGTGCTTAAATTTCCCCCAATTATCCATTGTGTGAAACATACCACATTCACAGATTCTCATTTTCCTGCACGTGCCAATTGATTTATGGAAATCAAAACAGCTATTATTGAAAAATGTGCGTCTACACACATCACAGTCTCTCTTCTCAGCTTCAACTACACGGCTTTCACATTTGGTGCTTTTACACTGCTCACATACCATGTGACATTCTTTACAATGTCTCACTATATCATCCGCAAACTCGAGGCACCCCTTACACAAATCATGATGTCTCCCATATTTTCGACTTTTGTCATAACTCGCGTAAAGCCACCTTATATTACGGATGGGGAGATACGTTGTCCCTGACAATCCTAAAATAAGTAGGGGTCTTGTACGATCTCTCACACAGCTTTTAAAAACATACACAGTCCTACGACGATCATCCAACCCAAATACAACTATGCGGACATTCATTTCCTGTTCTACCCTTCTCAGCTCTTCAGGACCCATATTAGTCAAATTCAAGTTCACAGTCTACAGCTAGTTTACGGGCACGCTCCACGACCGTAGGCAGCCAAATTTTTTGAGTCCGTGTATTTTGTACAGTAAACATACGTGCTAAGAGTACTGCTATAAAGCCGCAACCACGATCGACGTTTATATGCTTTTGGTAAATAGTCGGAGAATTGAAGTTAAGAGTATACGGTATGGCACTATGACCCGCAACACGGAATACACGGTCAATATTTACCGTGAAGTTGTCCATATTGAAGGCTATACTACTTTGGGCGGCTTGCATTATACGTCCTAATATATATTCTACATCTTCAGCCGCCAAACGTCTAAATGGCATTATCACCCAATAATCGTCTACATCACCGTCATCTGACCCGAATCCAAAGGACAGACTCGTCCTGACTTCACGCTCGTCGCGATTCTGAAGAGCAAACTCTACAATACGCTGTACAACCCGGCGTAGCCCGCGCTCAATTCCATTGCTATACATGGCTCTAGGGTCGACCCTGACTCTATACCGATTTCTAGTCAAGGCTGGGGTGGGGGCTGCGGATCGCACCAATTCGATCGTTATATTATCCTCAGCAGAACGGGGGGTAACTGTGACGGATGAATTAGGGGGTATATTAGCGGAAGGTGCTGATGGGGGGCCTGTTGCGTAGGAGGTTGATGGTTGGGGATCTATTAGTGTAGACTTAACAGAACGGGGGGCAACTGTGGCGGATGAATAAGGGGATATATTAGCGGGAGGTGCTGCTGGGGAGCTTGTTGCGTAAGAGGTTGAGGGTTGGGGATCTATTACTGGTGCAACAGGCGCGTATTTCGGTCGCTTTATACCTGACGTGGGGTTCTCACACCTCCGCTTTGGACGTGCTACCGGTATCGCTGGTGAGGATTCGTTGGCAGGGGAGGAGATTACAACTACACTGTCGTCGAGGTCATCCGTAATGTCAATGATGGGATGCTCTACCTCATCGTCATTCACGGTTCTGTGGGAGAAGAAAGCAAAATATAAGGAACAGCACTCAAAATTGGTAATATTTTGTAAATGACCCACTTAGGAGTGTGACGTGTTAGAAATGGACTCTGTAGAAAAATTCAGATTCACGAGTCCATCCACATGTATTATATCTGGACCTACAGGATGTGGTAAAACTGTGTTTATGCTTAAAATCATTAAAGAAAAGGAAGAGATGTTCTCGAAATTTGTGCATAAAGTTATATGGTGCTATTCGACGTATCAATCAGTGTTCAACGAGTACCAAGATGATATTTTGTTCCACAAAGGCGTATATGACGTTAATTCGTTAAAGGGAAATGAACATACAGTTATTGTAATTGACGATCTCATGTTGGAGATGGATAAAACGTTTGCCGAGACATTTACAGTATTCTCCCACCATCTCAACATAAGCGTGTTCTTCATCAATCAGAATCTATTTTTCAAAAATAGATACATGCACGATGTGTCGTTAAATACGCAATATCTAGTCTTATTCGCGCAACGTAGAGATGTATCACAAATTGGGGTATTAGCCAATCAAATATTCCCGAATCAGCGTAAAGAGTTTTTGGAAGTTTATAAAGAAGCTACAAGCACGCGTTACGGATATTTGCTTTGCGACCTTCATCCGCGAAACACGTTTAGAGTGCTTCTACGAACGAATATATTTCCAAACGAGCCTGAAACGGTGTATATTCCAGAATGACAAAGAGACTAAAGAAATACTGTGAATTAATAAAAATCTATCATCGACTGCCCCGGGCAATGCAGCAGATGTTTATTAAAAATATCGACGCCGACTTTTTAAAATGCATCTGTGAAATCTGTCTTAACGTTATAAATTGCAATGTATCAATGAAAACCCATGAGAAGGCTCGCCTACGCCGCTACAAGAACATAATACGTGCACTCGCTCGTAAAAGTCAAACTGTAGCGATGAAAAAACGAATTATTGTACAAACAGGAGGGTCATTTCTCCCCATTTTATTTTCAGTTTTGGGTCCTTTACTGACTAGATTAATATAATGAAGAAAGTGGTAGTGATTCCCCACGAGGTGTACGCTTCACTGCAAAGGAATCCAGACAGGGATCTAGATCCTAGATCCCCGTAAAAGCAGACTTAAAAGAATGGAAAGCGAATTGCTAGCCCTATTAAACAGTGAAAAAACACCTGATGAGAAAAGAATCTTATACCAAGAAGCCCTGCAGAAATTTCTTCACGAGTACGAAAATTATAAGAATCCGACAGAGATTCACGTGGTTATTAGGCACAGCACGGACAGTGATGGGGATGGTGACATAGGGCCTGTGCCCGACGATAGAGTTGGCCAACCAAAAAATAATGGGTCGGCCCCCACAACATATCGAGTATATACATTGAGGAATAAAGGTTTAAGTCTTTATAATCTATTGAATGAGGATCCCAACATAAAGTGGACAGATACAGGTGAAATCATTGTGGAAGGAGCAAAGGTTCAGGGATTGAATATCGTAGACATCGTCCATGATCTGGTGAGAAAGTGGGATAGGCCATCCCCATCATGATGGAAGCATATTAAAGCAAGACTACAACAGATAAATATCCCCAAAGCAATGATAGGAAATCTGAACAGGTTAAAAGACTTGGAACATGCAACGCATGTGACACAATTGAAGGCGCCGTCATCCCCGGCGGTAACACCTTTGAAGAGGAGCAAGAAGAGGTTAAACCAACCCTACCCACGTGCCTCTAAAATACGCAAATGGCTAACGTATTAACTAAACGCTATTATGACATTTCTAACCCATCCTCTTACGGCGGCGCAGATAGACTGTACAGAAGTGTTTACGGAGTAGGAAAAAAAGATGTTGAAAGATTTTTGAGGGAGCAGGACGCTTATACGCTTCATAAGCCTGTCAGAAAAAGGTTTAAAACAGCCAAGACAGTGGCTTCCTCGATTGATTCTATTTGGCAAGCAGATTTAACAGACATGCAAAGATATTCTGTGTATAACGATGGTTACCGCTACATTCTATTCATAATAGACGTATTCTCTAGATATCTGTGGCTAGTTCCTCTGAAAAATAAATCACCTGAAACAGTTGATAAAGCCACCAAAACGCTAATGTTAAAAGAAAACAGGGTTCCTGGCTATTTTTGTACGGATATGGGGAAGGAATTTATATGCCGTGCTTTTCAGAACATGTTGACAGAGTTTAATATCAGCTATTACACAACCAATTCTATACATAAGGCTTCTTTAGCTGAAAGAGTTCAGCGCACCATAAAGGAACGCATGCACCGCTATTTTACACATAAAAACACATACAGATTTCTAGACATTCTGGAATCATTGGCATCATCCTACAACCGCTCACACCATCGCACGATTGGGACAACACCTAACGAAGTTTTAGAAAGAGGTACGCTCCCGAGAAGAGATGGATCACCACCACCACCACACTCTGCGCGCTTCAAAATCAATGATTATGTAAGGCTGTCGCGTTCGGGGAATAAATTCGCAAACGGTTTTGAGCAAGGATGGACACGCGAGATTTTTAAAGTTAGGGCTATGAGACCTAAAGGTGAGATAATGATGTATTACATTGAAGATTTGAATGGGGAAGAAATCACAGGAGGCTTTTACCGCGAGGAATTGCAGAAAGTTGCGTTTAATTTAGGAAAAAATGTGTTTAAAATTGAGAAAATTTTAGGAAGCAAAGGTTCAGGAAAGAGAAAAATGTACCTGGTGAAATGGCTAGGGTACCCAGAAAGCTTCAACACCTATATAAAAGCTGATGCAATAATGAAGTTTAATAATACGCAACATGGCTCCTAACCATTTCTACGTCACACTCCCGTCCTCCTCGTCCCTCTCTGTACACCCTAACAACACACTAGCCAACTTTGTAACAGAGCTCCACAAGCACATTGAATTGGGTCGTGATTCGTATGAGGTGGGGATATGCGAAATTCAGCTGGACACCATCTTTTTAAATATTGAACATAAAGAAACCGTTTTTACGATTCTTAGAGACATTGACGAGTGTGAAAAAGCTGGGGTAGCTATGGATGAAACTATGCGTATCGCTCGGACTAAGGTTGCACGGTATTACAGTACAGAAGTAAGACTAGGACCGGGTCAATATGGTTCGGCCGAGGATGTTGTGAGAGGCTTAAACGTAAGTTTAAGAAACTCAAACCTTACGAATGATTTAGTATACGAAATCGTAAAAACCCTGCACATACACTAATCCTAAAATCAAAGACTAACAGACGTATTAAAGACCATAGAAAGTTCCAAATTCTAACCAATGGCCGATATAGCGCAGCAGTCTTCCAAAGAGACATTTCACGAGACAGCATGAATTGTCCAGATTAATGTCAATTGAAGATGGAGAAATTGGCTGAAAGGTCCCCAGCATGTGCTATATTTACAGTAATATAGTGGAGCACCAGTTTGTTGGGGATACCCAGGCACGCCTGCTGCGCATTGCTCACATCCCCAACCATAGAGGAAGGAGTTTCAGTATTACATATGACAGACCCCATTATGTGAATGTCGCAACTAATTTAATAACCAATATCTCAATATATATAAGAACGATTGAGGGTGAAAACTTCCCATTCGGTAACGGGACCTTAACAGTGAAGCTACACTTTCGACGCACTGAGTTATAATGGATAGAAAGCCTTTCACCGTATATCGAGGGGTGAGATACCAGCGCGGTAGTGGACTTGGGTCCATTTTTTCATCCATACTACGTACGGCTGTTCCTTTGCTGAAGAGGGGGGGCCAGATACCTTGGAAAAAAAGCGCTACAATCGGGTATTAACACTGCAGAAGACATATTGGCCGGGGTTAAACCTAAAGAAGCTCTAAAAAAACATTTAAAGCGTACACGGGACGAAATCATCAAAGATGCAAAGAGAAAAATGCGTGGTGGCGGGAAGAAGAAGAGGGCTCCCCGGAAGAAGAAGGGGTCACGTGGTATTATACGTAAAAGGCTATCAAAAAAGAAGTGCTGTAAGCGAATGAAACTTATGGTTGACCACTTTTTTGACTGAGATAAGCTAAGGACATTGATCTCATGAATCATAGTTTGTTTACCACTTGTCGAGAGAGGAGTCACTATTTCGCCATGGCACGCTTCATCCACCCATGTAGTTCACAATACTATAAATCGGAGATGTCCCTTTTTGAGGTGCCTCCAACCCAAGTTTCTATTGAGCACAGTGACTTTATTACAATTAACCATTTAAACACAATTAGTTCCCCGAGTGCACCTATAGAATTCGTGATACCCAGCTCAGGCCCTTACTTTTTTGATCCAAGCTGTGTGCACATGTACGCTAAGCTACGTATAGCCCATTCTGATGGAACGGTCTGCGATGACAAATATGCTGTATACCCTGAAACAAACTTTCTGCACTCCATATTCAACCAGTGTGACGTATATTTAAATCAGACCAACATATCGGCAGGCACGGGGTACTATCATCTACGAGCCTATCTGGGAAATGTCCTCAACTTTTCCAAAGAAGCGAAGGCTACCTTTTTAAGTGCCGAGGGATATTATCAAACTTAAGATGAAAGTAGTATAAAGGACAAATTTAAAAATTCTAAAAAGAAAATATAAGAGTGTTTTGGACGGTTGCACACAGATTTTACTTTCCAGGAGAAGTTGCTTGTCAACGGGGTGGATATGAAAATAAAGCTCACCCGCACGAGTCCTGAGATCTGCTTAAATCTGGATGCTGATCAAGAGGAGGGTGCAAAGCCCGTTGTGGTTCACATTATGGACACATATCTCCGCGTACGGCGAGTGAAATTAAGTTCACCAAAACAACTAGAAATTGAGAAAAATTTGCTAAATGCTACAGTGAAATATCCTATTAACAGAGTACAAATCAAACTATATACTGTTCCTGCAGGGTTGGCATCGAAGCAGATAGAAAACATTGCCCTGGGAAATCTTCATGAAAGGATATTAATCGGTATGCAGGACCATGCTTCGGTGAATGGAAAATATAAAAAGAGTGCCTTTAAATTCGAGAATTTCGGACTCAAAAATATAACTCTATACGTTAATGGCACTGCTTTGGGTGGAACAATGGGTACGGACTATTCATCATACGCTGTGTTACCTCTTTGTGCCAGAGCCTATAGTAATCTGACCCATATGCAGGTGATTGTGATGAGCTTGGTAATGGTGTAACGCAGGAAGAATTCATTGATCAATTTAACCTTTATCCGTTTGACATTACATCTGACTTATCTGCTAGCGTAAATACTCATTTAACCCCACAGCAGAGCGGAAACATCTCAGTGCGGCTGGATTTCGCCAAGCCTATAGACGCTCCTATTAGTGATTAGTGTACTAGTATATCTCGAATCGCAAGCCCTAATAGAAGTAGATAGATTTAGGAACGTTATCACTGACTTTTAAAATGGATGCTAATACACTTCAGAAAGTAATGGAACGAGTCACACGTTCCAAATTTATCGGCGTGTTTGCGAAGAATGAAACATTGAGTTTGCCAAGTACGCGAGAATGCGGTAGTCTTATTGTGAACACAGATCAGATGTCATCGGTAATGAAGGGATTCATTGGATCGCTGTCTATTTTAAAAATAGACAGCGCCTGTACTATTTTGATTCACTCGGTACTCAACCCTGGAGTGACCCTATTATTGTAAAATTTCTCGCTCAGTTACATATTCCCGAAGTTGTATGGAACCCATTTCGTATACAAGGATATTTTAGTAATGTTTGCGGAATGGAATATACTGCGTCTCATTTCTCACGCATATGTCATGTGATAAAGAATTTATAAATTTTTTAAATTTATTTGACCCATGTCACACTCGCCGAAACGATGAAACGGTGTACAGACAGATAAAAATCCGTTTTCCAATTGTACGTACTCGTTGTATAGTATAATGTTTTTGTTCGTATATTTGTAACGGTATATTCAGTAGTTGGTTATTGTACTGATTTCTTTCATTTAATAAATTTATGAAAATATATTGAGTCTTCTTATCCCAAAAAGATCGAAAAACACTTACATTATTTCGGTGTGACATTGCTGACTGATCAGTATATCCTCCGTATTCATGAAACGAGATTCTTCAAAAGATTGTATAACACGTGTCAAATCCTCATCGGACCTTAAAGGAATAATGTTCATTCTTTTAAAACATATACAGAGTATTCAGACAGATCCCCATTATGTGAAGATATCTTTGGTTCATTTAAGAGGAATAACATTGATTGCCTTAAAAAATTTCGATTTTAGCATAATGGAGATAAGAGGTAAAACCAAATAACATTGATTGCCATAAAAAAAATTTCGATTTTTGGCGAGTATCTAAATTAAGTATTTGACGAGATACTACAACCCTCCATATATATAAAATCGAATTATAGACACTTACATTTCTATGGTAGTCCCTTGCGTCGGATTGTAAGGAGCGTCACTGCAAATATCTTCTACGGTTTGCGTTGGAAATAATTCATCACGGTCAATCGCGTTAAAAAGATTAATTGCCGTTAATGCTGCAGTATCACTTTCTTCATACAAATCCGGGGAGACGTACAGGTCCATGGTGGAGGATGTGTGACATTGCTGACTGTTCAGTATATCCTCCGTATTCATGACACGAGATTCTTGAAAAGAGTGTATAACACGTACCAAATCCTCATCGGACTTTAAAGGAATAATGTTCATTCTTTTAAAACATATACAGAGTATTCAGACAGATCCCCATCGATTTTAGCATGATGGGGATAAGAGGTAAAACCAAATAACATTGATTGCCATAAAAAAAATTTCGATTTTTGGCGAGTATCTAAATGAAGTATTTGACGAGATACTACAACCCTCCATATATATATAAAATCGAATTATAGACACTTACATTTCTATGGTAGTCCCTTGCGTCGGATTGTAAGGAGCGTCACTGCAAATATCTTCTACGGTTTGCGTTGGAAATAATTCATCACAGTCAATCGCGTTAAAAAGATTAATTGCCGTTAATGCTGCAGTCACTTTCTTCATACAAATCCGGGGAGACGTACAGGTCCATGGTGGAGGGAATGATTATTCACTGACGCGAAAATAGCTACTGTTACTCCAAACTGAAAAATATCCCCTTTTATATGCACAATCGCCAAGCTCCGACCCAAAAGACCAGATGTTCGTAGTGATTGGCTGCCGGTGTAGCTGGGTGGAGCTATGACGTGTACCAATCCGCTATAACGGGTCCGGACGAGTAATGGCATCTTTATATTTTCACCAATAGATTTAATGCTCGTATTACTCCTTTGAAAATTATTTGGTGATTCTTATAGAACTTTTGATACTGATTTCAAGTATGGTTTCAGAATGTTTCTAGCACCCATAGTTTTCGAGAACATAATATTTCCATTTTCCCAAAATATTATCAAGTACTTTGAAGTGTCGCATCGAGGCCTAGTATGAATTGTGCTAAATTTTCACTTCTAACACTAAATATTAAAAATCAAAGATTTAAGCAGTTAAGACGTAGTTAACTAAAAATTAAGGTAAATATTTTTCACATTATATTTGGCGCATCCGAATTAAACCTAAAAATGGTCCGCATCGGTTGGCCACCACTGGATTCCTTTATTTGAACAAAACTCTCTCTCTCTCTTTCTTTCCATATATATATATATATATATATATATATATATATATATAATATATAATTATTAGTACTTTCAGGTATGCATACCTTATTTCTTTCGCTGATTATTATCGTTGCCGGACGATTGTTCGAACGCAATTGTTCGAAAACCATAGTTCGAAAAACAGTTGTTCGAAGCAACAATTATTCGAAGTTATAATTGTTCGAACACAATTGTTTGAACACAATTGTTCGAAAGCCATAGTTCGAAAAACAAAACGTATTACAAAAACATTAAAAGTTAAAAATCTTTATTCATACGTTATTCAAAGTTAAAAATCTTTATTAATAAAACAGGATAGAAGCATATGAAAGTCAAGGTAAACTATAGTTGCAAATTATGGTTAGGTTAGGTTAGGTTAGGTTAGGTCTCTTACATATAAAAACCCATTCACGAATAGCATTGGCTTTCCTGTCTCACTAGAAACAAACTCTGCCATTTTAAGGGTGGTTTAACTGCAGCACTATAAATGTTAGTTTAAATGAAGGGGCTAACCTTCTCATTTACGGCTTCGTATTTGCGTCTTGGCAACTAAGATTTTATTTAGTTGGTTGTTCATTCGAACAATTATAACGTCGAATAATTGTTGCTTCGAACAACTGTTTTTCGAACTATGGTTTTCGAACAATTGTGCTGGAACAATTGTGTTCGAACAATCGTCCGTAATTCGATTATTATTTATTATAATTGTGGGTATAGTTAACCTGGAAAAAAGAAAGTAAATTTAAATTAGTACACTTAATTTTAAATAATATTTTGGGAAAACTGAGTAAATGGAAATACTATTTTCTCGAAAACTATGGGTGATAGAAAAATTCTAGGTTACGTGAATGGAATTCGCTGGCAAAAGATACAAGCATATTCCTTTATTTGAACAAAACTCTCTCTCTCTCTCTCTGTCTGTCTGTCTGTCTCTCTCTCTCTCTCTCTCTCTCTCTCTCTCTATATATATATATATTAAACACAGACTGTGCATGGAACAAGTAACTCTTCTGGGAAAATTAAATCCACTATAGTCCGAATAAGTAATGGTAAATGACAAATACCATAGTTTTTCTTTTTCATGATGCTAGCCCGACGTGGGCAACGGGTCTCTCGCAAAGAGGTCCCATAAATATAGCTTCCCTCACCAGCTATCTGCAAAGCAGATAGGATCCAGCTTTGAGACATGGATCTAGGGTTTAAAGCAAGCCTAGTCCCACTACATTCAGAACCTCTATATAAGTAAACGACTCGTTGCATTCACGTCGGATTGAATAAATCAAAGAAAAAGGGGTAACTATTGTATTTTTAGCCAAAAAAACAAAACTTAAACCTCAACCGGGACATTGAGCGTCCACTTTTCAAGGCACGTAACACGTCCGTTTAATATACACAAACTCAGAATGGTCCCCTGAGAAACTTATATGTTAAACACAGACCGTGCATGGAACAAGGAACTCTTCTGGGATCCTGTCTGCTTTGCAGATAGCTGGTGAGGGAAGCTATATTTATGGGACCTCTTTGCGAGAGACCCGTTGCCCACGTCGGGCTTGCATCATGAAAAAGAAAAACTATGGTTTTTGTCATTTACCATTACTTATTCGGACTATAGTGGATTTAATTTTCCCAGAAGAGTTCCTTGTTCCATGCACGGTCTGTGTTTAACATATAAGTTTCTCAGGGGACCATTCTGAGTTTGTGTATATTAAACGGACGTGTTATGTGCCTTGAAAAGTGGACGCCCAATGTCCCGGTTGAGGTTTAAGTTTTGTTTTTTTGGCTAAAAATACAATAGTTACCCCTTTTTCTTTGATATATTCAATCTGACGTGACTGCAACGAGTCTTTTGCTTATATTGAGGTTCTAAATGTAGCAGGGCTAGGCTGCTTTAAACCCTAGATCCATGTCCCAAAGCTGGATCCTGTCTGCTTTGCAGATAGCTGGTGAGGGAAGCTATATTTATGGGACCTCTTTGCGAGAGACCCGTTGCCCACGTCGGGCTTGCATCATGAAAAAGAAAAACTATGGTATTTGTCATTTACCATTACTTATTCGGACTATAGTGGATTTAATTTTCCCAGAAGAGTTCCTTGTGCTATGCGCGGTCTGTGTTTAACATATAAGTTTCTCAGGGGACCATTCTGAGTTTGTATATATATATATATATATATATATATATATATATATATATAAATAAGTGTGGTTATATCTAAGAAATGGAGTCAAGAGAGGATTTGTTCAAGCTGTCTGGGAGAAAGGTAAAATTACGGTCAGAAAAAAATCGCCTCGGGTGAATCGATTTGACCCAGATTGTCGGTATCCCTTTCCTCGTGTGTTTTGAATTGTTTCGTAAATTTTCATTTCATTTGGAGTGAAGGGAGACTTATCAAGAGCGGTCTGGAAGGAAGATCTCTCAACAAGCACGTGTTCTTCGAAAATATAAAGCTGTCATTAGTCGTCCGACCCCGTTATAGCGGCTTGTGTTTTGGCTAATTTCAACTTTAAATGAATCTTCCAATTGATTAACTATATAAATATATTGTGGTATTTTATATGGTTGAATCTTCCAATTGATTAACTATATAAATATATTGTGGTATTTTATATGGTTGAATCTTCCAATTGACTAACTATATAAATATATTGTGGTATTTTATATGGTTTGTGAGCACGAGTGGTTCATTAGTTTATTATATATACAAGTACAGATGAGTGGTGGGGGAATGAGGAGCGTGTCTTTTGAATTGTTTCGTAAATTTTCATTTCGTTTCGTTATTCGTGACTTAAATATCTATAATAAAAATTAAGTGTGTAAAAATTATTTATTTAATAAACAGAATTTAATTGGATTCATCGATTAACTACTGTCATACCTGTGGCCAGCTTCACAACGCCCGTATAAAACTTTGGGTCTATTGCATTCTCTTGGGCGGAGAGTATTGTATGCCGATACAGATAGCGTGATATTCACAGAGAGGGAGGGTGAATACATGCCCGCTATTGGGGAGTTCCTCGGCGGGCTCACTGATGAGATCAAGGATGAGTATGGGGACAACGCATACGCCGACTCTTTTGTCTCAACAGGACCTAAAACTTATGGGGTACGGGTCAGGGTGGGGGAGGAATCGGTAGAAATAAACCCTCGATTGGAAAAGCGTGTTTATAAACTTGTTTTTAATAATGTAGCTAACGATGAACTCTTTGTGCGTGGTTTTGATTGTATTCTAGACGTATTTATATTTGGGATTGGGTCGGGGTAATACGAGCATTAAATCTATTGGAGAAAATATAATGATGTCATTAGTCGTCCGGCCCCGTTATAGCGGATTGTGTTTTGGCTAATTTCAACTTTAAATGAATCTTCCAATTGATTAACTATATAAATATATTGTGGTATTTTATATGGTTGAATCTTCCAATTGGTTAACTATGTAAATATATTGTGGTATTTTATATGGTTGAATCTTCCAATTGATTAACTATATAAATATATTGTGGTATTTTATATGGTTTGTGAGCACGAGTGATTCATTAGTTTATTATATAAACAAGTACAGATGGGTGGGGGGATTTGGGGGAATGAGGAGCCTGTGTTTCGAATTGTTTCGTAAATTTTCATTTCGTTTCGTTATTCGTGACTTAAATATTTATAATAAAAATTAAGTGTGTAAAAATTATTTATTTAAAAAACAGAATTTAATTGGATTCATCGATTAACTACCGTCATATAAATATATATTGTGGTACACTATTTAAATGGATGATTAATATATGGTTTTTGCTAACTGGAATACATGGCGCTATCTGGCAACTGAATACATGGCGCTATCTGGCAACTCAGCCAGAATAGAGGTTTATAAAAGACCGAGAGACGACTGACGGAGTCATTACAAGCTCGGCTCCCAGCCGAGCAAGGACCTCTGGTCCTTCTCTTTCTGGCCCTTTGGGAAAACCCCTTAGAGGCCTCTTAGGTTAGGTAAACGAAAATAGCTTGGGGGAGAACTCCGCCTCCAAGTTGCATGCCTTGCAATCAAAGGCACCTACTCTCTGTCTCTCTCTCTCTCTCTCTCCTTCAGGTGTACCCCTCCCCCCTTGGCTCAGCCAACTGGCTGATTAGGAGCCTATAAAACAACACCTACTCGGCTGAAGTCTTAATATGCACTTGGCTCCTGCCAGGTGAACACCTCTCCTCCTTTCTCTCCTCCTTTCTCTCCTTTCTGGCCCTTTGGGTGGAATAGCTTGGGGGAGAACTCCGCCTCGAAGTTGCATGCCCCCAGCAACCCCGGTTGGCAACAAAGGGCCCTTTGTTTTTTTGTTTTTCTTTTTTTCTTTTTTTTCCAACACCCACCCCCCTTTGCAACAACCCCCACCCCCTTTGCAACACCCCACCCCCTTTGCAACATTACGTAATCACTTGCAACATTTTTGCACTCTCCCCTTTTTCGGCTATACTACTCCGCCCACTAGTGGGCGAAGGATCTCATTAATCTAAAGGTAACTGCAATTAATTTTATTGTTTTATGCAGGGTATATAACTTTTAGTTTGAGATTTTGCATTTTTAATTTTGGTGGGCGATACGGAGATTCAAAAGTTACAAAAGTGGGTGGTAAGCATAAAAAGGTTGAAGAGCACTGGACTAGACTTCCATAATTTGAGCATGATGTTTGCTGTTCTGCTGCGGAAGCTCCTCCAGGTGATTCCCATTATTTTTCCAGCCGTTGTAATTTTGATGTTATAGTGCTCTCTGAATTCTGCATCCGACGAAATTATTACTTCAAGATCCCTGACTTGTGGATTTGATTTTATCTGTCTGGCTTGCAGAATTTTGTACCCTTTATTCTGTAGCTCCTTGTTATTACCATATCTTAGAAGTTGGAACTTTTCTCCGTTGAACTTCTGGCCACTGGAATAAGGTTTCAATGTCGTTTTGTAATTTTTCTGTCACCTTCGTCCAATATTTCCTTGCATATCTTTGTTTCATCTACGAAACATAATACGATACTGTCATTGATATCTGCATCAATATCTGCAATCATTATTATGAACAGCAAGGAAGCTAATACTGTCGCTTGTGGGACAGAGCTCTCTACTTCCGAGACTTCCGATTTGACTCCATTTACTACCACTCTTTGTGTTCTTTGGGTCAAGAAATTAAATATTCATCTTCCAAGCTTTCCAGTAATTCCTGTATTATTAAGTTTGTGTGCTGTAATTCCATGGTCACATTAATCGAAGTCAGTATATATTACATCTACGTTTTGTCCTCGACACAGTGTTTCCAATATTTTCTCCTGGTGGTCTAATATCTGTGATAAGCATGATCTTCCAGTCCTGAGGCCATTTTGATTTGGGGTGTATAAGTTCTTTTCTTGTAGGTAGTAGGTAGTTTTGACTCTAATTATACGTTCAAACCACTTTATAAGGTGTAAGGTGAGAGCTACTGGCCGATAATTCTTGGGCATTGCTTTGTTACCAACTCTAAATAGGGGGGAAAATGTTTGCGTTCTTTAATGGGAAGGGAATTTGTCCTTTGTCGAGTGATTTCCTCCATAGTAAGTGTAGCGGTTTGGCAATACCCTCTTTACATTTCTTCAGGAACGTGGCCAGAAACGGTGCCGAATTGTCTCGCATTTATGATAGAGCCTTAATTACGTCTCCTTCCAAGAACTCTAAGTCTATTAATAGGTTTGTGCCAGAATTCGTTCTTGGCTGATTTGTATCAATGCCGGAAAATTCGTCTGGGTTTCTTACTTTCATCTGACTTAGGGGTGGTAAACACAGAGTTAAATTGTTCCTTAAGCAGTTTGCTAATTTTTGGGGGGTCATTTGTGTGTTTGGCCTCCCCGACTATCAACGGACCAATATTCTCTTTACACTGCATTTTCCTTTTCGCAAATGTGTAGAAGTAGTTTGAGTTATTTTTTGTTTTCTGCTGCCTCGTTTTCGTCTTCGTTTGTCTTATGTATGAATATTTGCTTAGGTTCATTTCTATTTCACCTAGTTCCCTCTCTAATTTGAGTGTCCTTGCATCAGTTCTGCATCTGTGGAGATGTTTTACGGTTTGCTTCAGTTGTCTAAATATTGTCCTGATTTTCCTCTCGAGCTTGCTACGTTTTTTTTTTGTCTCTCTGGAACATGTTTCAGTAATATACTGTAGGTTTGGCTTCAGTCTCTATTATACATAGTATTTGTTCTGGAGCCTTCTCGTGAAGTAGCAATTCCCAATTTAATTCCTTTAAATCTTTATTTACACTTTCCCAATCTACTTTCTTTGAATTTATATTTAAGCATTTTTACATGCTGTTTCAATCATATTTGCACGAACCTGTTTTATAATATTTGCATATGACCCGTCGTTTAAATTCCCTTCAAGTCTTATATGATTCAATTTCTTTCTTCTCATCCGCCACCACTTCTTCCCTACTCAGTGTTTTTTTTTGTCTTCGGCGTGTATCTGGTATATCTCTCTTTTGAATGGGGTATTTCTTCGACTGCAGAAATGAAATAGACCAGACCACGGGCTTAAAATGCATTCTGTGCAATACCTTTAAATACTACGAATGCATGAACTTAGATAGAAAAGACAGGGGAATGATAAATAGAATAAATAACAAAATCATAGGCCTTTATGGTTTCCTGTGCGTCAAGTGTCGCAGAGGTGGTGGTCGGCGCATTCCATTAAACATAATCCAGCTCGACTCAACTTTCTGAATTTACCGCAGTTTAGACATTTCTTCGTTTCTTTTTTGCCATTCTTTCCTTTATTTTGACTCTTTCCTTCTCGCTTCTCAAATTTCGTCTCGAAAACTCGACCTTCCCGTTTTATGGCTCTTCAGAATTTTGTCTGACCTTCTTTCCTTTTGTAGGACTAATGTAAAAATCTCAGCAGTCCGAGCTGTTTTTTCGTTCGAATTGGTTTCAATTTATGTTTCAATTGATGTTGTTTTTCTTTATGCCCGCTATATGCCACCGGCTTTCACTTAATAAGTTATTATTGCGAATTCACACTGGTATAAAATAGAATTTACCGCTAAACTTATAAACACTAGTTATTTCGATATTACACAGAGCAGAAACAAAACGTCAGTACACCACAAGGTAGAAACACACTACACTACACACACTACACTACACTACACACTACACTACACACACTACACTACACTACACACATACACTACACTACACTACACACACTACACTACACACACACACACATATATATATATGTATGCATTGGAGAATGCATATATCAATGTAACCTAACTCTTTTCGTTCTGTTGAGTTTATTATGTTTTTATGGGGGTTGTATGTTTTTCTGTTTTTTTAAGAACACTATGTTTTCAAATAATCCTCATACACTGGTAGAGCTACAGATCAACATTCGGCGTACAGTAGACAGCATATCAAGGGAAACATTAAAACAAGTGTTCGATAACATGATTCGTCGTGTACACTTATATGAAAATCATAATGGCCAATGGTTGCTTTTCTTTTTGAATACCCTCTATATATTCTATATATTCTTTCCCCTGCGGAGTATAAAATAATAGCTGAAAATAAAATGTTTTATGTCTTGCTCTTATACTTTTAACAATATTTGTTTTTAATTAAAAATGACGGCTCGTAACTATAAATCTCTTATTTACCTCTTGGATCAGATCTATCTTGCAGGGAACATGTTGCCCTCCGCCATATCTATCATAACTTTTACTAAATAATATATAAAATAATTAATTTATTAACCAATAATAATAAATGAATAAATTGATAAATAATTAATTATTATTCTATAAAATATAACACCCGTTTTATGACACTTTTATGAAAACTTCAAAATAAATATTAGCTATAATTTTGATAGGATTCCTTCCTATAATTTATTTTAAAATAATTTAGTCACATTTATCATTTTTATAGAGCATATTAATTTTCATATTTTTTAATTATTATATCTAGTAGTCATCAATAATAATAGTAATAATAATAATAATAGTAATAACAATAAAAATTAAAATTATTTAGTATTAAAAAGATAAATATGGAGACTATGGAAGTAAACTGTTTTTCCTCTAAGGACATAGAATTTTTAGTATTAACGAATTGTCAAGTAACAAGCAATGAGAGTTACCTTTCATTGAAATAATTATTTACATACATTATGCACAATTTATACGTAAGGTCGTCACATTTATGTATAGTAATTCGGATTCATTCTTGAAATAATAATTCAGTACTTATTATTGAAACTTAAATTAAGTAAATAATTAAAAAAAACAATAATTTACTTTTCTTTAAACGTTTAAGGGGAAATGAAGGCATAAGATAGAGGAAGAAAGGTGATGAGTGAAAGAAGCTGATGTACCTCAAAAATTTTATTTTTTAATTGAGTCTGAAAATTTCTTGGAGAAGCGTTCTTTTAAATTTGTTTCCAGATTATTCCAGCTACCAACTCTTTCGTATGAGAAGGATCTCTTTGATGGTTCAAGTGTGAAGCTGGGTTTACCGAAGGAATAGTTACTGTAGATAACTATTACTTGGTTATCTTCTTGGTTATCTACTTGGTTATCTACTTTGTTATTTAATGACTTACTTAATTAACAGAGGAACTTCCTTATAGAATATTTTATGAACATGCGGGTAGATATTCAGTTTGTGTAGGTCATCAAACTTAAAAAGAATTATGGATTTCAACATACGACTTGTGTGTTCCCGATTGATTTTAGCAGCTGATATGATTCTGGTGATATTTGTATGCATTACATTTAATGAATAAAAAATATAATGGCTTGTGTTTCACCAAACTGCTATGTTCTGATAGGGTGTAAGAGTGTGGAGGGGGTAATATAGGGTGAGCAGTACAGTGCATATTTCGACAGTTTATTTAATGTGTGTTCGATACACAAAGTTTTTCATCTAAAATTACACTTACAGTAATTACGTACTTTATCTCTAATGACCTATTAATTATAATTGCCTATATGTATATTTAAATTTGCATTCTGTTGATAGAGTTAAGGTTAATTTATTTTCATTTAGCCAATTGTATTTACGGATTAGTTCCATATTTGTTCTTTCTGGTGAAGGTCCTAGGTTTTTATTACATATAAGCAATGTTGTCATATACATTAGGGTGGCCCACTTTTCAATTTTTTTTTAAAAGTACAGGTTATCGTAGTTTTTCCTATTATTTGGCACTATACTAGCACATTGGTACCATTTTTACAAAAATTGATCAATATTTAGGGGTCTCGCATCAACCTTGAAATTACGAGTTTTTTTTAAAAATGCGTACTTTTTAACTTTTTACTGAATCAAGATAAATCATTAAGTAGGGATGTTTTCTGAATCCTCTTGATGAGAGAGGTCGTTTGGTGTGCCTTCCAATGTCATACGACTAACGGTTTAAAAGTTGTGCCTGTATACATGTAATAGCAATGTGCTAGTATAGTGCCAAATAATGGGAAAAACCACGATCACCTATACTTTTAAAAAAAATCAGCAAATAGCAGACAAATAAGGAAGAAAGAAACAATAACTTAAACAATCACTTTTGCATTGTATTGACCACTATCACACGTCACTGGCTGCAACGTTGTCCCTCTGTGCTATGTCATCGTGGCGAGTGATGACTTCTTGAAGTCGCCGAGCTCTTTCCGGTTCTTTTCCACCACTTGCAGAAGATCCTGCAGCTGTGCCTCGTCCTTTGTGACCGTGTTCGCATAGTCTTGTATCAGTTGGACTCCTCTTTCAGCGACGTCATTGGTGACCTGGAGATTAGAGATCACATCCTTCAGACGACAAAAGTCCTCGTTCTCGTCCCACTTATCAGTTGGCAGGGTGAGCCACGAAGACCCATACATCTTCAGTGGTGTCGAAGCAGAGTCCGATGACGCTCTCCTCACATCCCCAATCTTCGAGAGCATGTATGGTTGCCCGCGCCTGCGACAGTTCGGTGCCGTCAGCAACAGCTGGGACTGACAGCAACTTTCCTTCTGTGCAATGAGGAGCCCCGGAGATGAGAATTGCTTGGCGGTGCTCCGCCGTTCCAAGGAAGTTCTGAAACACATGCCATATATTTCAATTTCATGGTTGTAAAGTAACCTATTTTTGTTCACATTCAGTTCTCTTTTTAACTGACATTATGCTTCATGAATCTCATTACTAAATTGCTAGCTATGAAAACTTAATCAACTGACCTTGACCATTTTGCCATCCCAGTGGACAACTGTGTGCCTCGGTGGCGTGAAGGAGTCCTTCACAGCCGTCGCCACTTCACGGCGATGTGACACTCTTCCCCGACGAGCCGTTTCTTTCGAGATGCTGAACTGATTGAGGTCTGCTGGTGGATCCGCCGAACGTGTGATAGCAGCCACAATGCTTACTACCTATGTCGAGAATGGAAAGTGGAAAGGAAACTGTCAAGAATACATGTGGGTTACGGGACACTTTAAAACTGACGCTATCGATGAATACTATACACAATACGCACCTGATTACATTGGTCAACAAAGATTTTTCATCAGAGTAAATTTGTGGTGGCTGGATAGCATTTTTCACGCTGATTCCAAAACTGCATTCAGATGTTTTCTAGCACGTATAGTTTTCAAGATGAAGGCATATATATAACTACACAGATTAGATTTAACCATTTTAAATAGGCAAAATACTAATATTTCAACATTTGATTGTGTTTATTTTATTGTGTTTTTTTAGTTTATTCATCTTATTGATTTCAATTATCTTAATTATACATCTTATGTATTTCAGGTGTGAGCTTTTACGTCTAGCAGCATTGTGATTCAGGCAAAAACGCCGTGCTTTGTGTGTCAAAAGATCAGTCCAGTCCAAGAACTTGTTGTGTCAAGTTGGTGTACTTTTTTTTGAATTTATAGTTTGCTCAGGTCAGTCAACATGCCTCGACAATGTAAGAATGACCCCTGAAAGCAGTTCTTTTGCATAATGGTAATATAATGCCATTCATCCCCATTGCCCATTCCGTCCATCTAAAAGAGACATATGACAATATGGATATACTGTACTACTGAAGGCAATCAAATACGACAGTCATCAATGGAATGTTTGTGGAGATCTAAAAGTTATAGGAATGCTTATGGGTATGCAGTCAGGATTCACAAAATTTTGTTGTTTCCTTTGCCTGTGGGACAGTCGCGCCACTATAGAACATTACACCAAAAGTGACTGGCCACTTAGGTATACATATGTCCCAGGGATAAGCAATGTCCAGTCTGTCCCTTTAGTGGATCCCCAAAAGATCTATCTGCCACCTCTTCACATTAAACTTGGTTTAATGAAGAATTTTGTTAAAGCAATGGGTAAAGTCAATTCTGAAGGGTTCCAATACCTTTCAAGGAAATTTCCGAAGGTTACTGCAGCAAAATTGAAGGAAGGAATTTTTGTTGGGCCACAAATAAGGGAGGTTTTGAATGACACTGAATTTGAAAAAGTCCTAAGTCCGCTGGAATTGAAGGCTTGGCTGGCGTTCAAATGGATATGTGAAAACTTTCTTGGAAGCAACAAGTCACCTGCGTATAAGGATGGAGTCAAGAACCTCCTTGATGCCTTCAAAGAAATGGAGTGTCGAATGTCGTTAAAAATTCACTTCCTGCATTCCCACTTAGATTTCTTTCCTGAAAACCTTGGTGCAGTGAGTGACGAGCAAGGAGAGCGCTTCCATCAAGATATTCAGATGATAGAGAAGCGCTACCAAGGATATTGGAATGAAAGCATGATGGCGGACCATTGTTGGATGCTGTATCGTGACAATCCAGGCCAAATTTACAAAAGGAAATCACACTCACAGCGCTTTTAATAAAATAATGTATATATTCTTTATTTATAAGTACATTCAATAAAGTATATGATGTATTTGTTGTTTAGCCTTCCTAAGTGTGATCTATACATCCATAAATTTTCTTATAGCAATATCAAAAACTTAAAAATATCAAAACCAGTGTATCTATATAACTCTACGTGCTAGAAAAGAAATAAAACCAGATTCGGAATCAGCGCGAAAACTGCATTAAGGAAAGTGTGATCATGTTTGTGATGAGAAAAAAAGTTTCATTTTGTTGGCCAGTGTTATTGGACATGCGGAAACGATCAGCCACTTCCATGACAGCAGGTGCATTAAGGATGCGGCGAGGAAGATTGACAGACACACTTGGCTCTTTCGGCAGGGGGAACGCTAGTTCTGTCTCCGACTCTCCTGACATGCCAGTATCATCATTCTCCATGGCCTCATCTCCGGTTTCGTATGCACACTTTGAGGTTTGCGGCTCCTGCCGAGGACGTTTTCTTCCTTCCTGTAGCTTTCTTTTTACAGCGAAAACTTTATCGTTCCCGCTCATCGTTGCCACCCGAGGACCACGTTGATCGAGGTAGAAGTCAATGTCTTCTTTCTTGTCCTTGTCGGACAGCAGTCGATTCTTCTTTATATCTTCGACAGCGTCAGATGCTCCGATATCCCACAGCTTGTCCACACTGTCCGAAAACTTCTGCCGTTTTCCTCCGGCGTCAGTTTCTCGTTTTCTGCTCTTTTGGAGTAAGTGCCACTCTTTCCACAATGCCTCTAGCTTCCGTTCGTAGTTGAGCTTTGTGATTGTTTTAATGCGGGCCATGTTCCAAAACTTTAAGACGTTGTTTACGGTTTCTTTGAATGCGTTTTTCCTGTTAGCAGTGTACTGGATAACACTGAAGAAGTATTGCAAAACCTGCCGTGTTGTTGGCAATTTGCTACCACTGATGGAGGACGACGGTTGGCCAACTAAAAAGATTTCAGAGGCCGATCTTAGAGAAGGTAGCGATGTTATTTTCGCCTTTCCTTTTGATGACTCTCTATTTGTAGCTTCAAGAGTTCTTCCAGTTATGGTTGCCATCGATTTGTCCATGACAAAGGATGAGGAACTGAGACAGAATTTCAAAATGTTATGATCTGCAAAAAAAGAAATAGGTTAGGTACCTGGCACAGGCATAGTGCATTTTCTAATTACCTATATACATTATACATTCCGCCCGGGTATGGGGACTCATTTTTTTGAAAAGTATAGGTGATCGTGGTTTTTCCCATTATTTGGCACTATACTAGCACATTGGTATTACCTGTATACAGGCACAACCGTTAAACCGTTAGTCGTATGACATTGGCAGGCAGACCAAACGACTTCTCTCATTAAGAGGATTCAGAAAACATCCCTACTTAATGATTTATCTTGATTCAGTAAAAAGTTAAAAAGTACGCATTTTTAAAAAAACTAGCAATTTCTAGGTCGATGCGAGACCCCTAAATATTGATCAATTTTTGTAAAAATGGTACGAATCTGCTAGTATAGTGCCAAATAATGGGAAAAACCACGATCACCTATACTTTTCAAAAAAAATTGAAAAGTGGGCCACCCTAATATACATATTGACTACTGGCTGCTTTGTAGCAGTTATGAATATTATATAACATTGGAATGGAAGAGATCCCAATATCGAACCTTGTGGTACTTCGTGTGTAACTGAGTGAAAGTCTGATTCATGTTTAATTAGTCTGACGTATTGCTTTATATTAATTAAATATGACGAATTAGTACAATGCCACATCTCTTACTCAACATATAATTAATTAATTTTTTTAGAACTGAGGGTTTTCTCGAGTCATAATGTTTAAATAGGCCCAAGAAAACTGCAATTGAAACTATCTTTTAAATTTTACTGTAGTACAGTTCTTCGGTTAACGTAGTAACTGCATTTTTTGCAGAGGTGTTCACCTTGAAGCGAAGTGATAACGTGACAATAGGTTTTTCTGTAAAAAACATTATTAGTTGTATATATATTGTATATATATTGATTTTCCCAAGATTTTTCCCCGTGGTTGGCAAAATACTCTATATCAAAGTCTGTAGCGACTTCCGGATTACCAATTTTAAATATACTACTTTTTTTTAATATACAATAGTATGGAAACATTTACGACGATAAAATTTGGGGGCCACCACCACATTAGCAGTGCCAAAGGGGGTATGGGGTAGGGGATAGGGAAGTGCCAAAATGGGAAACGAGGGGAAAAGGGAAGAGGGAAATGGGGAAAGGGTGAAAAGGGTGGGCCAGAGTGAAAGCTGGGAAAAGGATATAAAAGCAAAACTTTAATCACAGCTGTGTAAACAATGGGTTTGATAAGGAGGATGGTCATAACGAAAAAGGTTGAAAGGTTGAAAGTAATAAGGACTAGGGGAGGGTTCTGATGAAAGAAGATAGGGCAAAAGTAAAATTTTTGCATATATACAGTAAACCCTCATCCAACGCGTGTTTGTCCAGCCCGAATTTGCTTATACACGGAAAAATAAATGCAAACAACTATTTGCTGAAAGCGGAAAATTTGATTATACACGGTCCGCCAAACACGCTCTAATACAGTAGTACTATACGCGTGCCAATGCGCGCTCTAGTGTTTTCTCCTACACCTTCCAACACTCCCGCACCTCCCTCCCTCTCGCGTCACCCCTCGCATCACCCTTTGTCTCAGTCCCGCTACCGCGTTAAGTTCAGTGAAGTTGTGTTGGATTGTTTTTGTCATATTTTGCCGTTGTTTTGCTATTACCCTTAGACAGCAGTATGGCACCAAAACGTAAAGCATCTGCGAATGATAGTGAAGAGAAGAAAAGTCGTAAGGTTATGACATTAGCCGAAAAAATAAAGATTCTAGATAAGTTGCGAGGTGGTATGCGCATAACATCACTTGGCCGCGAGTATCACGTGAATGAGTCTACCATACGCACCATCCGAAAGAATGAAGAAAAGATGCGTGCTATTTTCATTTAATATATTTTTAGCATCTGTAAATATCATTATGTTTATGATTTTATTATGTTCTTTTTTCATATACAGTATACAGTAGGTAGGGAAATTCATTTATGTGTGAATAAAAATCTAGGTATCTAAGTATTAATGGGAGACTTTACATGGCCGCGTTCACGTATCCCCATTTATCCCATAAGGAATTAAGTTTGACCGATGCGGATTTACCTAACGCGCTGTTCTCGAGGAACCTAACTCCCGCGTTGGACGAGGGCTTACTGTATATAAATATATATATATATGACGTCATACTATGAACTTTAGCGACCACAAAAATATAAAAAGGTATATAATATATATATATATATACAGTGGCGCTCATAAATATTCATACAGAAGAACATTTCAGTTATATTCGTCCTTATTTTTTGTACCATGTACAGAATAGTTATGAAAAGTTTACCGTTCGTTTGGAAAAATTTAACAACTAAAAGAAAATAATTTGACTTTGACATGTAATGAAAACATCAAAGAATTTGAGGAAAATAAAAAGTTTTCGTACATTTATTTACAAAATTATTTGATACTTTGTGTGCCCACTTTAAGCTTGAAGAATTTAAAAATTTATCAGTAGTTGAATGTTTATTGACTGAAGACTCTTAGCAATTCTGAATTCAAGAATTTTCTCTGTGAATCTTCATGGAAGACGGATGAGTGTACAAGCCACTAGTAAGCAATGGGTCGTCGTGGTAAAGAGCTGTGTACAGATTTTAAGAGATATGTTATTTCTACACACGAGTCTGGAAAGAGTTAAAGGAATATAAGGGAAGAACTTCGAATTTCATAAAGAAACGGAAAGCCTTTGGAATAATTAAAACTCTACCAAGATGGGGACGACCTTGCAGAAGAAGGATGGAGAATAAAGGGAATGGTAAAAAATATCATCAGTATCAAATTAAATTAGTGTATTAGGTTTATATCGCCCTCATAATGGAAGCTACTTGCAATTTATGAACCACTTCAATCCAATATACATTAATAGCTTAAAAGATACAGAAACGGTTACTGCAGGAGATATAAATATGTCAGAATTAGTGATAGCATGTACACAAAAAAAATAAATAAAACAATGTTAACAAACGGGTTTTACCCTTGTATAAATAAAACTACCAGAATTAACACTGCTTTAGTAAGTTCCACCCTTATTAATCATACAGTATATAGAGTATTTTGAACCGAAACGTTAATTCGTGTGTAATTATTGCAAGGTGAGAATTTAAATTTAAAATATTTGAAATTCCCAATTTATGAATTTGGGCTTCCTTCAAAAACATGAAGATTAAGTTGGTAAGATGACATATTGTAAGTTTATGAAAATGCGGTCTGAGTAAGTGAATTCCACAGAGTGTATGTGCGTGATATGAAAGGGTTTTCTTAAAGAAATGTTCTGCAATATGGTGTTTCTGCTGAGAAGGCATGCACTCTCCCAGAGGTTCTGGTGGGTTTGGGATAGGTGTTGGGGTGAAATTACTGAGCTAATTCTTCGGATCATTGGTAATTAAAATATCTGTAAAAAGAAGAGGGTAAAAATATTTCTATGCAGTTGAAGTGAAGGAAATTTATTAGTAATCTGTTTATATATATATATATATAATTTTATTTTTTGTTTCAAAGTATGACCGCTCATGGCCACCAAAAGAAAGGTGGATAGCAGAGCGAACACAGGACGAAAATTAAGGAACAGCTAATGGAAATGAACAATAGACGGGGGAGGAGGAGGAGGGGGGGGGGGAAGCAGAAAGATCATAGCGGAGTCACAGCCGGTAAAGAAGTCGGGAGCGAAAGAGGAAGGAGAACAACTCGGTTATCGAAAAGTAGGGACCTTCAGATAGAATAGCGCCAAGCCTATCAGAAGGCCCGACGCTCTCCAAAAAGGGAAAATACTCTGCGCGCAGCGCAGAGTAAAGCGGACACTCCACCAGGAGGTGGGCAACTGTAAGGAAAACGTTACAATTGGGACATCGGGGCACCCGATCCCCGGCCATCAAATAGCCATGGGTCAGGTGGGTGTGGCCAATACGGAGGCGGGCCAGAGCCACCTCCTTATGGCGCGACCGATGGAAGGAAGAGGTCCAACATCCCAATTTGGGTTTAATCTTGCAAAGTTTGTTATCTGTAGCGCCATCCCAGCGACTCTGCCACCGGGAGCGCAAAAACCTACGGAAGCCAGGGATATAATCGGAAAAGGGGAGGGACATGGGTGAAACCTGTAGTCGGCACGCGGAACGGGCAGCTCGATCGGCAGCCTCATTACCAGCCACGTTAACATGTGCTGGGACCCAGCAAAATACCACCTCCTTGCCACCGAAAGCGACAAAGGTATGGCACAGTAGCTGGATTCGTCGGACCAGTGGGTGCACAGGGTCAAAACACTCCAGGCCATCCAGGGCACTGCGGGAATCCGAATAGATGACAAACGATCCATCCGGATGCTCCCGCACCACCTCCAGAGCGCTCAAAATGGCATAGAGCTCCGCCGTGAAAGCGGAAGCCTCATCAGGGAGACGGGTACATCGGGGAGCAAGGGCAGACGACTGTGGAACAGCCGCGGCCCCAACGCCCCCCGACGACCTCGAGCCATCCGTGAAGACCGCAACACATGCAGAGTGAGACGCCGCATGCTGAAGGAACAGAGACCGAAGCAAGGCAGAGTCAGAATCGGCCCTGCGAACGGGGCGCAACGCCCTACAGCACGCAACAGGGGTGCTCTCCCAAGGTGCAACACCCTTGAAAGAGACCGGTATAACGGATGGAGGAGGAGTGCCCATACCATCGAGGAGGGAGGTCACCGTGTCGGTGAAATACCAACCCCCATCCCGGCAGAACGCCCTCTCCACCACCTGGAACAGAGGAGAGTTGGGAAGACGGAGGATCCGGAGATAGTGCTTAGCAATGAGGAACGACCTCCGATCCCCCAAGGGAGGGATGTCGCACTCAACCTGCAGACTATCAACCGGAGAGGAGCGGAAGGCGCCAGATGACATGCGCAGTCCTCTAGAGAGGACCGGATCCAGTATCCGAAGGGCCGTACGGGAGGCGGAGCCATACACCACACTCCCATAATCTAATTTTGACTGTACCAGGGACACGTACAAACGGAGGAGTGTCCGCCTATCCGCGCCCCATGTAGTATGCGACAGATGTCCCAGCAAATCCAGGGTACGTCTTGCAGACTCGCGCAGCCGGCGAAGGTGGGGAACCCAGCTCAAACGGCTGTCGAAAACCATACCCAGGAAACGCACTGACTGAACGAGGGCCAGAGGCTGACCCCCGAGTGTAAGATCAAAGGTCGGGACGGCGCCGGATCCCCGTCTCCTCGGCGGAAGGAAGGCCACACACGAAGTCTTCGGGGAAGACAGCGTAAGGCCCACCGACGACGCCCAGCGTTCAACCCGATTGACCGCGAGTTGGACTTGCCTCTCCACGAGGGGGGGACTCGTCCCCGGCATAGACAGCCAGATCGTCGGCATAGATGGAACATCGCACCGAGGGCGGAAGGGCTCCCGGTAGCGCAGACATGACCAGGTTGAAGCAGGAGACGCTTAAGACACACCCCTGGGGCACCCCCTCCTCCTGAACATACAGGTCAGATAGGGCCGCCCCATTACGGACGCGGAAAGTGCGACGGCAGAGGAAGTTACGAAGAAATGTGGGCAAAAAGCCCACAAAACCAAGAGACTTCAAACGGTCCATGACAACTCCCCGACGGGTCGTGTCATAGGCCTTTTGGACATCAAAAAGACGGCCAGAACAAGATTCCGGCGGGAAAAGGCCTCCCGTACATCATGACCAAGGAGGAGAAGGGGGTCCAGAGTACCCCGAAATCGACGAAAGCCATACTGGGTCGGGGGGTATAACCCAAGCGACTCCAGTGTAAAGGAAAGTCGGACGGCCACCATCTTTTCAAGGAGCTTGCATAAGCAGCTCGTCAAGGCAATAGGCCGATAGCCCGCCACCTCCGCCGGATCCTTCCCCGGCTTAGGTATCGGGACCACAATCGCCTCCCTCCAACGGGAAGGGAACGACCCCTCAACCCACACCCGGTTGAAAAGATCCAGCAAGAAGTGTAGGGCCATCGGGTGCAGATTCCAAAGAAAGTCATACGGAATGTCATCAGGGCCAGGGGCGGAAGAACGACGGGTTGCCAAGGCAGCCCGAAGTTCCCGCATCGTAAAGAGATGGTTATAGGGCTCGTTCCCAGGCGGCGGGAACGTAACATTCGACAAAGGACGATCCGCAGCTGAAGGCGAACGGGAAACCGCAGCAAAAGCCCCAGCCAGCCGATCGGCCACAGCAGCAGGATCCGAAAGGAAGCCGTCCCCGTCCCGAAGGACAGGGCGACTAGCAGGGACCGGCTTCCCCTCGATACTACGTACCTTCCGCCACACAGTAGCAGAAGGGGTAGACGAGGAAATGCCGGACACAAAAGCACGCCAAGAGGCCCGACGGGCCAACTTGAGAGTCCGGCGGGCGAAAGCCTTCGCCCGCCGCATCTCAATCAAGTGGTCCGCGCGCCGGGTGCGGTGGAAGCGGCGCGACGCCCTCTTCCTCTCGCACACCGCCCGGTGACATGCTGGAGTCCACCACGGGACGCTACGCGTCCGCGGGTTACCGGAAGATCGAGGATACAGTCCTCCGCGACGCCCATCAATACCCGCTCGAAGAACTCCAAGCTTCATCCACAGAGCCAAAGCTCAACACCGAACGGGTAATGACGGAACGAGCTCTGAAGGATGGCCAGTCAGCCCGCGCAAGGCACCACCTCGGTCGAGACGAGACACCCGGCTGCGGTCCGACCGGCTCAAGACAGACTGGGTAATGATCACTACCATAAGAGTCCCCCAACACCTTCCACGAAAAATCGAGTAAGGCATCGAGGGACACCAAGGAGAGATCAATACAGGTAAATGAACCCGTGGGTTCGTGGAAGTAAGTAGGTTCACCGGAATTGAGGCACGCGAAGGAAAGTTCCTCCATTAAGGAGAGCAACATACCAGCAACATTAGTCGACCGGACATCTCCCCAAGCCGGGTCGCGACTGTTAAAGTCCCCGAGGAGGAGAAACGGTCGAGGTAGTTGCAACACCAACTCGCGAACCGCGTCGCGAGAAGGAGGGTCATGAGGAGGAATATAAATCGAGCAGGCAGTGTACTGGCGATCTAAAAAGCCGCACAGCCACAGCCTGCAAGGAAGTGCGAAGAGGCACACCTCGCGATGGTAACGAATGATGCACATAAATCGCCGCACCCCGCCGGCGTGTGTGCTCATCCGGGGTGCAAGGGAAACCAACATAGCCAGAGAGACGAGGGAGTCCCCGCGCAGCCAGGATAGTCTCCTGGAGACAAACACAGGAAGGCCTCGCTCTTCAGCAGGGAAGCAAGGTTCTCCCAGTTAGCTAAAAGCCCCCTACAGTTCCAATGCAAAATGGAACTATAAGGGGAAGTGGCATTATAAGAGGCAGAGAAAACAGAGAAATAGCCACGGACCAAGCTGAGCAGCAAACTCAACGGTCCGCAACCAGGGACGGAATCGGCTTCCCCGACTCACCCCGAACGGGGGGGTAGGGGCCACCGACCCCGCAGCTGCTTCACCCGTAGTAGAACGAGAGGTGGAGAGTGGAACAGGGAGTTCAGAGGGGGGCTCCCCTGGGGGGGAGAGACGACGAGACGGGCCCAGCCGAAACCCCCGACTCCCCACCAGAGGGGGGCTGGGGAGAACCAGATGTTCGAGGGCTCGTCAAACCAGACAAGCACTGACGGGGGGGGGGAGGAAAGGTCCACCACAGGTGGGAGAGGTAGATCCAGGAGAGAGACTCCATGAAGAAGGGCCAGGCTCCTCTCGACCGGGTCCACCATGGGAACAGCGTCAGTAATCGAGGGTGTCATGGGGCGGTGTACCTCAACCGACACCCGGACACTGGTCGGGGCACCGGGAGGTGACGCCTCACCAGCCCTCCGTATAGCGGGGGGAGTCCCGAGCGGATCAGGAGCGGCGCGCCGCTTCCCCTCCGGTGAAGAAGGGGAAGCAGGGCGAGCAGCGGTCATGATCGGGTCTGGAGGACTCCGACTCCGACCACGGCGACGCTTCCTCCTCCCCTTCGGGGCATCACCTTCCCCACCCGAGAGACGAGTAGGCAAGGATCCAGACCCCAAGGCCGGAGAGGGAGAAGGGGCACTTGTAGGCAGGGAATCAGATGGGATGTCTGAAAGTGAGGCAGAGGAACAAGAAGGGCCCGCGGCGCCAGGAGGACCACCAACCCCCGGAACTTCCAGGGGGGGCACCACTCCGGTAGACGCCGGGGTAGCACGGGAGGGGCCCGAGGACCCGCCAGGGCCAAGAGCCGCAGCATAGGACAACCCCCGCCGCGGCTCCCGGTCACGGACCCTATCGCGCGCCTCCCGCGCACTAAGGAATTCGGTAGTCCTTAAGGACCGCACCTCGAATTCAAATTTGAAAACGGGGCAGTCCCGAGAGGAGGAAGGGTGGGCCCCCGAGCAGTTCGAGCACCGCGGGGGCTTCGTGCACGGGGTAGGGTGCGCAGGCCCACCGCAGCGGACACATAGCTTACCCTCACGGCGGCACGCAGAGCTAACATGGCCGAACCGGTTGCAGCCAAAGCAACGAACCGGGTCAGGCACATATGGTCGCACCGAAAACTCACACGACCGGCGATCACCCACGCCCCAGAACACCTGGGCCGGAGGCACAAGGGAGTCAAAGGTCAGGAGCAGACGAGCGGACGGGGTAAGAGCACCATCCCGGCGCGACGAAAAGCGGAAGACCTTCGTTACCCCCTGGGGGGCAAGATCCTCCTGCAACTCGCCAACCGGGATTGACAGCAGACGGGAAGCGAAAATGGTGCCCTGACAGCTATTCAATTGCGGATGGGGAGTCACAGAAACTCTGCAACCCAAGACATCCTGCAACTGTAGAAGGGACTCAGTCACCCCCGAAGAACGGGACTTCAAAAGAAGAGACCCATCCTTCAGAGGGCGGATATCATAACGACAGGGAACCCCCACCGTCTTAAGGCGCTGAAACACCCGTTCCGAGTTGCCCGGAAGGGAGCCAGCGGAAGGGCGGAGAACAAGGAACCTGTCCACCGGACAGAAATTGACAGCCGGGACAGGTCCATGTGTAACGGTAACCGGAGTGGGCGAGAGAACAAGGGCCGCGAAGACCCCGCCCTACGGCCACCACGAGTCCGGCCACGAGAGCCAGACGCCGCAGAGGACGAGAGGGGGCCATACGGCTTGAAGGTCAATCCAGCGGAGGCAGAGGCCGCTGAACGACCAGAAGTAGTAGTCTTATCCAAATCCAAGGGCGGGCCAGAGTCGTCAACAGGAGGGGATTGAAGTTTAGAAATTGAACCCATAAACAATAGCTTTACAAAAAAGACAGCCTCGGACCCAAGGCAATGCACCATCCGCCGCTGCATCCTTCAAGGCGCAGGCCCAACGTCCCGGGTAGCCCGCCCCCCAACCTGACTGTCGTTTTAAAAACAGCAGATTGGCACTACGGAGATTTGTCCGTTAAGGGCCAAGCAAAGACCCAATCCAGACGCAGCAGCGGTCCGGGCGCCCGTACCGTCCCCAGAGCACGGCTCAGCCACGGAGCGATGCCCCCGGCGGGTGCACCCGATGACCCCAAGACTGCAAAATACAAACAGAGGGGGGGGGATACTACAATTAACAGAGGCACAAGACCGAGTCAAGACAAAAGAAATTCCGGGAGACGGAAAAAAAAGGGGAGCAAAAAGAAAGAAAAGGAAAAAAAAAAAAAACGCAACTAGGTAACTCTTCGCCCACACCCCGCGAGGAGTTGAGGAAACCCCAACAACCCACGAGGTGTACGAGCCCCCTCGGCCCGGCAAGCCGGAGTACCTAATCGAGGGGGTATATATATATATATATATATATATATATATATATATATACAGTATATATATATATATATATATATAAGTAAAATTTCATTTAAATTAATCCACCTACGGAAAAATTATATTTTTTTCAGTCAGACAAAATTTTAATTTTTAAAAATTTTAAGTTTAATGAATTTTTTTTTCATACTTTGAATGTTGACTAAGCTATCGTCATATTTTTACCACGGGCTTCTGCATGTTATTAATAATTTTAATGGCTCCATTTTGAATGGAGTCTAGGTGGTTTAGGGCCAATGCAGCACACGGCCCAAAGATGAAAGTAATATTCCATCTGGGAGCGCACATGGTTTTAGTAAATGATGGCCATTTGCTCATTGGTGAACTAATGACTGGCTCTATAGATGAGGCCAAGCTCTCTGAATGCGGCGTCTTGACCCCCACTCAGTTACTGTCTCTATACAGGGGTCTTGTTCGTCCCTGTATGGAGTATGCTTCTCATGTATGGGGTGGATCAACCCACACAGCCGTTCTTGACCGAGTGGAGTCAAAGGCTTTTCGTCTCATCAATTTCCCGCCTCTTACTGACGGTCTTCTATTTCTCTCTTCACCGCAATGTTGCCTCGCTCTTTCTCTCTCTCTACTATCGCTATTATAACGGACGTTGCTCTTCTGAACTCTCTAACTGCAGGTCTCCTTTAAAGAGAGCACGCAGTACCAGACTTTCTACACTTTCTCATTCCTTTTCTGTCCAACTCCCTAAAGTAAGGGTTAATCAGTATTTTCAGTCTTTGATCTACTCAACCGGTCAACTCTTGAACATTCTTCCTCAGTCCATATTTCCTCCGGTCCATGACCTCCCATTTTACAAATGCAGTGTGTTTAGGCATCACGAAAACCCCGGACCTTCATTTTGGCTCTCTTCTTCCTTGACCCCACCTTTCTGCATAAAAATAAATTCTTGGCACTTTTAATAATTATTTACTGTCAGACAAGAATCCGCACAAGAAAAGAAAATGGTTGGACGAACAACAAAAGACAAAACGATTAAATGATCAGGGAAGGAAAGCCCAAACGTGACGAAAAGACTTTAAGGTGACGTGCCACAGAAAACAACCAGGTAAACAAGGGAAGTCATTGAAGACCAAAGAATTCATGTGCTCAGGACGCGAAGAGCTTTTATATGGAACCACATGAAGAAGAGTGGACTGGGTGTGGTACATGTATGGAACGGTGTAGCATGAAGCCTGCACAAGCAATGAGAACCACAGTTCTTTTCAGTGTGACCTGTGCTTCTGAGTATTCTTAGCCAATGGCATGCATTTGCATACTCTTACAAAACGGTGCAACGAAGAGTGCGCATCTGAATTTTTTTGTTTTCTTTTCTGCACAAATTTGGTCGCATTTTTTAAATTTTTTGTTTATGTGGTTTGGTTAAGCACTGAATAAAGGCTGTTTTCTGAAAAAAAGATGTGTATTTATAACGAAACAGGAAGTGGATATGAGATTAAATGTCTTAAGTGCTCACTCTTACACTTTTTGTCCCTTAGCAGACTTACAACTTTCGGATGAATTAATATTTTGAAATTTACTCGTAATAGTGAAAAATGCTGGACTCACAGGTCACGAGAAATAAAACTGGCTGGCTAGGCTAGGCTAGGCTAGGCTAGGCTGTTTATCGTGCTGTGTTTAAATTATGACATTAACTTCTCTAATAAGAATGCGAGGGGATAGGTTACAATGTTGTAAACACACTAAATGAGGTTGACCCCTCAACCCGATAGCAGTGCAACCCCATTGCTCCTGTAGTCAGTGATGGGCATCGATACACGAACATCCCTAAGGCGATACCGATACATCGATACTCGTAAATCGTCTTAAGCGATACCGATACATCGATACTCGTAAATCGTCTTAAGCGATACCGATACATCGATACTTTATAGATGGCTAAAGCGATATCCATACAGATACATTTATCGCGATACATTACTATAAGAATGAACAAATCTTACTAATATGTAAATAAATATTTACTTTGATTATTGGATGTAAAAAAACGATCAATTCAGTTGAGAAAAAATGTATTTTATACCAAGTTAGCTCACAGAAAAACTTAAATGTTATAAACTTTTAACGAGGAACATAAGAAATTAGGTGATCTGCGAAAATCCGTAAGGCGATACCGATACATCGATACTCGTAAATCTTCTAAAGAGATACCGATACATCGATACTCGTAAATCGTCTAAAGAGATACCGATACATCGATACTTTATAGATGGCTAAAGCGATACAGTTACCGATACAAAAGTATCGCTCGATACGTAACGCCGATACAAAAGTATCGCTCGATACGTAACGCCGATACATGTATCGCGATACTGCCCATTTCTGCCTGCAGTGACTGGTTACGCAGCGCACGGCTCTCTAGTAGGTATCTAATCCGCCAGTCTACCCCTCCCCCTTATATATTTTTTTGGAGCGGGAGGTAAAGCTTACTGATATAAAAACTTTTTACACAAATGAAAAGTCATAAGGACGGAAAATTTTTCAATTAAAATTTAAGCTGAAACTTCCTATTAAAGATTATATACGATATGTATGCGATTATGTTATATATTAAGCCGATATACCTATAATTGTGTTATAAAATTCAATTAACGTGTTAAAATGACCAGAATAAAGGGATAAAATTAATTTTAATACGTTCAGTACACTGGCACTCCTAAGTATTCGCACAGAGAAATATTTCAGTTATGTTCGTCCTTATCGTTCGTTTGGAAAAATTCAACAAATAAAAAGAAATTAATTCAACTCTAACATAAATTGTAAAACACCTAAGAATTTGAGGGAAATAAAAAAAAAGTTGAAATGCAAAAGTTTTCGTACATTTATTTACAAAATTATCTAATAATTTATGTGTCCACCTTAGGCTTGAAGAATTTAAAATTTTTATCGGTAGTTGGCTGTTTATTGATTGCAGACTTTTGGCAATTTTGAATTCAAGAATTTTCTCTGTGAATCTTCAAGACGGATAACCAGACAAGCCATTAGTAACCAATGGGTCATCGTGGTAAAAAGTTGTCTGCAAATCTTAAGAGATCTTTTTTGCTGCACACGAGTCTGGAAAAAATTATAGGAGAATAACTTGGAATTCTATTTACAGTTATAAAGAACTGGAAAGGCTTTGGAACAATCAACACTCTACCAAGGTGTGGACGACCTTGCAAGATTTCAGAACGTGCAGCCAGACGAACTGAAAGAACAACTACTGCGAATACAGAGTGACTGCAGATGATATTTGCCAAAAATTAAGTCTGTGTAAGATCGATGTCCACTCCTCTAATGTACGTCGTACATTAAGAAAGAATGGTTTTCATATAAAAGTTGCACGAAGAAAATCTTCGCTAAGAAAAGCGCACCAAAAATATCTTTTAAAGTACGTCAAGGATCATCAAAATGATTGATTTGCATTGTGGAAGAAAGTTCTCCTTTAGACGAGACCAAAAGTGAGTTATTCGGGAACAACGAGCAACGGTACATATATTTGGCAAAAATCAAATTCTGTATTTGAAGAAAAACATCCTTCCTACGATTAAACTGGTGGTGGCAGTTTGCTTCTTCAGAGATGATTTAGTGCTTCTGTTCCAGGAAAGCTTTTTGTCATCAATGGAATCTTAAATTCGAAGAAATATCATGAAAATGGGTCGCAATTAGGTATTACAAGATAATGACTCAAAACATAAAAGTAAGAGCACTATGAATTAACTTCAGCAAAAGAATTTCAAGCTTCTCAAGTGGCCACATCAAAGTCCAAATCTCAATTCAATCGAGAATGTATGGTTTGATTTGGAAAAAGCTGTCCGCAAGAGAAGCCCTTCGAATCTGAATAAATTGCAACAATTTTGTTTAGAAGAATTAGCTAAAATTTCTACTGAGAGATGTCGAAACCTCGTAGAAAATTAACCAAAACGAATCATTAAAGTCATTCAAGCGAAAGGTGGACACACAAAATACTAAGTAATTTTGTAAGTAAATGTACAAAAAATTTTGCATTTTAACTGGTTTTTATTTTCCTCAAATTCTTGATGTTTTAAATTATACTGTATGTTGGAGTTAAACAAACATTTTTATTTATTAATTTTTTCCAAACGAACGGTAAATTTTCATAACTATCCGATGCATGGTACAAAAGATAAGAACGAATATAACTGAAATAGTTCTCTGTACGAATAATTATGAGCACCAATGTAGCTGAAAATGTTGATTCATAAAATGTTGATAACGCAAAATATAAATAACTGGGACACTCATACACTATACAAATACATCCTATTGTTTGATTATAAAATTTCATTCATGTTATTTTCCTGTTAGTTTCATGTTATATTTTGTTGGGATCTCCTCCGCAGGGGGGGGGGCACTTCGACACGTGCCTCCCCCGTCGTTCATAATATGTATATAAATATTGTTATTGTTATTATATGTACTCGTATGAAGCTTTTTCCTTAAAGCCGATATATACATCAAAAGCACAGAAATAAAAATCAGTTATCATTATCAAAAAAAATTTTGATTTTTATCGAAATAGCGAGTTGATACGAAAAATCAGAAATTCTTTGATAAAATATAAGAATTTACCGAAAATTTACAATAATGATACCATCTAATGATATTTACACCGTTGACTGTAAATACAGCCTTGTTTGAATCTAAAATTTACACATTTTTGCAATTATAGGTCCAAATAAAGTAAGCGACATCAAATTATTTACCCACACAATTTTTTTTCTCGAAATTTTTAACACTAGTTAAACAACTTTATATTTATATGCAATATCTGACATTTTTTATATCAAATTGTTATCTATGTGTTCGTGTGCTTTCATTGTTTTTGTTTAATTGAAACGGTATAAATACTCGAGATTACTTATACAGTAAGGTGTTATCTTAAATATCCTCTATAAATTATCAATATTATATACCTTTCAACCTTTCAAATGTTCCGCGCGATCATTCTTCATTTCACGAAGGTCAAGCTGTTTGGCCTATATATACTGAGTTACATTGTGTACATCCGATCGAATACACACAACCAAGAATATTGGGATAGTTCTAAAGCGCTTGTTAAAAACAGAGATATAATAGAAAGAAATATTCTAGAATGTGCATTTATTCATTTTAAAAACAATTTCAATAACAGTGCGGGAATGTATAAAATTGACAATATCTTGTTAAAATTCCTTTTGCCTTTCATTAACTCTTGTTAAGTATGTGCTAATTGTTTTGGTTTCCGCTACGTTGTATATATTTATGGGCATCTTGCCTTCTTTCTTCATTCCCTGATGAGGTGTAGCTCTGAATACACGAAAGAACTTGGAATCGATTTTCTTTTTTCTTGTGGGTTTTCAGCATTCATTCATTTCACGTGTTTAATTGTGAAATTCATCCCATATATATATATATATCCAGATAACGTAGTGGAAGTAAAGCCCCCCCCCCCTGTCAGAAAATCCTGTGGGTGTTACTGATCAGGTATATACACAATGCATAGCAAACGCACCTGACTGTGCCCCAACAAACTGATATTCTACGATAATACTGTAACTGTAGCACATACATGGTCTGTCTAGCAGCCATTTCAATTTTAAGTGGTATAATAAGCTGAGCTTATCATCCTGCAGTTCGTGTAAAGTATATCTTTGGAGAGCAAATTTGCATCTTCCATTTGGTAGAATCTTGAATACTTTTTTATCCCTAATATTTCTTTTCGTCTTTACTCTTAACAATAGAGCATGTTCCGATCCTGCAATCCATGCCTCGCGTATGATTTCGAATACTAGATCATATTAAGTTTAGATTTATCCACGCTCTTATCTAGATCTCTCACAATATCCTCCGTGTTTTCATAATGGCCAGGATCTGATGTTATTTCGGTGTTATAGCCGTTCCGTGCTGAACACATACTTTTATCCTTTACCACACCCGCTTTCTCAACTTCGCGTTTTTTAAGAACCATAAAAAACGACTTGTTTCTTCTGAATGCTTAAAAGCATGGCATTCAGTTGAAATTCAAACAATCCCACCTCGTATGACTCAAGTTCCATATCGATAGGCCTATGCAGATCTATTGTGAAGTTAGCCAGAGTATTGTCGGGGTACGTCCCAAGCAAGGCTGAGGAGGGCACTGTGACGTAGAACTGATCAGAAGTCATGCTGTATATTATTAGTCTAAATACTACACTAGTTTTTATATAGGAGTTGAAATTCTCTGGGTAGCCAAGCCATTTTACCAAGTACATTTTTCGTTTTCCCGAAACTTTACTTCCGAAGATTTTCTCAATTTTAAACGTCTTTCTCCCTAAAGTGAACGGAACCTTCTGAAGTTCTTCGCCATACAAATCACCCTCAATTTTTTTCACCATTTAGTTCTTGAACATAGTACATAACCACCATTCCTTTCGGTTTGATGGACTAAAGTTTAAAAATCTCCTGTATCCATCCTTGTTCAAAGCCTTTCTTAACTTTTTCCCCTGGTCGTGAAACACATACATAATCACCGATTCACCGATTCTGAAACGTTCTACCAAGGAGGATCCTCTGGTCTTATTTTTTTATTCTGTATACAAGCCTCTTTTAAAAACTTCATTAGGAGCTGTAACAATCATCCGATAAGAACGATTGTAGGATGATGCTAACTGACTCAGAATGTCTATGTATCTGAATGTATTTCTGTTAGTAAAATAACGATGCATGCCCTCCTTGATGGTTCGCTGCACCACTTCAGCTAAAGACGCTTTATGCACTGAGTTGCTACTATAATAACTAATGTTAAATTCCGCGAACATATTCTGAAAAGAACGACCTATATATAAACTATTTCCCTAAATCTGTACAGAAATAGGCTGAGATTCTGTTTTCCTTTGTAGACTTTGTAGCTTCAGCAACTGCGTGTGTCGTTAAATATCCACACGTAGCCATAAGTATCTGGAGAAGATGTCGATTATAAATAGAATATACCTGTACCATCATTATATGTCGAGTACCTTTGCATATCAGTCAAATGTATCTGCCACTCAGTGTCCAACGATGGTGGTTTAGTTTTAGCAGTTTTAAACCTGTTCTTCGCACAGGTTTATGATGTATATAAATATCCTGTTCGTGCAAAAAATTCGCAACAACTTTTTTTTACCCCTTCAACATACTATAGGTACCTATGTAGAACTTCTCAACCCCATCGTAGGAAGCGGGATTAGAAATGTCGTAATATCGATTCTCTTATTCGTCAGCCACTCATGTATTTTAGAAGCGTGTGGATAAGAGGGAGTGTTGACGATTCTCCTCTTTTCCAAAACTCTTAAACCACATGTACCTGTTAGAGAGGTACTCTAGTTGGAGTTTGAGTTGCCTGTTCCAGGGCTTTTATTTTGTTTTGGTTACCAGTCATTGTTTTTGGAATGTTCTTCTGATGTAACCTTGTTTTAATATGATCCCACCCTGTTAGGGGTGGTCTCTCCCACTTCTCACCAAATCATGGATGACGTCAATAATGTTCGAACCCTGCACTGTTAAATCTTCAGCAATAGCCTCACCTGTGTTAGACCACCGTATAGTTGGATCACCGCTCAATAGATTAAAAAAGACTTAAAACTTTATTCTTCAATGTATTAGGAAGACTATTTTTTAACACTTGTTCGAGGGGATGGCAGTTCCACTATTGTCTTCAGGTTGTTCGTTTCTAGTCTCAACATGTTCGGTATCGTCAGTATGTTTGATAACTACAGGCAGCTCCATGTGTTAGTTTTAATAATCTTGAAGAAGTTTCTGAAGAGCTTCCTGGTATAAGGTTTTTTTCTCATTAGGGAGTAATTGTTTATTTAATATATTCATCAATTCGCTCTTTGTTCTTTAAAGTCTGTTTTTACTGTGGTCTAGAGATGTCTCATGCTTCTTTGTATTTTGTAGTGAAGGGTACTCCTCGTGAGGTAGTACTACGACCTTCTTTATTATATAAAACTAGATAATAAAGAGGCTAAAACTGAAAATAGGACAGGTAGGAATAATCCACATTTTGGCAGACGTTTTTCTTCGATACAACTTGTCTTTTACGAGCGAGTATTCGTATTATGTTCTTGTAACGACGTAAAAGACCCTTCTACGACGCAGTTATTGGGACGTTACATTTTATAACATTGAGACAGACTTCGCAGATACTGTGCATTTTAAAAAGTCAATGTCAACTGTGGTACAACTCCTTTTCCGGTTGCACTTAGTGCGCGCGCGCGTTCGTTTATTTCAGGATGACTGCCTATCCACTAGGATGGCCTTTCAATTTTTTAGGCGTAGTTTCTCTCGGTTTACTTGAAGCCCACTTTGAATTTCGAATTTCAATGTTATGTTAATTTGCCCTCAGCTTACAAGAGAGGCCTATTGCAAGGTAGCATAAAACAACACCCTCCCTCATATAAAGTTTATTTTATTTCACTCAAAATAGGACATAAATTGAAAAGAAATATACGAAGGTGCGATTACAAATTTTGCTTAAAAAAAAATCAAATTCTCAACATACTGTAAAGAAAATAGTTGCAATTATTTGGCTTAAAAAAACATTTATACAGAGGGTTTTTTGATTTGCGTGTAACTCTAGCAATAGCACTAAATTCAAATTGCGAAATCTAAGACTACGTGTACAGAAGTAGTTTACGGAAAAAAAATTTAAGTAATTTACTCACAAAAGTCCTGCGCGAATTCCGCAAGTGGTTTTCCCCGAACCCCGAAAAAAGTCCGTCAATTACATCAAATAAATTTTCACAAAGGTCATGCACTAACTTCACGGGTTTCCTCTGAAAACGAGATCACCACAAGAGATGTACTCTCCCCTGAGGAAACATAATATTTTGCAAAGTTACAAGTTTAACGTTTAATATGAACAAAATTAAATTTAAGAAATTCCACAAAATTCTTTGTCTGTCGGCTCTTCCAACTAAGTTCGTGCAAAACAAAGGCAATTCAGATTTACGTACAACGTGAAACATTTTTAACGCAACTTAAAAATTTTCATTCATGCCTCTAACTTTTGAGGAAGGAACTACAACAAACTTAGAAATCTAAGTTACACCTTAAAATTACAAGGACTCCGCCTTTCAGTGCTCTGAATGACCTATCAAAACCATTTTCATTTCATAAGGTCATCCCTACGAAAGCTTCCATCCATACATAAGGGGAAGGAGGAGTTTTCCTTTTCCCTCACTGGGTGTTACAAGAATCATTGTCCTTTGATTGGACATTGACATTCCCTTCAAAGGAAAGCTCCTCCTTTTCCTTAAAAATCAACTTAAAATAAAGTCCTTTCTTCGAAGCCACTTGGTTTCTCAAATTTTATGACCAACGTTATGGTCCATTTTAACAAGTGGATTCGAAGGCAGTTTCCAAAAGCTTAACCACTAAACCAAGAGAAAACAAACCCTCTCACATGAACCAGGTCAGTTTGTTTTCCCTTCTTACGAACCGAGAGGCGCCATTCAAGACCCTACCATAAATCTCTACCCCAAGGCTGACCTGGGTTATACCATTACCGTGAGAAGACAAAAAAAAAAAAAAAATCGAACGAATTTTAAACAATTTGAAACATTTTTATTTTTTAACCCTGTAGCAAGAAACCTATTGATATTCTTCAATAACAATAATCTAAACTATTTTGCTTTAGAGATTTAAACAACAAAATCTTAAAACTAAAATTCTTGTCCTGTTTTATAAACAACCGCTGAAGAGTAGTATGTAACCTAGGGAACGTTTTTATTAACTCGAGATATTTCTTTACATATTTCGTCATTCGTAGAAGCGACCAAAAAGTGTTACGTTGGTGAAGGTCACAGAGCCAATACAGGTATCGCGGACTCGTTGTTTCTTTATAAACTTCAAAACAAGCCTTACGCTGCCCCAGAAACATTTGACCTGCTCATATATCATTTGCGATACATTCCGATGTTGAGCGAATTAGGCAAGATACTGCACGTTTAAAGAAACATCCTACATAAACATCTTGAAAATTAGGTTTTGATTGATGAAGAACACGCTTATGTTGAGATGGTGGGAGAATACTGTAAACATCTCAGTAATCGTTTTATTCATTTCTAGCATAAGGTCATCAATCACAGTCACCATATGTTATCATTCTTTAATGCACCAAAATCATAACTCCCCCTTGGAATAAGGCAATATCTTCGTAATCGTTAAAAATAGGTTGATCGGCTGAATAGTATGGTGTGTACAGGGTTTGAGAATAATGCATCTTTCTCTTCAATAACTTTAAATATAAATACAGTTTTACTACACATTGTGGGACCATTTATAGCACATGTTGATGAATTTGTGAGCCAGAATTTTTCTAGAGAGACTACCTTTTGCGTGGCACGCTTTTAACCCTAGAATGCATAACCCGGATAAATATAACACCCGGCGGGCCTCAGAAGCCCGGGTTATGCATTCTAGGGTTAAACAATGCTTTTACCAGATATAAAGATTCTTTAAAAGTCATTCATTATACCACTGATCGTCTCTTGTTCTTCTTTTCCCGAATGATGAATGACACCTCCAGCCACCAAGAACTTGTAGAACTCGATGATGTTTCAGAAGCTCGAGACGCCTCACCGAAAACTTCAACTTCCTCGGCTGATGATGGGTGGGATTGTGGAACTGATCCGAAACCCTCCGTCTCGGATGTAGGAAGCGGTATTCGTGGAACCTTCCACTTTCACAGAAGTTAAGCGATCATTGGTGGAGGATTCTGAAAAACCCATTAGGTATGCTTTCAAAACGCCCAAGTTTCAAGTTATACAGCTCTGAAGACACAATGTCGCTACTAACACCAACCCCTTCATCACCCAAGCCACACGCAGAAGGAAATTTCTGTCACCTGAACGTTCAATATTCTCCACAGCACACCAAGACCCTTCTTCTTTTGACGCATCTACAACCCACACAGAAAGAACAACAACAGTTCATCCTTCAGACTGGGGGGGGGGGGGGGTTACCAATCAAACTGTTACCCACTGTGAGTAACACACCCTGATTGCTTTGGAATAAGTACAGCGTTACGGTTGGTCCACGGATCTCTTATGCTGATGGTTTCGAACACGGCCTTCACAACGTAGTTCGATGTATCGTCGCATACACCCTTCAACACACTGAGAGGCTGGAGGCACAGGCGAAGTTCAAAAGAGATCTACAGAAGCTAAGGCTAACAAAGACCCTAAGATCCACTCTAAGGTTAGCCCGAGAGAAAGAAGAGAGTAAGGGGTTAAAAGAAGAGAATAAGGGGTTAAGTAAGTAGCGAAACCTATCATTCGTGGGTTAACATTCATTCAGAAAAAGAGAGAGAAAGATTCACCATCATCCGCCGGCCACTGCCGACAAGTCAGAGAAATAGTCGAAGAGAATAGGAAAGTGGTGAAAGATGAAAAGAAGTGAAATAAGAACGCTTACAAACCATGCAAACACAGTCTTAACTCAAACACTGTCATACCATGTAAACTACAGATGATGCACGTAAATAGAGGATAAAAAGAGAGAAAAAAAAGTATGAAGAGTATAACAAAAAAATGGTTAGTTTACGCTACGAGCTACATCGAAGTTCGTATTAGTCTATTTTTTTTAATATAATTTTGTTGCTGGCATATCACACGCTGGCATGTCCCAAGCTGGCATTAATCGTCAACAGACTCAAGCTCGACCATTATCCCCAGAACTCCTGTTGCTAATTGTTTATTATTTTAAACGACGTTAACCCTTTAATGCCGAACGTTTTTGTAAGGATAAGTCTAAATGCATGTATTTGAAACTGTACGTATTCGACCCAGTCGGCGCGCGTTAGAAAGTTAATATTTTTAAACTGCCTATCTAAACTGGTTTTAAACATATTTAAGCTTGTAGAGTTCACTACGGACGCGGGAAGATTATTCCATTTATCAATTACTTTAAACGTAAAAAAGTTTTTAGCGATGTTAGTAATGAAACGTCTGCCACTTAATTTAAATCCGTTATTAGGAGTATTGCTATTATCGAAAATGAACAATTTCTAAAAATTCACGTTATCGATTTTATTAACGATTTTGAAAACTTCAGTAAGCTCCCTCCTTAATCTCCTAGTTGCGAGTCAATGCAAGTCTAACTCTTTAATCCTATCTTCATAAGATTTGTTGCGTAGTTACGGAATTAGTTTCGCGGTGCGTCGCTGAACCCTTTCCAACCTATCAATATCCTCACGCAAATACGGGCACCAAAACTGAACGGCATATTCTAAGTGAGGCCTGACTGGGGACTTGTAAATTGGCAATATTATATTCTTCGATTTAAATTCAAATTATGCGCTATGAAGCCTAACATCCTATTAGCTTTTGCGCAAGACTCCAGGCACTGGTTCCTAACTTTTAAATCCTTAGATACGTGTACGCCTAAATCCCCTTCCTCGTCAACGCTCGCCAATTGTCCACCATCCGTCGTATACGTGTAATTGTTGTTACGAGAACCTATATGCAAAACTTTACATTTCTCTACGTTAAATTGCATCTGCCACTTATCCGTCCACCCCATAATCCTATTTACATCGACTTGGAGCCTATTTGTATCGTCCACGTTAAGAACTTTACCGCCTATTTTAGTATCGCCCGCGAATTTTGACACGTAACTGGTCAAGCCTATGTACATCTATGTCGTTAATATAGATTAAGAATAGCAATGGGCCTAACACTGAACCCTGAGGGACACACCTACATCCAACCACCCCGATTCACTACCATTAACAACGACCCTCTGTTTCCTGGCACGAAGCCATTCCTCTAACCAGTTAGCTACCTGACCGCGTATACCGTGCACTTTAACCTTCACAATTAATCTTCTTTTCGGAATTGTATCGAACGCTTTTTTATAAAATCTAAATAAATAACGTCACTCGCTCTATGCCTATCGTATTCGCGCACTATTTCGTTATAAAACTCTAACAAATTAGTTAAAGAAGATCTATGGCGTCGACACTCATGCTGACTACTATTAATCAAATCTTGACTTTCTAAGTGAGCGACGATACGATCCCTAACTACAGATTCCAAAAGTTTACCGACAATTGACATTAAGCTAAAAAGCCTATAATTGCCAGCAACTGTGCGGTCGCCTTTTTTAAAAATGTGCGTAACGTTAGCTACTTTGAAGTCTTCAGGAATAATCCCTGCTTCCAATGACTTATTAAAAACTTTTGTTAAAGGCCCTACGATAACGTCTTTCAAATGTCTAGGATAAAGCGGGTCAGGGCCTGGAGCCTTGTTAACTTTTAGCATATCGATATAATGCTAATCTCACCCTCGTAAACAGTTATTTCATTCAAAATAGTCTCGCTACTAAATAGAACGATATCGGCCACGTCAGGGACACTATTTACGTTTTCGAATCGAGGCGTCTTAGAAAGTCCTGCATTGGACCTAACTGTTCGTCACGGTTACAGACTATTAAAGATTTATGAAGTGTGAAGGTTCCAAAGGCTCGATAATCCCTTCAGTCTTAATATCAAAACCTTCTTGAAAGATAAAGTTGAAGTGTCAGGGTATCCACAAGGTGTGACCAAGGACGAAAAAGCAGTGTAAATTCAACGTTACCGTAATTGGTCATGAAGTGGTACAACTTGGGCGGGACCATAACGCGCGAAACCCCGGAAAGCGCTCTAGTGCAAAGCTTTGTCTAAACATTCTTTGGGGCAAGTTTACACAAAACACTGAGAAGAGGAATGTGCACTTAGCTCATAGTTTTGACAAAGCATGCGATTACGCCAAAGCTGACGAAAAAGTTCTTGAAATTGTACACAGATAATACAAACATAATATGGATGAACGTACACGTAGATAATATGTACATAATATGGATGAACGTGGTAGAAGAACGTATTTTTTTAAGGGTCGTGTGACGGATCGAACAAAATCTGTGCTTATTTCAGATTTGGTAAGAACGACCTACTTTTCTAGTGGGATTGTTAGACCGCTATACCTCAATTATAACACAGGTCAACAAAAAAACATTTTTTTTTCGTTGCCAAGGAAATTCGTACGAATTTAGGGTATTTTGGGGTTGCTGAATTCCAAAATGAAAGTAGTTTTTCCGATTTGGCTTTAGTTCTTGTGATAATGAATACCCTCAATTAATAGGAAACGTAACCATAACGCGTGCATATGGGAAACTACCGGAACATTCTAGATGGTGAGACCGAATAAAATGCCATCATGTATTTCATGTGTTTACTTTTGTATGATTTGAGACAATTTCAATGCGATTTGTAAGTAGGCTCCGCCTGAACATTAAATTTTTTGCATTTTTACGTGTTTCAATGGGGTACCAATTATCTCATAAATTAGAGCCAATCTAGCAAAACCGATGTCATATTCGGAATCAGCACCACAAAGTTACCCCAAAATCACTCTAATATGATTGGCAATAAAATGAGTGTTGACCAGTGATAATCAAAGCCGTAAAAATGGGCGGATCATGATTTGTGTAAAGGGTGCGTTGAGTTTACGAATGTTTTGCTAAACCATTGTAAGCACTGTCATATGGTATGCGCTCATTGTAAAGACCCAAGATGCGTAAGCCGAGTGGTAGAAGCTGAGAAGAGAGATTGTAATGACTAGACGTACGTTTTGTAAGACGAAAGATAGGTGCAGAAAGATAAGGATTTGCGAATGTGAAATGTTTCATACGATGGATGCTTGGGAGCATTTCCAACATAGATGCAATTAAATTCATTACCCTACGTGTCGAGAGAAATATAAGGTGGATGGGGTGAAGCATTATTGTTATATCAAGTGAAGATTTGTCTAGAGACACATCCCGCGTCACAAACATCCCTGTCGCTAGTTTTACAACGGCTTACGGACACATCAAGTTTGTGGTCTAATGCATTCTCTTGGGCTTCTATAGGTAAGTTTCTCGGTGAACTCACTGAGGAGATCAAGGACGAGTACGGGGACAATGTTTAGGCTGACTCTTTTGTTTCAACCGGGTCAAATACTTACGGCATACATGAGAGGATCGTGGAAAAATTTAATTACATCGTGAAGGCAAAGTGTATCACTTTAAACCCAGCAAACCGTTAAATCATGAACTTCACCTCTCAAAGATCTGGTGAGTTTAAGAGAACCTGAAGATAGTGACGATGCCGCGCATCCTCACCTGGTTGTGAGAATGCATAACTTTTACGCTCAGAAACTAGGTGGTATGAAGGAGCTTAGAGGAATTAAGGTGTGTCTAAATATCTACAGGAAACGATACCAGTTACCTGGGGACCTATGATACTATTCCCTTTGGTTTCCGTGGGGAGTGATTAATATGCGTACATATTTTTACTTAATTTATTGACATCCTTTTTAAAGTTTTTTCTCAACGCGTTTACTTGAAATAAATTATTTCGCATTGTAGGCTGTGCGTATCATTTTCTTTTAACGTTTGAATTTTGAATGAATATAAATATATATGTGTGTGTGTGTGTGTGGTGTGTGTGTGTGTGTGTGTGTGTGTTGTGTGTGTGTAACATTCTCGTCTGGAGGTATAGATTCCGCCAAGTGTATGAATGAGCGCACGAATAACTGTGTTTGATTTGGATTTATAGTCTCCCAACTCAAACCGGTGTCATCATTATTCGCTGTGTTTAACCTCGTTAGTCGTTCGCAAACATTGCTATCGTTCACCTGTACTCAGCTGCTAAAGTTTTTCTCCTAAATTTTACCATAATTACCTGTGTGTGTGATTACACTCCACTCCCGAATTTCACTTTTTAGCAAAGCTGGCAGCTTCTGGTATTGTTTACAACACCTAAAGTGGTACTCTGTAAAATCTGAAGATGACGTGAATTCTCGACGTTCGTCCTTACACGCATCTTATGGAATTTTAAATCAACCTTAATTCACGCAAGGATGACGAATCACAATGCTCAAGTGCTCTGTGGTTATTCTAATGAGAGTAGTACAAGGGTTCGTAATGCTAAAGACGTCTTGGCGTACTTACTGAATTTAAGTTGTGTTAATAAATATAGCCATAGTGAAATGAACGACACGACGCTCAGTGAAGAAAAACAAAGACTCTGGATTAGGAAACTCGTTGATGAATGGTACGACAAATCGTATTACGCCTTGTTACACCTCACCGATTACACCTCCGCAACAAAAAAAAGGCAATCAAGTGATCATGGATAATAATTTAAAATAACTTTACTACTGCATCAGCGTTTACCACGATCAGGTGTCGAATGAGGTTATAGCTAAAAGCTTGTTTACGTTTTTAATAGAACTTGGTGACGAATACCGTTTGTTCCCCAGTAGAACGGTATGGACACGGTATGGACACGCCTATTTCTCGAATAGAGCGCCTCAGTGTTAATTGAATTACTGTCGAATCATTTAACGTTTTAAGTAGTTTTGCGCACATACTTTTTTCCCGCCCGAAACTAAGTTTTCGTTAGCGAATCCCGAGTCGCCAACCACCAACAGGTGACGCCTCGATCCTGAGACGTATGACTCACCACCAGATCTGGGCCACGAACTGAAGCAAGCAGTCCCCCTCACAACAGCATCTTAACTTGTACCGTCGTGACGTGCTGTCCAGAAATCTCCTCGCAGCAGTACCACCAAGAAACACCTGCACCTACAGTAACAAAGAAAGATGGAGCTATCGCTAAGCAGTATGCTTAACGCTCGATGCGCCGTTACTTTTTTCAAATCAGTGAGGGTGTTTAAACGTAGCAGTGGCGCAATTAATTACGTGCTAGAGGCAAATCATAAATGTATAGACTCCGCCAAATGTAATATTATTTATTTGGATGTTGATAAGATGTCGAAAATCTTTATGTTGGTTGAGAAATGGTCGGCTGAGAATTATAAAGTACTAGCTACCACAAGTGCAACAAGAGTAACGATCAGTGACACCCCTCTCATGCTGTATTATTTGCATATTAGCTTTGAGCTGCGATACGAGTCAACCTTACGTTGAAACACGATTGATGTGGAAAACTTATCTAAAACCCTATTCGTTACCATTTCATCCTTGACAGACTATTCGAAATAGCCGCCTTCCTCAACCTGAAACCTTTATTAAATGCGCGAGTTGATGATATGCGTTATTTTGATACCGTACTCAAGCATGCACATGCAGTTTATTTGATGATTTTATGAAGTGTAGAGACGAACAAGGTGAGAACGGATTGGACCTTTGAGGATATTTAGAAGACACTTTCCCCCTAGAAGTACCAGTCACTTTGGGACGCTGGTCTAGAGCGTTACAAATCCTTCCTCGCCTTCACCGTTCATCCGGCGGAACTGTATCGTTATATACGCTCTAACTCGTCTAAGGAGGAGATTGTAGACACCAATCGACCAAGGAAGTACTCCGGAGGGAGGGGGCGTTAGGCAGGAGGCTAGGAGTGCTGGAACTCCCGTTTCTCCGGTCACTGTCCTCTTTAACTGATCTTTTTCCGTGTCTCATCTACCCTGTGAGCAGTCCAGCATGTTTTCTAACACACTTCTCCCTCTATACACTACTCACACATGCATTTTACACACTACACATGCTTCAAAATTTATAAAAATAGTATTGTTAGCCTCGGACACCTTGATTTTGGCTCTTTCTCTCTTAATGTGGGGGGGCCGCTTTTGCGGGCATTCGCCCTTGGCTTCTCCTTCCTGTATATATAACGATTGTCGTCAGGGTTTAGAGGATTTCATTATACGTCGATATGAACAGTTTCAGTTGAAAAAACAAGTGATAAGAGAATAAGCACTCGCTTAGAGCGTGTATACAATAACATTTCATAATAATATTGTAATATTCGATCGTGTACTCCAGCATGTTTTGAATCCATGTGTTAAAATTTCAAGAATTATGAAAAAGCTACGTCCAATTGTAAAGTAGGAACCAAAATAATCCTAAGTGGTCTTAAGGCTCCGTATATCGAGTATAGAAAGACCATACATTAAATTGGGCATTATTTTTAAAAATATTTTGTTGTACGAGTATTATAAAAAGCAAGGAGAATGTAACTATTTCAACCATTATTTGTGAGTTTATTAAGTTAATAAAAGGTAATTTTGTGACATGTTAATAAATACTGTACGCTGATGTGATGTATTATTATTTCTAAAAAGAATTGTATGGTAAGTTTACTATACTAATAAAAATAATTTCTTGACATGTTAATAAATATTGTATCCAGATGTGTTTCCATTTACTTATCACTCATTTTATAAATTACGTTTATGTATGTGTCTTAATAAGATGATAATCTACCAGGATGGATTGTGGTGGGCGCAATTTGGGAGCTTGACTCTCAATAGTGTAATATCACTGTTTTGACTAAGACAGTATTGCCGTGGAATTTATACTCTACATTCATATTAGCACTGGGTCAGCGCGCTGATTTAAAGCATCATAATTATCTTTATAATGGTGGCCGCCAAAGTTCATAGTATGACGTCTCTCTCTCTCTCTCACTCACACACACACACACACACACACACATATATATATATATATATATATATACATTTAAACTGCAAACACGCAGTATAATTAACGTAAAGAACGACGCTTGTATAGGAGAATATTCTGCGCAAGATGAGAAGGAGAGAACGAAACAAATGAAAAAATGAAGTAACCACCCGGGAATCGAACCCGGGATCTTCCGATTGCCGGTCAGATATGATAACCATTACACCACGGGCCTCACTCAATCAAATGCCGTAATTCCTCTACATACGCGCAGAAACCAATGCCCCAAGGGGGCACCTTCCGCATGCCGTACATTATACACATTTAAACTGCAAACACGCAGTATAATTAACGTAAAGAACGACGCTTGTACAGTATAGGAGAATATTCCGCGCAAGATGAGAAGGAGAGAACGAAACAAATGAAAAAATGAGGTAACCACCCGGGAATCGAACCCGGGATCTTCCGATTGCCAGTCAGATATGATAACACTGGTCAACAAAGATTTTTCATCAGAGTAAAATTTGTGTTGGCTGGATAGCATTTTTCATGCTGATTCCAAAACTGCATTCAGATTTTTTCTAGCACGTATAATTTCCAAGATGAAGGCATATATATAACTACACAGATTTAACCATTTTAAATAGGCAAAATACTAATATTTCAACATTTGATTGTGTTTATTTTATTGTGTTTTTTTAGTTTATTCATCTTATTTATTTCAATTATCTTAATTATACATCTTATGTATTTCAGGTGTGAGCTTTTACGTCTAGCAGCATTGTGATTCATGCAACAACGCCGTGCTTTGTGTGTCAAAAGATCAGTCCAGTCCAAGAACTTGTGTCAAGTTGGTGTACATTTTTTTTGAATTTATAGTTTGCTCAGGTCAGTCAACATGCCTCGACAATGTAAGAATGACCCCGACAAGTTATGTTTCGTATGCGGCAAGTTCACAACTAAAACACAGCGACGAAGTATTACAACCGACATTAAGAAAATATACAAGCTATACTTTGGTTGCCATCTAGGTGACCAAGATAAATCATGGGCGCTACATCAAATCTGTTCTGGCTGTTCAAATGGATTACGTGATTGGCTTAACAAAAAGAAAGCTTCAATGCCATTTGCCATACCCATGGTATGGAGGGAGCCGAGAGATCATCATGAAGACTGTTATTTTTGTAGTGTGAACTTAATGGGGTTTTCTGCCAAGAACAAACACCAGATTGTATATCCAAACTTGGATTCAGCACGTAGACCAGTAAAACATGATGAAACATTGCCCATTCCAATTCCCCCAAGTGATAGGCTAGATTCTATCATACATGACATGGAAAGTGATGAAGGTGCAACTGGCGTTTCCGGACCATCTACAGAACCAGAGTACACTTTTGAAGGTAGACATTTAGAGCCTAAAAAGTTAACCCAAGGACAGTTGAATGATCTTGTTAGAGACTTATCGCTGTCTAAAGAGAAATCAGAGCTTCTCGCCTCAAGACTAAAGGAGAACAATTTACTTGAGAACAATGTTCGTATTAGTTACTACCGAAAGCGGAATTTTGAATTAACAGCATTCTTTTCAGTAGACGGTCCTCTCTGTTATTGCCATGATATCAATGGACTATTTACAGCCATATCTCAGACGTATGTGGCATCTGAGTGGCGCCTCTTTATTGATTCGTCGCAGAGAAGCCTGAAAGCAGTTCTTTTGCATAATGGTAATATAATGCCATCCATCCCCATTGCCCATTCCGTCCATCTAAAAGAGACATATGACAATATGGATATACTACTTAAGGCAATCAAATACGACAGTCATCAATGGAATGTTTGTGGAGATCTAAAAGTTATAGGAATGCTTATGGGTATGCAGTCAGGATTCACAAAATTTTGTTGTTTCCTTTGCCTGTGGGACAGTCGCGCCACTATAGAACATTACACCAAAAGTGACTGGCCACTTAGGTATACATATGTCCCAGGGATAAGCAATGTCCAGTCTGTCCCTTTAGTGGATCCCCAAAAGATCTATCTGCCACCTCTTCATATTAAACTTGGTTTAATGAAGAATTTTGTTAAAGCAATGGGTAAAGTCAATTCTGAAGGGTTCCAAAACCTTTCAAGGAAATTTCCGAAGGTTACTGCAGCAAAATTGAAGGAAGGAATTTTTGTTGGACCACAAATAAGGGAGGTTTTGAATGACACTGAATTTGAAAAAGTCCTAAGTCCGCTGGAATTGAAGGCTTGGCTGGCGTTCAAATGGATATGTGAAAACTTTCTTGGAAGCAACAAGTCACCTGCGTATAAGGATGGAGTCAAGAACCTCCTTCATGCCTTGAAAGAAATGGAGTGTCGAATGTCGTTAAAAATTCACTTCCTGCATTCCCACTTAGATTTCTTTCCTGAAAACCTTGGTGCAGTGAGTGACGAGCAAGGAGAGCGCTTCCATCAAGATATTCAGATGATGGAGAAGCGATACCAAAGATATTGGAATGAAAGCATGATGGCGGACCATTGTTGGATGCTGTATCGTGACAATCCAGGTCAAATTTACAAAAGGAAATCACACTCACAGCGCTTTTAATAAAATAATGTATATATTCTTTATTTATAAGTACATTGAATAAAGTATATGATGTATTTGTTGTTTAGCATTCCTAAGTGTGATCTATACATCCATAAATTTTCTTATAGCAATATCAAAAACTTTAAAATATCAAAACCAGTGTATCTATATAACTATACGTCCTAGAAAACAAATAAAACCAGATTCGGAATCAGCGCGAAATATGCATTAAGAAAAGTGTGATCATGTTTGTGATGAGAAAAAAAGTTTCATTTTGTTGACCAGTGTAACCATTACACCACGGGCCTCACTCAATCAAATGCCGTAATTCCTCTACATACGCGCAGAAACCAATGCCCCAAGGGGGCACCTCCCGCATGCCGTACATTATATACATTTAAACTGCAAACACGCAGTATAATTAACGTAAAGAACGACGCTTGTATAGGAGAATATTCCGCGCAAGATGAGAAGGAGAGAACGAAACAAATGAAAAAATGAGGTAACCACCCGGAAATCGAACCCGCGATCTTCCGATTGCCGGTCAGATATGATAACCATTACACCACGGGCCTCACTCAATTACTGCATTTGATTGAGTGAGGCCCGTGGTGTAATGGTTATCATATCTGACCGGCAATCGGAAGATCCCGGGTTCGATTCCCGGGTGGTTACCTCATTTTTCATTTGTTTCGTTCTCTCCTCATCTTGCGCGGAATATTCTCCTATACAAGCGTCGTTCTTTACGTTAATTATACTGCGTGTTTGCAGTTTAAATGTATATAATGTACGGCATGCGGGAGTTGCCCCCTTGGGGTATTGGTTTCTGCGCGTATGTAGAGGAATTACGGCATTTGATTGAGTGAGGCCCGTGGTGTAATGGTTATCATATCTGACCGGCAATCGGAAGATCCCGGGTTCGATTCCCGGGTGGTTACCTCATTTTTTCATTTGTTTCGTTCTCTCCTCATCTTGCGCGGAATATTCTCCTATACAAGCGTCGTTCTTTACGTATATATATATATATATATATATATGTGTGTGTGTAAAAATGAACTCTGAATAATTCCTATATTCCTATACTATCTTTTTCTTTCGTGTAATTCTTATATTCATTTATATATTTCTTGTATCCATTTTTAAAATTCGCGTTCATATGGTTCATGTATAATACGTATAATCCTATATATTCGTATATATTTAACTTTATATAATACCTATATTCATATGTATGTAAGGGTATGTATTCATTTTTACATAAGGACCAAAATCGCCTAACGCGAGTTTGGATAGAATTTTTGATCTGCTTTCTACTTTGCCAAATAATTGGTGACTTGTTCTTTTTAAAATCTCTTAATCATTTTTTTTAGATTTCGCTTAATAACGAATCCTGCTTAAGCTTTGCAATGTTCATGTTTTGTATACATTCTCTCTTCGTTATAAAAGATGAAGTCATGTCTTGCCTAAGCATTTACTTGTAACTCTTAAACCTTTAATTTTTACTCATATGCGTATTTTAGTGTAAAGATGCATAGTTCAATTTCCAATTTTAGTTAACTTGGCAGATCATGATAACATCACATCTGAAAATACGCGGTTTAAGATAAAAATATGGCTTCATCTTCAAATATCTTGTTTATTCGTTTAAACATTACCACAGCTAAAAGATTTACTTTATTTTCAAATATTGTGCAAAAATAATGCAACCTTTTCAACATTTAATAATAATGATGTTAGCAGTTTTGGGGTATATAAACCCACAAAAATTCTTCCATGTTCATTCAGAACAATATTGAAAGGCTGAGCACTGCCTGTACATTTTAGCAGTAAATTACAGTAGAAATAGTCTTTATCTTCTCCTTCAGAGAAAGTATCAGAGTGTTATAGAAACAGAAAAAAAGAGATGAGAGAAAAATTAGAATATTATAGAAGAAAACTATCGCGAGAAATATCCGTTGCTGCCTCCCAACCAGAACCCCCGTCGATGTCGAGCCACCCAAGGCCATAGACGGAGGGGTTACCAACTGGCGACCCTACCCCAGGATAAGAAACTGACGACCTCTGCATCCAGGATTCTTCCCGTCTTCCAGACCCTGGAACTAGAACCAACATCCAGTTGACATGCGTGTCACGACTTCCAGTTCGTCACATCCACCTTTGAACGGGTGTGTCACGACTCCAAGTTCTCCACGCCTAGTTTTCATCCAAGAACAAGTGGCCAGCAAGACACGTCTTCAGGACACGTCTCCAAGGATTTCACCGTAGGAATCTTATTAAGTACAGAACTCCTTTTTTATTTTTAAATAATCTCTAAACATTTGAAAAGTCAGTATTATTAACAGTTTATAATTAGTATCGAGCCAGAATTAACAAAAAACAGTGAACATTTCATACACCAGTGATACAGTTCTTTTTAGTGAAACCGAGTTATTTCCACTACAGTATTATAGTTAGTATACTGTAGTATAATTTTATTTAATGTATCAGGCATAATATTACCATACCTTCACGTACATTCCAGTGAAATCTTTGAATTTTTTATTATTATTTTGTTTAAAATCTTTTCAAATTTTCCCCTAGTGAGGAAAATTGTTGTACATTTATTTAATGTGTATTTTTTAGATAGAGTAGTTAGGGAAACCCCTCAAGTGATCATTCCATAAATTAAGATCGGTCAAGCAGAACAAATTAGAACACATTAATAGTACCTTCACATATGAGCGATTCAGACGGTGCGCTTTCTGACATCGAAAATTTCCCTACACCCATTTTTCCACCAACCCCGCGCCCTTCAAACATATTCCCAAACACACAAACTTCAGATCAAGTACAAGCCAATATGTCTCAAACCCCCGCCCCAGCGTACATTAAGTTAGCTAGACTAGTAAACCTTCCCCATACTGTCTTAATTTTTAAGGGGACCATAGATAATCACTTTGTTAAACCACGCGTAAGACTTTGGATTGAGTTTTTCGAACAACATTTCTTACGCGAAAACATCACCGATGATGATATAAAGATTAGGGAAGCAAAAAGGTTTATCGACCCTAAAGAAGGGAATGCTCATGATAGAGGCACCTACGTCCCATCCATTAGTGAAGTTACAACATGGGACAATTTTAAACAAAACTTATTAGAATTTTTTAAAGAAATAACACTTGCACAACCCTTAGACACGTCAGAAGCAGTCTTCCAAGCTAAATGGAAGAAAGAGGAACATGAAGATTTAAATAATTTTATTACACGAACACAGAAACTCGTAGGAGAAGCCCTCTGAGCCGCAGAAAATGCGTGTGGCATTACTTTCACTTCAAAATAAAGAAATCTAATAGTAGCAACGACCATTTACCAAAACCTACCCGGAGCACCTAAAAAAAAGTTTCAGGAGTTTCTAAATGCTGACAAACCTATAAGTGTAGTCATAAATAAAACACGGGAACATTACCCAGATTTAGCAAACCAGAACTACCGAAAGGGTAGAGAAACCCCCATACATTACATTCAGCAGCAGCAACCACAAACACCAGTATCCATACGGCCACCCTCAGCTCCGTATAATCTAAGACGTAGAAATTAATAAAATTGTCCCCCTTATAATTTTCCAAATTATTTACTCTTGTAGCCCTAGCATTAAAATTTCTACCGGAGTTGTTATAGAAAAGCTTGCAAAAGATAAATTTTTGAAAGGACACGCGGACCTTTTTATCAATTTGCAACCCCCTACTAGAATCAAGATCAATTTCCTTCAGATACAAACCCAATTAAAAACGTTTGAAAATAAAGTTAGGGTTCTGAAAATAATGTCCAGGGAACAGATCAGATTAGTCGCGTTCTGTTAGAAAATACCTTCGAAAATATTCGAACTACAGCACGCACCCTATCAGAAATTTTAGCATCATCATGGATACAAACTGGAACTCAAACTCGGAAAAATTTAATCAAAGAAATAAAAAGACTCCGATAGATATAGGAGGAAAAATATTCAAGGATTTATTCGGATTACCAACCGAAGAAGATATTAAAAGAATTGAACTCAAACTGAATCTCTTCGCGCGAAATCGGCAATATAATGGACACATGTTAGAACAAACTATTAGGTCACTACACGAAAACAAACGCTTCCTCCACGCCCTTTCCGACAGATTCACATACCTTGAATCCATGTTAGCTCAATACAAAGAACACAAAAGATATCTAAAATTAATAGAAATAATTAACCTACAAGTAACCCTAATCGATAAATATTTACAGCAAATAATCACGATTCATTCCAAGGTTTTGCGTGCAACTCAGCTAGCCCATAGAAAAATCACTCTTTCCACACTAATACCATGGGATACTCTTCAGTCCTTGATTCACACCGCCAAGACACAATTAAAATTATCACCCATATTCCCACTCAACCATACTAATTACCCCCAATTTCTAGGATACACCTGGACTGTACATGGACCACGCCCCTACACGTACCTCATAATTGTACCATTTTTCGATGTCCTCACTTATGACGCATATAAAGTTCACCCTTTCCTAACACCCTACCAAAACAATTCTAATGTCTATCGATTGTATCTATCCACAGTACCACTTTATCTTTTCCTCGCCAAAGATCTGTCAGCATATTCTATGATGTCAGATAGCGACGTCCGGCATTGCCGATTCCCGCAAACAAATAAACAACTCGTTTGCCCTCCACTCAAACCAGTCATTCTTTCAACTACTAGATCTTGCTTTACCGACTTAATTCGTAACCGTCATGCCCCGGTATGTTCGTTTACAAAATTTCATTCCTCTAAAACCGTCCAACTTCGAATTGGACCAGACATCTGGGTTTCTTTTGCGAAAAGGACTACCGCTACCTTCGAGTGCCCGTCAAATTATTTCCTCATCACAATACCTATGGTTATTCGGCTACCAATTGGCTGTTCCTTGCGTTCGAAAACCTTCCAAATATGCAACCCTTACAAGGTTACCATTTTTGACTCGTACCCCTTCCCGTCGCAAAATAAATTTAAACCCGTTGTAGAAATCTTAAATCTCTCCATGAAACCTGTAACTATCCTACTCGAACTCCATGCCCCTAAATGGAATGATCGATTGACTCGTTTTAAAATTTCAGATGATAACCAGAATAACCTCTTACAAATACTACAACCTGTAACAATTTTTTCAACAATCTGCCGTTAGTATCATTATTGTATGTGCTCTTATCCTCGGTATATTTGTGGTGAAAAGATCGTTCTGGGAACAAAGGAAAACAAGAGACACCGAACAACGTGAAACTATTTATGCACGACCAAGAATGCGTACCCAGACCACGTGAACTAGACATAACCACCTGACTTATGTTGTGTATATAAATATGTATTATAAAATCCATAGTTATCATCTAGTCAGCATTAGTTAGGATGTTATATTATTGTATTAATATCTTTCTAGAGGTGATAGCCCTGTAAAAATGAACCATGAATGATTTCTATATTCCTATACTATCTTATTCTTTCGTGTAATTCTTATATTCATTTATATAGTTCTTGTATCCATTTTTAAAATTCATGTCTTTATATGGTTCATGTATGTACGTGTATGTATTCATTTTTACATCAGGACCAAAATCACCTAACACCTACTTTGCCAAATAATTGGTGACTTGTTCTTTTTAAAATCTCTTAATCATTTTTTTTAGATTTCGCTTAATAATGAATCCTGCTTAAGCTTTGCAATGTTCATGTTTTGTATACATTCGTTATAAAAGATGAAGTCATGTCTTGCCAGCATTTAATTGTAACTCTTAAACCTTAAATTTTTACTCATATGCATATTTTAGTGTAAAGATGCATAGTTCAATTTCCACTTTTAGTTAACTTGGCAAATCATGATAACATCAGATCTGAAAATACGCGGTTTAAGATAAAAATATGGCTTCATCTTCAAATATCTTCTTTATTCTTTTAAACATTACCACAGCTAAAAGATTTACTTTATTTTCAAATATTGTGCAAAAATAATGCAGCCTTTTCAACATTTAATAATAATGATGTTAGCAGTTTTGGGGTATATAAACCCACAAAAATTCTTCCATGTTCATTCAGAATCATATTGAAAGGATGAGCACCGCCTGGACATTTTAGCAGTAAATTACAGTAAGAAATAGTCTTTATCTTCTCCTTCGAGCGTTGCTCTCTTCAGAGAACTTAGTAAATAAAGTACAGAAAATAGTTCCATAAGTTATAAAAAGAAAATCGGCGAACCTTCAGAGAAAGTATCAGAGTGTTATAGAAAGAGAAAAAAAGAAATGAGAGAAAAATTAGAATATTGTAGAAGAAAACTATCTCGAGAAATATCCGTTGCTGCCTCCCAACCAGAACCCCCGTCGATTTCGAACCACCCAAGGCCATTCTATATTAAATTTTCTAATTTTGGGATGACACCTTCTACTCCCTTTGGTATTCCCCTTCTCCTTTCCCACTCCCACCTTACTTGACCGGATGGAATAAAAGGCTTTTCGTTTCATTAATTCCCCGCCTCTTACTGAATGTCTTCATTCTCTCTCCCTTCGCTGTAGCGTTGCCTCACTTACTATCTCTATTATAATGAACTCTCCCGAACTCCGGGAAAGCATGAAGTACCTGAAGTATCAGACTTTCGACACATTCTCATTCTATTTCTGTCTAACTCCTTAACGCAAGGATTAGTCGGTATTCTGTCTTTCACCTACTCAACCGGTCAACTCCGGACAACCTTCCGCAGTCCATCTTCCCACCTGTCTTTGAACTCCACTCTTTCAAACGCAGTGTCCAGGCATCTCGAAGATTTTGGACCTTTATTTCGACGTTCTTCTTCTCTTATGTCGGGAAGGAGTTTCCGGGCGTTCGCCTTTGGACCCTCTTTCTGCATAAAAAAGAGAGGTAGATAGCTCAGTACGGGGCTCCAATAAACCTTAGCCCCCCCCGCCCATGACCTTAAGGTCCACCAGAAATAATAGTATAAATTGTACTACAATGCCTCGTTTCTATAAATGTTTCTACCTCTTTATATATAGATGTTATTTAGCTGTCGGGAAAGGAACCCAAAATGTGTATCATTTCAGTGACTAGTTACTAAAATATTTAGTTTTGACTAACAATAAAACATATACGTTCTGGTAACATGAGTGACCGCATATGCTGCGGACTCGACCTTAAAGGGTTAATAAGAAATAATTAAAACTTGGTGTTCCCACCATTGGCTTCCAAGACAGACTGAATTCGCTTTGGGTAGCTTGCCAAAAGTGACGTGAATAGATCTTGATCGTTACGCAAATTTGCTAAAACAGTTTCAATGTGTTGCGTCATTGTATCCTTCGAAAATCGATTTGCTGCAGGTTCTTGAAACAAGAGACATTCAACTTTGTCCTTTATAACTGATCCAATGTGTTCACAGACGTTCAGGTCAGGAGAATTTCCTGGCCATTCTTCATTTCCAAAGAAATCGATCTCATGGTTCCGCAACAACTGTTGAGTGGCTAATGCCTTAAAGCAGGGGGCCTTATCGTGCAGAAGTGTGACCTGATCGACATCCATAACATTGTTTGGGTTTCTTAGAAAAGGAATGACATGCTGGGATAGGATATCAAATCGAAAATACTGTCCATCCCAACTCTGACCATTTGGCTTCAGCACCCACATGAGCTTCTTTGCAGTGAACAAAACAAACACACCAACACAGTCTGGACTTTTTAATAATTCGCGATAATGTTCATTGTCATCGATTTCATCTGGTGTTGTGGCCCACACTCGATCATTTTGGTAGTTAGGCCGACGTGTTACGTAAACAAAAAATTCATCGGAGACAGCTAAATGCATGAAATCATTCACATCCCAATCTTCAAGATAATGGGCAAACCACATTCTGTCATCGATGTTAAGTTGAGTTTTTCTTGGCTTTGGAAGTTCATGCCAAGGCTTTAAACCTTGCCTATGACGGTACAGTCGAATGATCTCACCACTAACGATCTTTCCTCTCAACACTTCGATCTCTCTAGAAAGTTTAGCACAGCTGTTTTTGCGCTTACGCTTACCGCTTTCAATGATGTCCTTTGTTTCCTGAGAGAGTGGCAAATTTGGGCGCCCACATTTGGTTGTATCCATTCACATTCATCCAAAGTTTTATTCCAATTTCTTTTGACGAAGTCCTCACTTCTTCGCAACTTTTTTGGCAACTCATGAACATGTTATAAAAGTGGCTCCAGCATCACGAGCTTCCCGAAATGTTATTGTTCGTATGCGATCTATCACACGTTGCCTCTCCGAATCACCAATTAATTGAGAAGCCATTATATTATCACTTTATCAGCTAGAGTAATTTTAATACCTGCAATAAATAAAGAATTTTATATATTTTTATAATCACTAAAAACTATTTCGATATAGGTAAACATGTAAGCTGAGAATGGGGGGGCTAAGGTTTTTTGGAACCCCTTAGAATGGGAGCAAAGCGGGAGAGTGCAATGCAATTGCAAATGTTGATCAATGTTGCAAAGGAAATGGTGCCTAAATTATGCAACAAGGGGGAGGGAATGTTGTAAATTGTTATGAGGCAAGGGGAAGGGGAATGTTGCAAGATATTATGCAACAAAGGGGGGAGGATGTTACAAGTTGTTATACAACAAGGGGGAGAGGGGAATGTTGCAGGATGTTATGCAACAAAGGGGTGGGGAATGTTGCAAGAGCAACAAGGGGTTATGCAACTTCGAGTCGGAGTTATTCCTCAAGAGAAAGAGAGAGGAGGAGAGAAAGGAAGAGAGGTGTTCGCCTGGCAAAAGCCAAGCGCATATTAAGACATCAGCCGAACGGCCGTTGTCTTAATATGTTCCTAATCAGCCAGTTGGCTTATCTGGCTGAGTTGCCAGTTTGCGCTATTTATTTAATTAAAGCATATATTCTGGCTTAATCCGCCAGTTGTCTTAGAAGGCTGAGTTGCCAGTTTGCACTATTTATTTAATTAAAGCATATAGTCTGGTTTAATCCGCCAGTTGGCTTAGAAGGCCTAACCAGCTATTTGTTATAATTAAATAATAATAATAACGTTTATACAGGGTGTACATAAAGTCAGGATCTATTTTTGTGAAATAATTATTTTTTTCTGTTCTTTTCAGAAGCGTGTGGCAATAGTAATTTGGCGAATCGAGGGAAAGAAATAAATGACATCAGAGAGAAGTTTAGAAGGAGATTTCATAAGTCGGGGCCAATAGACAAGACAATACGAAAATTGGTGAACAAATTTAAACGAACGGGATCTGTAAATGATGAAGCAAGATCAGGACGACCGTGTATGTCAGATCTTACCGTGAATGCAGTACGCGGAATTACCACTGAGGAGCCACGTACGTCCGTTCGTGCTGCATCACACAGACTCGGCCTCCCGACGTCATCTGTGCACAAAATTCTGAAAGTTAATTTGCAGAAGAAAAGCTATCATTTGCAGGTTTTACATGATTTACATGAGGAAGATTTCCCTCGACGAAGTGCTGTGTGTGCTGATATCGTAGAACAAATCTGAATTGATAATTTAATGGACAACATTCTCTTTAGTGATATCAACCTATCAGTCCATATTTTACGCGTGTTTATATTACGCACACAACCTATTGTGTTACGTACATGTCAAATACGTCCACATGTATTTTTTTATTTTTTCTTTTAAGTGCGTTCACCCCTCACAAGATATTCATAAATGCTTAGGTAAGTGATCGAATTCGCTAATCACTGCAAAATCGAACGCTTCTAAGATAAATATCTCCTCTCGCTCTGATTCAAATTTATAACATATTATAACGTAATATAACATATTATGTTGTATATAAATCCATACCGTATGTGCCCATGTACTTTGTATTATATTATATTATATCGGCAGCCTTTGTTTAGCATCCCCCCTGATTGTTCATCCCAGCGAAGGTCAAGCGTGTCACTCCACCTTAGACCTATAGTTTAACGTTGAATCCGAACCTCGTCTAAAATAAAATGTTAAAACACTCCTTAACACAATAAAATGTAATTTCAGAATAAAAAAATTTTAAACAGCCTACCCATACAAAACATCACTCGGAATTGTCCTGAAAATGAAAGAAAGAAAAAAATAAACAACAACAATCAAAACAAATTAATTTATCAAAAGAATTTATGAAAACAATTTCTCTACTTCAATTAAACAAATTTTTATCTTTTTATAACAAATTTTGCTTATTTTGAAGTCTCCCACAATTTATATACGGCAAGCATAATAAACTTAAACAGTTCGAATTTGACCCAGTATAAATTACTGCCTTTAAAGATTATTTTTCGACTTTAAACCTTTAAATTAACTTAAAATTATCTCAGAGAACATTCATATTGTTTATTGTGATTTTAAATCAAAGAACGAATGTAAGGAGGAGCAGTACGAGACATCACGGGTATTCCCTCGCTGCTATATAGGGCAAATACGCATTCCGATGTACCCTTTCATGTACCTGCATCCTTTCCTTCTCGTCTCACGTAAAATAACGTGGCTGCGAAGACAATTTAATGTAAAAAATTTATTTACTCTGTTTTATATAAAAATTAGCAGTCGCTTTCCGCCACACATGACCGCTTGGTGTAGGAGGGAATTGCTCTCTTGCACCGCGTTTGACACTCAATTTTAAACCTTAAACAATTGAGACTGAACAGGTGAAAATGAATGTGTTCTTTTAACTACCGGATGAAAAAGGACTTAGTAGATCTTATATATACGAGGTGTGATCAAAAAGTTCGGTAAATAGTCCCGCAACTAATGAACGCGTGTCACTAGGTGATGTCAGTGTGTATGGTTATTGGAATTAGTTTGAGATTTGGTACCATTCACCGATTTTTCTCTTTGCGTCTTTGATAATTTCGTTCTTAATATTGCCTTTCGTCGCGCTGAGAGACACTGAGGGAGGGACCCGCGAATGTAAACACCTTCAAGTCGCGGTTAACTCCATGCCACGATCACGGATAAGTGCATGATGGTAACAATTAGTAGGTCATGCTAACTCAATTGACGATAATGAATCACGGTTAAATGCATGAATAAAATGTGTGTGTGTGCCACGATGCGTTTCCACATATCGGTCTCTCTTCACACGGAGGTCACGCTGGTGGTCCCGCCTCTAGACCCAGTTTGGTCGAGGAGTGAGTTGCTCTCTTGCGCTTTCCGCCACATATGACCACTTGGTGGAGGAGCGAGTTGCTTTCTCGCGCTCTCCACCGCACATAGTCATGTACACCTGGCTCATCTGGCCTAATATGCAGTCTAATTTCTTCATTTCTACCATATCTCAAGAGTTGAAATTTCTCGGTGTTAAATGCCATATTGTTGTCTTCTGGTCATTTGTTAGTGACCCCCCTCTGCTGGGCCTCTCTTAACACGGAGGTCAAGCTGGTGGTCCCTCCTCTAGACCTGTCTTGGAGGAGGAACGAGCTGCTCTCTTGCGCTCTCCGCCACACATGACCGCCTGGTGGAGGAGAGAAATGCTCTCTTGCAACGCAGAATTAGACGGAGTGTGAATAAAAATGTGTTTAGCTCGTGAAAACGATTGTCTGGGCAGAAATGCCCTTCAGTCATCAGACGGCCTTGGGCTTAAGAAAGTGTTTTTGTGTTTTACGATGTAGTTGTAAATTTAGAATAGTATTACGTCTCTCTCCGACTTAAAATGTTAACGTTACTCACCCCCCCACCACCTCGCATTACCCCGCTTGTCTAAAAGCGTATCGGCATAAATAAAAGTTAGTAAAGTGTAATTAGTGTATAATCAATCCCCCGGTATCCTTTGCATTGTTCGAATCATAATGCGCCTCAAAGTGTGTCACGTGCTACCCGTATTTATAAAGCACAGTGAAACGAGAGTAAAGAGAACGATAAATGAAAGATAGAGAGAAAATGAATAGAAAGTAGAGTAAATAATGAAATATAATAATGAAGGAATGGGCCCTTAAAGAAATTAAACACAACATTTTGGTGGCTACGCGGTGTTCCTTTATATAAATATAAGGGCTTTCCCACGTCGCCTTATATTTTGGTCAAAACTGTTGCTACCCGTATTATAGCATTAATAAATATTCTGGTTCGATTATTTAAATAGCAAGATGCAATGTGTTAACCCATTTCCAAGCAAATTTCGATTCTCATTCCTTAACAAATCATTGTAACTGTTTTCCCAAGATGGCGCCCATCATTTTCAAAATTTCTTCTCATTGCGAGCATTTTCATAATTTTCCCGGTAAAATTTTTTTTTTCTCTTCTCGTTGGAGTCTAGATTTCCAAACCGTTTTGACTCAAAATTTCTCTAATCGTTTTGCCGAAGCAGTAATAATGTGGAGTCAAAATCAGAGTCGGGATTCGAGAGTTGTTTGTTTCCTTTTCGCGTTGATTTTTATACGGTAAGGTTTAAAATGTTTGAGCGTATGGTGACGCATTTTTAGGTAATAAAAAAAAAAAAAAAAAAAATATATATATATATATATATATATATATATAATATATATATATATATATATATATATATATATATATATATAATAGAGCATTCTAAGAGATTCAATAAAGAAGTAGCAAAATTTTCCAGTAATTCTAGTCGTTTTAAGATTATTTTCTGGACATGTAAATAATGGATTTACAGGCATCGTTTTGTAGTTTTTGTTCGCTTTATAATTTTAAGTTAATTTAAAGGTTTAAAGTCGAAAAATAATCGTTAAAGACACTAATTTATACTGGGTCAAATTCGAACTGTTTACGTTTATTATGCTTGCCGTATATAAATTGTGCGAGACTTTTAAATAAGCAAAATTTGTTATAAAAAGATAAAAATTTGTTTGATTGAAATAGAGAATTGTTTTCGTAAATTCTTTTGATAAATTAATTTGTTTTTTACTTTATATATATAATATCTAATATATATATATATATATATATATATATTATAATATGTAAAATGAACAATGAATAATCAATATTCATTTTTACATAAGAACCAAAATCGCTTAACGCGAGTTTGGATAATAATTTTACTTGTAACTTCCCTCTTTTTGTTTGTGTCACAACCTACGATCTACCATTTCTATGGTTTAGTCGTATCCATTTTTCATTTGTTATAGAAGTTATTATAATTAATTATGATTGTCTTGCATCTCACTCTCGACCCTAGATTATGCATACACATTGCATATAACAGGATTGGGACGTAGTTGTACTTCTTAGTCATTAATACCCACTCTTTGTCTCTAATGCGTTCTTGTAAATCTTCCTAATAATGATTTGTACTATACAAATTCAATAACTATGACGTCATAAAGTAACTTGATTCTCTTCACGTTTTCCATACCTTGAACACTGAATCACGTGTTTAGTATTTGGACATCTTCCGTATTCAATGTATGGTAAATTCTTTAATAATAATAAAAATAATAAAAAACACTTCATTCTCTATACATCATTATTTATGTTGTTTCTTACCTATTGTCCACTGATGCCTATCAACCTATCAGTCCATATTTTACGTATGTTTATATTACGCACACAACCTATTGTGTTACGTACATGTCAAATATGTCCACATGTATTTTTTAATTTTTTATTTTAAGTGCGTTCACCCCTCACAAGATATTCATAAATGCTTAGGTAAGTGATCGAATTCGCTAATCACTGCAAATCGAACGCTTCTAAGATAAATATCTCCTCTCGCTCTGATCAAATTTATAACATATTAAACGTAATATAACATATTATGTTGTATATAATCCATACCGTATTGCCCATGTACTTTGTATTATATTTCTAACATCTTAATTGTCTATTAATATGAAACACTGTAAAGCAAAACAAAGTTATAGTAACTGTTTAATTGTAATTAACTGTAATACTTTAATTTAATATAACGTAATGTACTATATTGAAACTGTAATTAATAACAACTTGTAATGTACTTCAATGAAACTGTAATTAAATGTAATGACTTAATATATAATGTAAGAATGTACTTTAATAGAACTGTAATGGACAATCATAAGCGAATGTGAAGTAATCCATAATCGCAATCATAATTGTAATAAACCCAAACGAAAATGTACTCAGTCGTGTACTTAAATTGTACTTATGTACTACTATGAAATGATATCGCCTTCAGAAATGAAGACGGCAAAAAAATACGATTAGTTTTTCGTTTTTAAAATTTTTATTTGGAATCTTTGAAACATCTGATCATGTGTTTAAAAGGGGGGAAAACTTAACCTTCAACTGCCTTCCCCCAACATTTAGGCTTATATGATACATGTATTTGTAAAATGAACTTCACTCATTACGGGACTCTGCTTTGGTCACTGCTACGAGATTCCCTTGTTAGCAGGCTCGCTGCGGGGAGGGGGCAGAGGCCCCTTGCCTCCTTAACTTTTTTAGATTCCGGCCTGAGCCATGGTCGAAAGAGATCGAACCTCTACCCCTGTAAATTCAGAGCACTAACTGTACATTTTTTTTAGAAGTAAATTACAGTGAGAAACTTTTTATTTTCCCCTTCGAGCCGTGCTCGCTTCAGAAGAACTTAGTCAGTAAAGTCGATAAGTTATAAAAGAAAAGTCGATAATTTTAGTACCAAGAGAAAGTATCAGAGTATTATAGAAAGAGAAGAATTAACAACTGTCGACCCCTAAAGCGAGAGAAAAGAATTAGAATGTTATAGAAGAAATATCCGTTGCTGCCTCCCAACTAGAACCCCCGTCCATTCGAACCACCTAGGGCCATAGACGGAGGGGTTAACATATATATATATATATATATATATGTGTGTATATATATATATATATATATATATATATATTCATAAATTTTTATATTTTTATAAGTGAGCTGATTGTTGTTGTTTATTTTTTTTCTTTCATTTTCAGGACAATTCCGAGTGATATTTTGTATGGTTAGGCTGTTTAAAATTTTTTATTCTGAAATTAGATTTTACTGTGTTGAGGAGTGTTTTAACATTTTATTTTAGACGTGGTTCGGATTCAACGTTAAACTGTAGGTCTAAGGTGGAGTGACACGCTTGACCTTCGCCGGGATGAACAATCAGGGGGGATGCTAAACAGAGGCTGCCGATAAAGTACAACTTTTTTAATGCATGGAGGACGGGCTAGTGGTAATAATGTAGTAAGTTTTAGGAGATGTTGCATAGTTTTTATATGAAGTTTAACACTGATAAAATTCAACTGTTACGGTACGCAAAAGAGGAGGATCTAAAATTCCATGGAATAAAAAAGAAGATCCCGATGATCCGGGTATACCTGAGAGATGGAGAGTAAAAGAAGTCAACTCAGTACTTCACCAGGCCAACTAGATCTATTGTAGTAGGATTCCCCGTTAAACTGTAGGTCTAGGACGGGATGAAAAGCTTGACCCTCGACGGAATGAGCATTTCTGTAGTAAATGATAAATATTATTTTCACAAGGTGATTCTGTTATTCTCGGTCAACCGTCTTATTCCGCTCCCGAGTGATATTTTGTATGGTTAGGCTGCTTAAATTTTTTTTTTCTGAAATTAGAATTTATTGTGTTAAGGAGTGTTTTAACATTTTATTTTAGACGTGGTTCGGATTCAACGTTAAGCTGTAGGTCTAAGGTGGAGTGGCACGCTTGACCTTCATTAGAATGAACAATTTGGATAGGTCCGGGTTTGTATATTATTATTTTTTTATTATTTATATACTCCTCGTTCGTAGTTCTTATGCTATTATTATTTTTGATTGCATATATTCCTTCGCTTGTATAGAAATGTATATTTATTTTCAATATATTTCATGAAATTGGATCCAATAATTTGTCTAAATAAACAGTGATGTGATGGTGTTTTATTTAATTCTTTTTGATGTGTATATATATATAAACGTTATTATTATTTAATTATACCAAATAGCTGGTTAGGCCTTCTAAGTCAACTGGCGGGTTATGCCAACTGGCGGTTTAAGTCAGCTGACGGGGACAAACGCACACAGATGCACGTACACCCCCGACTAGGATTATGCCAATCCAATAATTCGTCTAAATAAACTGAGTGATGTGGTGGTGTTTTATTTAATTCTTTTGGTTGTACATATAAACGTTGTTATTATTATTTAAATATACGAAATGGCTGGTTAGGCCTTCTAAGTCAACTGGCGGGTTAAACCAGCTGACGGATTACGTTAGTCCAATAATTCGTCTAAATAAACACTGATGTGGTGGTGTTTTTTAATTTTTTTGGTTGTATATATAAACGTTAGGTACTTTCCTGTTAACGGGAATACCCTAGAAAAAGTTCTACTGTTTATGTATTTTTCCTCTCGTCATTTTCGTTTAAACTAACGAAAATATCACAACTTAACCTAATCAATCATCAAGGGCGTACAGTTGACATAACCGGGCATTCAATTGACCTAATCGGGCATTCAGTTGACGTGTGCTGGCTTTGAGCACTTCAATGTTAATCATCATTTCAACTTCGTGGATCCCACTAGTGGAGTCCATACTCAAAACATTGAAAGGATGTGGGGCAGCGGCCAAATGGCGTAACAAAAAACACAATGGAACCGCCCGCCATCATCTGGACTCGTATCTTGCGGAATTCGTATGGCGACAACGTACTAAAAGCAGCGACGTTTTTTTTGCGATTTTAGATGACATAAAGACATTTTGGCCCTCTATTATCTGATTATCGCTTACATATTAACTATTTTCATTTAAATTATTAATAAATTCGGTACTTACGTATTATTGGGACTACCAAACTGTTTGTTATGTATTTTTGCTCTCGTCATTTTCGTTCAAACTAACGAAAATATCACAACTTAACCTAACCAATTATCAAAGGCGTGCAGTTGACCTAACCGGGCATTAAATTAACCTAATTGGGCTTTCAGTTGACCTAACCGGTCATTTTCCGTTATATTAACCTGTTAGGTTAATTCAATGCCCGGTTAGGTCAATTGAATACCCGTTTAGGTCAACTGTACGACCTTGATGAATGGCTAGGTTAAGTTGGATATTTTCGTTAGTTTAAACGAAAATGACGAGAGCAAAAATATATAACAAACAGTAAAACTTTTTTAGGGTATTCCCGTTAACATGAAAGTACCAAACGTTATTATTATTAATTAATTATACCAAATGGCTGGTTAGGCCTTCTAAGCCAACTGGCGGATTAAGCCAGAATATATGCTTTAATTAAATAAATAGTGCAAACTGGCAACTCAGCCAGATAAGCCAACTGGCTAATTAGGAGCATATTAAGACAACGGCCGCTCGGCCGAAGTCTTAATATGCGCTTCGCTCCTGCCAGGCGAACACCTCTTTTCCTTTCTCTCCTTCTCCTCTCTCTTTCTCTTGGGGGATAACTCCGCCTTCAAGTTGCATAACCCCATGTTGCTCTTGCAACATTCCCCTCCCCCTTTGTTGCACAACATCTTGCAACATTCCCCTCTTCCTCTTGTTGAATAAGAACTTGCAACACCCCTCCCCATTTGTTGCATAATATCTTGCAACATCCCCTCCCCTTGTTGCATAACAACTTGCGACATTCCCCTTTGCTGCATAACTTATGCGCCATTCACTTTGCAACATTGAGCAACATTTGCAATTTCATTGCACTCTCCGCTTTTGCGCCCATACTACTTAGCTCAACGAAAATTGACTGATTAGTGACTTAGATTTTTTTTATTTAGCTCCTCTTGCAATACTTTGATTGGATATTTGCATAAACCATTTGCAGTAATATATTAAAGGTTTCCGAACATTCTCTGATTTGAATATACAGTATTTGTTTTACCACACATCATCCCTGATTCAGCTCGCAGACAATAATTTTTTCAAAATACAGCAATCATTCCTTTGTAATTGTCCTAACTTTTGCTGCCATTTCTAAGAATATATATATATATACACACACATATATATATATATATATATTATATATATATATATATATATATATATTATAAATAAATGTTATATCTGATGTATAGAAAATGGTCGTTTTTCACACGCATTTATTTATTTCATTCTATTGCCAATATTAGAAGACAAATTCTCTTAATAAGCGAAGAACAGACAACATATCATTCTTATTACGTCTGAGATAGAAAAACTGAGATATATATATATATATATATATCGGGTGGTCCGAAAAAAATGACGCATTTTTTAAAAATTAATATCTCAGTAACCCCCTTCCTTATCATGACAATTTTTATATGCAAGATACTTTCAAACTTCTTTTTTTGAATGCAAGAAACGGAATTCTGATATCTTTTATAGTTTTCTCGCAATTAACAAAAGTAACAACATGGGTCAAAAAAACAAAAATCGCAATATAATATCCGTTTTTTATACGATATCATGCGATATTTTTGCAAGTTATTACAAAACTCTACAGGAATGAACAAGTCAAATTGTGGATATTTTTATTTTTTAACAATTCGTCAGTACCCTTAATGATGTTGTCAGAGGAAGATCGTATTCCCATTAAAAATTGTTACTGTGAAAAAGGATGGAAGACTGGAAGGTTATTGCAAGAGTTTCCCGGCAAAAAGTGGAAAAGGCGTGCAGTGGAAAGACTCTTAAAGAAGATTCGCGAATCGGGAAGTACTGCCAGAAAACCAGGAAGTGGATTACATCAACGATAAAATCTGCTCTCAAGAAGATAAACCAGGAAGTCATTTGTCACAAAGAACAATTGCTAAACATTTGAATATTGGAAAGACTTCTGTACACCGAATAATTAAAGCACAAAAACTAAAAGCCTTCAAAAGAATAGTATCTTCTAGAAAAAGTGATACTGTTAAGGATAAAGAAAAACAAGGTGCAGAAAGTTACTTGATAATTTCTCTGTCGTTGATATTAAAAAGATAGTCTTCACGGATGAAAAAGATTTCACTCTAGAAATTCCGCGAAACCGTCAAAATGATGTTGTCTACGGGCGTGGTAAAAAGTGTGACATTTCAATAAACAGATTGTATCATGAAACGTCAAGATTCTCCAAAAAGGTTATGATATCTGCAGGGGTCTCTTGGAATGGCAAGACAGATGTTCATTTTATTGAAACTGAAAAGACAAAGGTGAATTCTGCAAATTACATTGAACTTTTAAGAACAAAATTGTTGCCGGATTGTCGTCGCCTGTATCAAGAAAATGATTTCATATTTCAACAAGATGGAGCACCGTCGCATACAAGCTACGCCACACAGTCGTTTCTGATTAGCAATACACCAAAATTAATAACGAAAATGAGTGGCCACCACAAAGCCCAGATTGTAATCCTATGGACTACTCAATTTGGGAGTTACTAAAAGAGAAGGTTTACCGAGGTCGACGAGAAAAATTCACCGAATCAGAATTAAAAAGTAAATACTTGAATCTTGGCAAGAAATTGGCATTAATGAAGTAAGAAGTATTATTTTTGTGTGGAAGAAAAGACTTAGATTAGTGTGTCAACAGAGTGGTGGTCCAATCGATCATTTACTGTAAATTAATTAGTTAAATTTCTGATTAAATTTTTCCTTTCTCATGATATTCGTTTTTTTGACCCATGTTGTTACTTTTGTTAATTGCGAGAAAACTATAAAAGATATCAGAATTCCGTTTCTTGCATTCAAAAAAGAAGTTTGAAAGTATCTTGCATATAAAAATTGTCATGATAAGGAAGGGGGTTACTGAGATATTAATTTTTAAAAAATGCGTCATTTTTTTCGGACCACCCGATATATATATATATATATATATATATATATATATAATATAAACACAAGGTTTTTCTTCCAGTTCTTCGTCGAAATGAAACATAATCTCTGAGAAATGTTATAATATATATATATTATATATATATATATTATATTATATATGGTAACTGTATTATATAAATTTTGTGAAATAAAATATGTTGTTTGTTATAAAAACGCAAACAAATAATAATGTTTAGAGAGGGAAAAAGACTAAATTTATAGCTTCAGTAAATATGAAAGAGAAAATAGGTAACAATAAATAGGAGTTAAAACATTATTTTCATTTTGGAATGATATGAAATTAGTTTTCATTCGGTTCTTTTCTTCGATCATATTTCCCAATCACATATTCACATAACAATACTGTAATTAAACTACTCGTACTTTTCGCTAAAAATACAAAATTAAACGTTAATACCACCATTGTGTAAACCTATATGAATGTGATGTATATCTTATGTAATGTGTTCTTCCTGAATTATTATTATTATTATTATTATTATTATTCATTCTTCCGCTTGACGTATGTATGAATGCGTGTTTGAAGCCTTGATGAGAAACGTTCCTAAACGCAAAAGATGTTTCTTGTAATTTAACACTGGTACCTACAAAACCTTCCTCTCTGTAGATTTCTGTTGCTAACGAGAATTTTGGTGTCTACAAAAAAAACTGTGATGAAACCTCACTAGTGAGGACCTCACTAAGTATCCTGCACCGGCGGAGAAAACCTTAGTTAGGTTGAACTTTTATACTGCCATCCGATATGCATTTGAAAAATGTATAAATCTATAACCCTAAAAGAAAATGTTTCTGAGCATTATTGTATATATATATATATATATATATATATAAATAAAATTTTTGTTTGAAGGGCGTGGCTATTCAGTATTATGTTCGGTGCAGGAGTGGGAATGCAATGAAATTATTATCCTATAAAAGTTAGTTTCCCTGGAGCAGTTTGAAACTTTGTACGATACAAAGTTTATATAATGAAATGGTTGTTTTATATTTCCTGGAACGGAGAAAACAGTATTATTAAGTTGCTTCCAAATAGTTACGAAACTACAATGTATACAGTATATATATATATATATAGCTCGCTCCTTCTTATAAAAGGGGGAAATTTTTTTGCCCTTGGCCTCTCCTTTCTCCGTAATATACACATATGTTATAGTCATTGTGTGAAACCAGTCATTTCATGAAATGCCTAAAAATTTCAGGCATATCACGTAATACCTGTGGCCCTTTAGCATAGGTAATACGCATTACTAACCTAACCTAACCCTCACGAAGTCATTAATCGCTTAATCGAATTACACTAAATACTGAAATTTTTAGGCATTACGTAAAATGACTGGTTTCACACATTCACTGTAATGCACACACACACACACACACACACACACATATATATATATATATATATATATATATATATATGATACACACCGACCATGCATAGAACAAGTAACTCTTCTGGGAAAATTAAATCCACTATAGTCCGAATAAGTAATGGTAAATGACAAACGCTCTAGTTTTTCTTTTTCATGATGTTAGCCTGACGTGGGCAACGGGTCACTCAGAAAGAGGCCCCAAAAATATAGCATCCCTTACCAGCTATCTGCAAAGCAGATAGGACCCACTTTTGGATAGGATCTAGGGGTTACAGCTACACCTAGCCTACTATATATAGAACCTCAATACAAGCAAAAGACTCGTTGCATTCGCGTTGGATTGAATACATCAAAGAAAAAAGGGGTAACTATTGTATTTTTAGCCCTAAACCAAAACTTAAACCTCAACTGGTAAAATTGAGCGTCCACTTTTCAATCCCATCATGAAACGGACATGTTATGTGCCTTGAAAAGTGGACGCTCAATTTTGCCAGTTGAGGTTTAAGTTTTGTTTTTTGGCTAAAAATACAATAGTTACCCCTTTTTTCTTTGATGTATTCAATCCGACGCGAATGCAACGCGTCTTTTGATTATATTGAGGTTCTGGATATAGTAGGCTAGGTGTAGCTGTAACCCTTAGATCCTGTCCCAAAGTTGGATCCTATATGCTTTGCAGATAGCTGGTGAAGGAAGATATATTTTTGGGGCCTTTTTGCGAATGACCCGTTGCCCACGTCGGGCTAACATCATGAAAAAGAAAAACCTATAGTGTTTGTCATTTATCATTACTTATTCGAACTATAGTGGATTTAATTTTCCCAGAAGAGTTTCTTGTTTCATGCACGGTGTGTGTGTATCATGAAAAAACCTCAGGGGACCATTCTGAGTTCAATCCCATATATATATATATATATATATATATATATATATCCCCGCAAGGGGGTTCTAAGCTCGTGCTCTTGAGTGCTCTTTGTGCTCGTTTGTACGTGCTTGTTCCTGGAGGTTTCACGTGCGCCCTCCCGGCCCTAGCACCCAAGGATGATGGGGCTCGACCCTGCAGTCCTTGTCATCCTTGGTCTTTTTCCACTTCGACTGTCCCCTCCACCCTTTCTTTTTCCTCTGTCTTTCCTCTCACTTTTTCTTTGTTTTTCCGCTGAGATATGCCCTTTTAAATAGAGGCGAATCGGTTCTTCCCGAACTTAAAAAAAAAAAAAATAATAAAAAAAAAAATAATAAATATATATATATATATATATATATATATATATATATATATATATATATATATATATATATATATATATATATATACAGGTTGATCAACTAAAAAGTGTACACTGCAAAACTTGTTATATACTTTGAAATGTGCACTTTTAAGTTGATCACGTATAATTCAATTATTCAGTTTATTTATCAGACTTATCATATGTCATCTAAACTAAGCTTCATGGTAAAGACATAAATTTGTCTATAGCTCCATTTCGCGTAAGTATTATTTTATATTTTTAGTACAGAAATAAACTTTCTGTCTTTTCACTTAATTTCACTCTTATTAAAGGGGGTTAAAGGAGATTATTAATGTTGCATGGAATTGCAAGCTCATTTCCGTGGATGACACTTCTTTGCACTATTGCACAGGTGCAATGTTACAATCACTTCCCTTTTTGTAACCCCTCAGAATCCCTCCTCGATGTAGCTCCTTCCCTACACTTTGGACGTTCGCCATCTTCTCGTACAGACGATCACGTTTCGTTAAGAATGGAGTGAAAATTTCTGACGGAGATTCTCAATTTTGGAGCAATGGATTGAACATTCAGACGTCTCTCTGCTCGAACAATTTCTTCTCAAGATTAACTAGATTTTCTGTAGGAGCAGTTGATAGATGCCTAGCATTTTGGATCATTATCCACAAATTCACTTCTTTCAGATGCTTTCGTTATTCGTACACTTGACTGCGATTTAGTGATGCATCATCGTATGCTTTCTGTAACAGTTTTAATATTTCAGCAAGGGTTTTGCTCAGGATAACGCAGAATATGGTGTCTGTACGCTATTTATTTAAAGACACAACGAAACGCACAAAGAAATGTGGTGATAACCAGGGCCACCGAGAGGGCGGGGAAGCCGGGTTATATCCCCGGGGCCCGGACCTCTAGGGAGCCGGAAAAGAGAGGGGATAAAATCTAAAAATATTAATAAAGTAATTGATTGAATAACAGAGAGGAAATATAATTAATGAACATACATTTTATAAAGATTATCATACTGTATGTTTTGAATAGTGACTTCGACATATAATCAGTTTGCTGGTTATGTACACAAAAAACATTCATAATAAAATACTGAGTAAACAGGGGGGCCCATATACCAATCCTTCCCCTGGGCCCGTGGCAGCTCTCACCGGCCTTGGTGATAACTACAGTAGTCTAGACAATATGACGCAATTCTGAAGATAATATGCGATAATACCTGATCCTTCAAGTACACACTCCCATTCTAATGTTTATTGTGTTTTAACTTTAAAAATTTAGGCTATTCCACAATTTTTTTTAAGTTGCAATATATATATATATATATATATATATATATATATATATATATATATATATATATATATATATATATATAAGTTGCCATGATAACCATCAGGGTAAAGAAAAGCCATTAAGAAAGCGGGAAAGGGTTAAATCATGGAGTTTCCCAAAGAGGATTGGAGTTGCAACATTGCAACTCTGCCATCCACGGATATGAGCTTGCAACTTTATACAGCATTTACAATCTCCTCTAACTTACACATACTACTTTCATTTAAAATATTGGGGAGTTTGGAATCTTTGACTGGTCTTGTGCTTTAATTTTAAACCTATTGCATAGACAGCAACTTTGCAGTGTGGGTTTTGTGACGGTTTTTTCATATACTTTTTTAGTACTCATGAAACCATGGTCAATTTATTATCAATTTAATTAAAATTACAATGAACAATAAAGGACTGAAACTTATAATAGAGTATGTAGGAGGAGTTTGATGGAGGAGACTGTAGGCACCAATCGACCAGGGAAGTTCTCCGGGGGGAGAACGTTAAGCATGAGACAAGGAGTGCTGGCAGTCCCATTTCTCTTTTCACTGTCTTCTTTGCTGATCTTTTTCCGTGTCTCATCTACCCTATGAGCAGTCCAGCATACTCTCAAGCACACACTATTTCTCCCTCTATTCCTCACTACACATAAATGCATCTTACACACTACAGTCACTACACAATCTTTTCAAAATTTAAAAAAAATGGCATCGTTTTTAAGAACCTCAGTTCGGTTCTCTCCTTTTACGTCTATTCGTGGGGTGCATTTTTGCGGGGGTTCGCTCTTGGCCCCGACTTCCTGCAAAACAAATTACAGTAAAAAGGAAATTAAATTAATACTTAAAACTGTTTCAAAATGTGGTTTTATAGAAAACGAACAAACTGGCTTGTTCGTTATCATTAAACAAAATTTGTTTCAGATTAAACTACTTTTGTTTTATCTCGATCCAAACATACTTCGCTCAGATTAAACAACTGATCCAAACTCACTGAGGGAGAAGTGAATTCTATTAAATATAATTATTTCATTGTTAAGAAAACTTACTCTATCAAGAAAATGTGTATATTTTTTTTCAAAATTTTGCAAATTAACTCAGTTTATTTATTTATTAATTATGCTGAGAATAATTTGTCAATTTAGTTTTAGTATGAACTATTGGAAGGTTAAAGTGAGAGGCCATCCGATTTTTATATTTCACTACTCGTTTGTTGTAGTTATTTAACGTCCTTCGTAACATCTAAAATCATATGACGTAGCGGGTGTCTCAATATACATGCAACCCATGTCACTGCTAATAATTCTGCCAATATTAATGTTCTCGTTCTATTTTTTCAGATTTGAAGAGAGGAGACGATAACAACTAATAATTATCAATCAAAATGCCTTGGACAAAGGAGGAAAAAATTTTTTGCGTCACTACTTATTTGGAGACGAAATCATTCAAAACTGTGCAAGCGAAATTTCGCAGGAAGTTCAACTTCAACAATTATCCCCAGAAAAGCCAAATTTATCGTTGGGCACACAATTTCAAGCCACAGGATCAGTAAACAATCTCAACAAGAAAGCAGAAACACCCAGATCTGGCAGGAAGGTGACTGCAAGATCTCCTGACAATGTGAATGCGGTGAGAGATTCTGTCGGAAGGAGTCTGAAAAAGTCAATCCGAAGACGTTGCCAAGATCTGGGTCTTTCACGTGCGTCAGTGCAAAGAATCTTGATCAAGGATCTTCAGCTGTACCCATACAGGATCCAGATCAAGCATAAACTCACACCAGCTGACATGGCAAAACGTGTTGTGATGTGCCGGTGGTTCGAGAACAAGATCGAAGAGGATCCTGACTTTCTTGATGATGTTTGGTTCAGCGACGAAGCACACTTCTTGCTCAGTGGGTATGTCAATAGCAAGAACAATGTGTTCTGGGGCACACAAGCCCCAGACGAGGTGCTTCAGAGACCCTTGCACTCTGTGCAGGGTGTCAGGGTGATTGACAACTTCGCTCGTCGGCTTCAAGTGTGTCTGCAGCGCAACGGCGGTCATTTGGAACATGTGCTCTAATAAATGTATCCTTTGATCTAGAGAACTCAGATCTTCAGTTTTTAATTGTTATCATATCAGCTTCCAGGAAATGTAATCTTTTTTGGAGTTTATTTTCTGAGTAATAAATTATTATCATGTCAATGGGTTCCATCTATTTTGAGACACCCGGTATTTGGGTTATTTGGACCCAGATTCAAGAAACTTTATTTAACCCCTTATTCTCCTCTTTTAACCCCCTACTCTTTCCTTTCTCTCGGGCTAACCTTAGAGTGGATCTTAGCTTCTGTTAGCCTTAGCTTCTGTCGATCTGTAGAACACAGCTGCTCTCTGCATCCAAATCGTGCTGTTGATTATCCGCTTCATGAGATGATCTGCTCCGCTAGTGCTTCTTGTTCCTTGACTCCACAACTGCCTCCTGTACCTTTTCTCTACCAGAGTATGATGCAGTTATGCAAATCATCATACTTTGCAGGAAGTCAAAATCTGCCTGTAATTCCCTCCTCTCCTCCTTTTTTATCCCTGGTCTGTCTCTTCTCTGTTCTAAATTTATGACTGTTGACCTTGGCAAAAACACCATTGTTTTCTGAAGATCAGCTTTAAATGTCACTAGTCTGGGGCAGTTGGCATCTTGTCTTTCTTTGGCATTGATCTTCAACATGTTTTTTGTATTTCTCAAACAAACCTTCAATCTTTTCTGACAATGGGCATCTGCTTGGTGTCATCCTCTGCTCGCAGGCTATCTTTGAACGAAAGGAACCACATTAACACCTGCTTTTCTGTTGGAAGGCGTGATCCGATCCGTTAATCTCTTGATCATCTTCAGTTATCTTTTCTTGGAATACGAACATGGTATTGTTGGAGTTCCTTGTCGCAGTCGTTGAGGTCATATTGTCATAACTTCCTGAAAAAAAAAATTTAAAAATTTAAAACGATATTCCTGTCACCTGTAAATAATAAATAATTAAGCAGTTGCTAATAACCACTGCACTGGTTATAATTGTTCACAAAAACATACAAAAATAAGAGAATTTGTGTCATTCAAGTGGAGTTACCTAGTTGAAACACCTGCCTATGAAATCACGAAAAAGTAGTTTTAATCCTATAACTCGAAAAATAAGCCCCAGACCATATGTTTGTTCAAAAGTCGTATATAAATCTGATTTTTCCGGTCATTTTGCACACAAAATGACCTTCCCAGGTGCAGTGGTTCTCGAGTTATGATCGATTTCACTAAATGGGGTCTACGCAGTAGACCCCAAAAAGCACATAATTGTCCCAGCCACAAGTAAATAAAGTCCAATTTTGCTGAAATTTCAAAGTTTTGTTATTTGGGGGGGATCTCCACTAGAAAAAAAAGGTAGGCTTGATTGGACCAAGTTTTAGATTTCGGAGGGCTAGAGCCCCACCTATATATATTATATATATATATATATAATATATATTATACGGGTGTCCCAAAAAAAACTATATACTCTTTATAGCATCATATATTTTATAATTTAAAAAAAACAAAACAATATGTTATAGCAATTGCCAATGAAAGGTAAATTAGTAATCTAAGTGATCAAAATGTTATAGCGAGTTGTTTGCATATAAAATTTAATTAACTACGCCAAGTGCTCAAAATGTTCTCCGGCGGCATGAATGCACTTTTGAATGCGTCGACTAACTGATTCGCAGACATGGACTAATGTGGATGCTGTAATGGTCCCGCACTTTTCCCTAATTGCATCCTTAAGGTGTTCGAGTGTTGCAGGTCTTGTACCATAAACTGCATCCTTCAGGTAGCCCCACAAGTAAAAATCAAGTGGAGTCAAGTCCGGTGAACGTGGAGGATACTCAACGCTCCCTCTTCGTCCTATCCAACGGTTAGGCAACGTTTCATCGAGGTACCTTCTGACATCACAATGATAATGAGGGGGGCTCCATCTTGTTGAAAGTAAAAGTCGTCGTTTCCAAACAACTTCCGAACTGCAGGTATAATTTCTGTCTGCAGCATGTCGATATATGCGGCACCGGTAACTGTCCCATTACAGAAAAATGGTCCAACCAAACCCCTGGATGATAAACCACACCATGCTGTTAATCCTGGTAAATTAACATGTTTATCCACATAAACGTGTGGATTATCAAGTTACCAGTACCTGCAGTTGTGTCGATTTACTGTGCCATTCAGCTTGAAGGTAGCTTCATCAGACCACACGATTTTGTTGTATTGAAAGTGCATTCATGCCGCCGGAGAACATTTTGAGCACTTGGCGTAGTTAATTAAATTTTATATGCAAACAACTCGCTATAACATTTTGATCACTTAGATTACTAATTTACCTTTCATTGGCAATTGCTCTAACAATATATTGTTTGGGTTTTTTTAAAATTATAAAATATATGATGCTATAAAGAGTATATAGTTTTTTTTGGGACACCCTATATATGTATGCCTCAGTGTGTAACGGTTAGCTTCGTTGACTACGAATTTTTGAGGACTCCTTACCGAAAATAATTTGTATATTCTAATTTTGTGGGAATTGGAATATACCCCTTTTCTTCTGCTAGTGGGGAGGGGTACTTTTTTGGAATCATACGGGGCCTCTCTTCAAAAGTTGTAGTAATTATATTTCATTAAGGAAATATGAAAAGTTTGGTTATCAAATAACTACAACCACCTCCCTGTACATACCCCTTGAAGTTGGGTGCCCCCGAAATTAGCGTTTTTTCATAATAATAAAAGCAACACCACATCTTTTATCATAATATTTTATCAAAATGATTTGTTAAAAAGCTCAGACATAATTTTTGCTGATAACACTAGGCAACAAATTTCAACTTTTGTTTTGTTACAGACACGTGAACTACTGATTCCTACTAAAGCGCTGATGCTGATTTCAGATCTGATATCAAAATTTCTCTATCACGTCCAGATTTTGTGTAACCGAAAACCCCTATTTTTCATTTTTTTTCTCACCCGCTTCTATTACGAAAGCCGTCTAAGCTACTTTTCCGTGCCACGTTTTATGTTAAGCATACTTAAATAATTAGTGAACAGGGATGTCTTTCCTCCTTTATTCTGGCTTAAGACAGACAGCGGAATTCCGCTGGCGGAGTTACCACCCCTGCGCCCAACCATCCACCCAAAGCGCGTTAGTATTTTGTTGTTACTACTGAAAGGCAAATTCCTGTTCTTAAGTGAAACTTTGGTGTGTCCTCTTCCTTTGTCGCTTGTAGGATGACGAGCTCTCCTTCTGCAGGAACCAACAATAATCTCCCATCATATTTGGGTTGAAATTACCTTGGTATCTGTTTTCCATAACTGAGATCTGTTGGTGGAAGCGCTCACCATGCTCGTCACTTACAGCCCCAAGGTTGGCCGGGAAGAAGTCAAGATGAGAATGTAAAAAATGAATTTTCAAAGACATTCTGCATCCCATTATTTCATAAGATTTAAGCATGTTTTCTACGAGTTTACGGTGGTTTTCAGCTTTGTGGTTTCCAAGAAAATTTTTGACAACTTCAACGAAAGATGTCCATGCTCCTAGTTCATTCTCATTTAGGTTAGATGGAAACGATGAGTCGTGGATGACACTGCGGATCTGTGGTCCAGTGAAAACTCCAGCTTCTAGCTTAGCATCTGTCAATATTCCTTTGAATTTATCCTTTAAATATTGGAAACCACTACCTTGATGATCCATACCCTTCACGAAATTTTTCATAAGGCCAAGTTTAATGTGAAGTGGTGGAAGATGTACTTTCTGAGGGTCAATAAGTGCTGGGTGTTTCACATTGTATTTACCAACAACATGTTCAGTTCTAGATGGCCAATCATGTTTTTTGTAGTGGTTCTTGTCATCTCTGCTGTTCCATAGACACAAAAAGCACATATGCTTTGTGTAGCCCAACTGTAACCCAAGAAGTAATGATACAACTTTAAGGTCGCCACAAATATTCCATGTGTGGTCCTTATATTTGATGAGTCTTAGCAGCAGTTTCATCGATTCATAAGTCTCATTAAGGCCAGTGGCATGTGCTACAGGTATTGAAGGTTTTTCATTGCCGTTGTGCAGTAATACAGCTTTAAGGCCAGCTTTACTAGAGTCAATGAACAGTCTCCATTCTTTTGGATCATAGCGACAGCCAATCCCTTGCATCAGACCACTGATATCGTGGCAGAAACAAACGTTTTCTTCTTGTAAGTAAAATGATGAAAACTGCAAATGGCGATGGCGGAAATGGGAAACTTTGGTGTTTGGTTGGAGAAGATTAAATTCTTGAAGTCTTGAACCAAGCAACTCTGCCTTTTCTTTTGGTAATTCCAAATCGTGCACTAAGTCATTTAACTCCGCTTGACTTAACAAATGTGGGGAAATATTTACATCTGGAACATATATGCCATCTTTCCCTGTTTCTATATCACTAGCAGAATCTTCAGATGAACTGCTGTCTGTTATCGTTGCTGGTGGAACTGGTGGTGGATTTGTTTCATCATGTGGTACTGGTTTCATTGCTGATTCGCAGTTTGGGTACGTGATCTTTGATTTGTTTTTCTTTGTGAAACCAGCAATCTTTGTCAAACAAAAATAACAATCATTGAGGTGATTTTTCGGCTCACGCCAAACCATGGGGACTGAGAACGGCATAGCTTTTCTTTTACCATTCATCCAAGCTATTAACATTGCATTGCACTGTGCACAGCAAATATGTGGTGCCCAGTCCCTCTGTTGGTCTCCTAACTTACAGTCAAAATAACACTTGTAGGCAAGTTTAATCTTTGTTGTTATGTTTCTACGTTGTGGCTTAGGTGTATATTGTCCACAGACAAAGCAGAAGTTGTCTGGGTGATTTACACAAGCACGTCTATTTGATGCCATTTTGAATTACCATACAATATCTGAAAAAACGTAGAAAGTAATTATTCCGATGTGCAAAATAAAAAGAAATACACACCGTAGTCAAAACAAATGCTATAAAAACACATAAGTCACCACAACCTGTCACTTGCTCATCAGCAGAGAGCTTCAACAACCGTTCTGCTTGACTGTCACGTAGCGACTGACCGTTGGGCCGTTGCCCGTTACTATGCTCTTGACTCAGTGTTGCCAACTCGGGATAAATTTTATTTATCAAAATTGTTCGAATTTGTATATAGTTGGCAAAAAAAATTGCTTTAACCTTGAAAAGCAAGTTTCATATTACTGGCATTAAGCCGATTAAAACCAAAATCTGGACGTGGTAGAAAATTTTACTAAAAGTGATTTGCATTTTACACAAAATCTAGACGTGATAGAAAAATTCTAATTATAGATTTGAAATCAGCATACCGAAATTAGCTAGGAGCACCTATTTGGTCTTCTGTAACAAAATCTTTGTTGCCTAGTGTAATTAGCATTTGATCAATATTCAGAATGTGTTCTAGACCTTAAAATTTGGAAATAAGGCAAATAAAGCATGTATGAACATGAAATAACAGTGTATTATACTTGCACGCAATATATTTCTAGTGATCTAAGATAACATAACATCACTGGCATTGTTGAAGTCCTCGAAGGTTGCATCTGCCTTCGAGGAAACATTCAAAAGATAAGTTTTAAGATTCACAGCATATGTGGTGGCTGGAAGCTTTTTGTATTTCTCATAAGCCTCAAGACGTCACTGCCTTTGGGTACAGAGAGGGATGTATCACGCGCATACCGGATTTCCAAATACATTCTTTGTTCCTTTGTTTTACCATCTGCATCACTTTCCATGTACTCATCAACCTCCCTTGAAAAGGTGAAAGGTCCCCATACCCTCCAAAGCGACAAGGTCCTTGTTTCGCTGCTTGTCTACAGCAAGGTTGGCAACCTCCTTGTCCTGTAGTCCCTGTATTTGTAGCTCTTGCTGCTTGGCTTTCCATTCAATCATTATCCCTGGGATTCTGTCACCCTTCCTGACTAGAAAAATGTCAACTGAGACTGATGATGATGGTTCTAGAATATCAGTGTTAATTGACTCCATACTGATGTGTTCCTCCTCGCATGACTGTTCTGTACTGCTACTACTAGACTCATCATACTTACCCCATGTGATTGCTCAAGCTTTTTCCGTACCACATCATCTTAGCAGAACACATCAAATAGAGTACTTGCATGTTTACTGAAGTCATTGACTTTTTATTGTAACTGTCATTTTGTCTGCTCCTTGTCTGTACTAATGTGAATTCCTTATAAAGTTCAAGAATGTTTTCCTTCACATACTTTGTTGTTACTGTATATAGATTGCAGAATATCCAGTGCTCTTGTTAATTAAATTTTATATGATGCTCTTGCATCATCTTTAGGACGCTGAACCTGGCCTGCTCGTTTTGGCCTGAGGAGGTAGAGCATATTTTAAATAGTCTTTATGGGTTGGGAGTCTGCCATGTGGAAACTTTGCCTTCTCAACATAGTTATTAGTTCCCAGTATCTTTTTGCTTCTGGACCGTGTCACAAACTGTTGTCGATCCAGTGCTTGAGCCATGTTCATGACTAGTTAATTACCTGAAACAGAAAAGAGAATTTACCACCATCAAAGTTTTAGGTACTGAAAAAATGTGCTAAGAAGAAACAGTCTATTATATAAATAAGAATAATACTGACAAAGAATAATAATGACAACGCTAATAAGACATCAACTACAGTATGACATCATTACACTATCAGATATTTTCTAATTCTAATCCTTCTTTACATACTAAAGAACAAAATGGTATATAATTTTTTTTATGCAGGAAGGAGGGGCCAAGGGAAAATGTCCGCAAAAGCGCCACCCTCCCCCCATAGAAGAAGAAGAGAGCCAGAATCAAGGTCCGGGGTTTCCGAGATGCCTAGACACTCTGCGTTTGAAAGATGTGACGGCATAGACAGGAGGTAAGATGGATTGAGGAAGATTGTTCCAGAGTTGACCGGTTGAGTAGATAAAAGACTGAAAATACCGATTAACCCTTGCATTAGATAGTTGGACAGAAAAGGAATGATAAAGTGTAGAAGGTCTGATACTGCTCTCCTTAAAGGAGGAGGCATGCAGTTAGAGAGTTCAGAAGAGCAATGTCCATTTTAATAGCGATAGTAAAGACAGAGTGAGGCAACATTGCTGCGAAGAGAGAGAGATTGAAGAGATTGAAGACAATCAGTAAGAGGCGTGGAATTGATGAGAGAAAAGCCTTTGATTCCATCAGTTCAAGTACGGCGTGGGTTCAGCCACCCCACATATGAGAAGCATATTCCATACAGGGGCGAACAAGACCCCCGTACAGAGACAGCAAGTGAGTGGGGATGAAGAAACCGGTGGGGCGATACAGCACACCTAACCTCTTAGAAGCTGTTTTAGAAAGAGAGTATATGTGATCTTTCCAGGAAAGATCACGAGAAAAGGAAATGCCAAGAATGTTAAGAGAAGAGGAAGGATTGAGTTGCGTGTTGTTGAAGGTAAGGGGATAGTTGTGTGGAAGATTATGATGAGTAGACAGATGAAGAAACTGAGTTTTTAAGGCATTGAAAGCCACAAGGTTTTCTCTGCCCCAATCAGATATAACAGAAAGATCAGAGGTCAGGTGTCCCATAGCCGTCCTACGCGAATCATGAAGCCACTGCTGTGAGGGACTCTTTGTGAAGCCGGTGGAGAAGTGAAGAGTGGAATCATCAGCATAGGAGTGAATAGGACAGGAAGTGCGAATTAAAAGATCATTAATAAATAAAAGGAAAAGAGTGGGTGACAGAAGAGAACCCTGAGGAATACTACTGTTAATAACTTTAGGAGAAGAACAGTGGCCATCTACAACCGTATCTACGAGTATAGATCGGCCAGAAAGTAAATTCGAGATGAAGGCACAGATAGAAGGATAACCACCTCAAACATAACCACCTCGAACACAAACCAAGTTTCCGAGAAACACTAGTGGTTCCTTATTGTAATAGGCCCATATCTGGGCTCCATTTGCCTTATGAGTTCCTAGTATCTTCCACGTATAATATATTTTATGTATAATACATGCAGGCCCGAGGAGAGGGAGGGACAGAGGGGAGAAAAATCAACTGGGGCCCGAGCCTCTTGGGTGCCCGGACCGTGAAAAAAATACATTACAAAATAACTTTTGGTATAACTAACGTTTAAAAATTGTCTCAACAGATAGCAGCACCAGTAACTAGAACATGTTTCCAATAGCACTGCACTGGCTGCACAGTCAGGCAGTTGTTAGGCTGCTGTTGTGACAACTCTGTTGGTTGGTTTGCATTGGTTCAATTCTTCATTGTCTTAAGGTGAAGTTAGCATTATGAAGTAGAAATATAAGTCTCGAGCACAGAAGAGAAAAGAAAACCTAGAAAAAGATGAAAAAGCATCTATCCTTACTGAGGGTAAGGATAGATTAGTCTGATTATTGAATACTTCATTGTGATGTAATTATAATAATAATAATATAATAATAATAATAATATTATTATCTTCTTATTCTAAAAATATTTATAATTAACTAAATTTAATTATAATTATATAATATATTAGTCTGATTATTGACTAATTCATTGTGAAATAATTTTTAAGATGTTAATTCTAATTTCTCTTATTCTATTTTAGTTTTTGTTAAAAGTTCAGTTATTGCTTCATGAGCACTTAACCCTTTCCCCCTAAGTGTTTTCACTAGTAAAAGTAGTAAAATTTGGTTGGTAGGTAGATTTAGGGAGTGGGGACCTGATCATGCATCTTGCCCCGTGCCCAGTGCCAGCTGTCAGCGGCCCTGAATGCATGAGATAAATATGTATTTGACAATTAATTTCATGCACATTCATAGTATTAGGACTTGTTTTAGTTAAATAAACATACATATTGAAGTATATGAAAAACTGTGAAATATATCGAAAATGCCACAAAAACATTCATGGACGTCAATTTTCAGGAGGTATGTACAGTGGATTTGAACCTTTTCAGTCATAAAAAAATTGCCATTTTTGTCAATAGAACAACCAACTCTATGTTTTTTTGGGGGGGGGGGGGGGGGAGAGACCAAAACTATCTCAGCCTTTTTCAATTAATATCCCCTCCCTGATCGGGAGGTCATGAGATCGAGTCCGGGCGAGGACTTTGTAATTTCTGACCACCCGTGGTAGGTCATGGTTCGGATTCCACGTTAAGATGTAGGTCTAAGGTGGAGCAACAAATTTAACCTTTGTCAGAATGAACAACTCGGGCGTTAAGCAAAACCAAGGTTTTATAAATATATATATATTACGCCTGTGCGATTAATCGAAAATGTTGATTCAAGTCGATTCAGTTGGATATTTGAGAGATTACGCTTTTATAAAGATCTGAGTGCGCTCAGTGCGGATGGTCAGCTTTTGATTTTGTGATGTCACAGAATCACGTGCGCGCGCCTTGCGGTGTGACAAATTTGGACCAGTTGTTTGGGTTCAATTGTTTATTACGCTTTTCAGTATGTTGTTGCTGGTGCATGTATGTTGTTCTGTTGGTGCTGGTGCATGTAAATTGCAAAATATAGGTGAGTGCAGTGCACAGTCGCAGTCGAATCGAATCGAATCGAGAATCGAAAACAAGTGGCCGAATCGAATCGAAAGTCGAATCGAAATAAAAATATCCGAATCGCACACCCTTAATATATATATATATATATATATATATATATATATATATATATATATATATACGAGTATATATTAGTTTTACCTCTTCCCGGTACCCATTCCTCGACTTGAAAAAAGAGAGCGAGATACCAAATCATAAAATAGGGTGAGGCCGTATCCACCATGTAGGGCTAACCGGGGATTTAGAACAGTTGTAGCCTTTTATGCAAGGTAAAGAAAGATATGTCCGGGTTATAGATTAAATTGGAGGATAGGTTCGGTTAAGTTGAGTTAGGTTAGGTTAGGTTACAGGCCAAGTGGAAAATGGCTTCGGAAGAATAAAAAGTAAAAAAAAAAAAGAGAAATAAGTAATAAAAAATGACACAAACAAATAACAGATACATAAAATAATGCAAATAATTTCTATGCGTTTGGGTACAATTTATATTTTTGTTTATTCATGAAATTTTCTCTCAAAACAATTGTGGAAATTCCACAAACAAATAGCTGAAAGGCGAATTATTTATATATATATATATATATGTGTGTGTGTGTGTGTCAGCTCGGTTGAAATAGGAATAGAAAATATGCAATGAATTAAATTTTTTTTGTGTGTGTGTGTAGGGTTGTGGGGATTCCAACGTTATATATATAAAACTTTCGTGCACAGATGCACTGAAACACGTAAACTCGCATTTTTACTTCGCACGTAAATTCCTTGTTCGTGCGCCTGAGAAAGATGAACGCCACATCCGTGATTTGAAATGTAAACATTAAAAGCACCTATCAGAGAAAGGTGACCTCCACACCTGTGTTTTGAGCTGGCGAAAATTAAAAGCTCTTATCAGAAACTTTAATCTTGAGTGAATGATTGTGGGTCATGACCCAAGATAAGTTTACTTAACTCGTGATTGATTCACGTCATAACTCACTTACATGCAGGGCCGTTTCTAGCCATTAGGGGGCCCTAAGCAGTATACCCATTTGAGGCCCCACCCCTCCATCCACCAACTCACGCCTTACTACATCACCTCAGCAAACACATACAAAAAATGGGTGTGTTAATATAAACAATTATGAAACAATTTTAATGAAACATTTATGTCCAAAACAACAAATATGTACTTTCAGAAGACAAACAGAAAAATATTCTTCATGAAATTCCTGAAAATTAGTTTATACATTATTTAGAATAAATGACACAGAACTATGTATATAAAAAATAATGCAATTATCAACTACCAAACAATTACTAACTCTACGATACAATCGTGTAATAGCTAACAGTTATACAGAACAGTTTGTATCTTCAAAATTTTTGCATCCTAGATTTTTTCTGGGCGAAATCATCAATAACATCATCATATGAAATCTCTCGGCCAACGTCCTGGTTGATGCTTATGATGCCAAGGCCACTGAGGCGATCCTGCCCCATTGATGATCTGAGGTAGTTCTTGATTAGCTTCATCTTAGAGAAGCTCCTCTCGGCTGACGCTACTGTCACAGGTAGAGTGCAGGCAATTCTTAGTGCAACCCAGAGATTGGGGTATAGTTCCTCCAGTTGCTTCTGATGAATGAAGGAGAGAAGCTCCAATGCAGTCATGTTGTGTGAAGGTAAAGTCTGCAAGTTCTTAATTTCAAGGGCCAGTTCTCTTCCATCAATGTCAGTCAGCTCCAGAGCTCAGTATCTTAGAGAGCTTTTCACACTTGCAGGACAAGTCTTCCTTGTTCATTGTGGTGAAGTTTAGGAGAACCCCAAATATGTCCCTCACATCATCTAGTGTTTTGAATCTCTCATTTATTGACCCGATGGCACAATCCACCACCACATTGAAAATTTTGACTTCCAGCCTCTTTAAGGCTTCTGTAAATGGTTCGTCGGGAGCTTCGTAAGCAAAGTGCTTTTTTTGTGGATCTGAGTCTCTTCTCCTTCAGCACAGCCTCCACATTCATTTCCTCACATATGTCCCTAGCTACGACTTGTGCTGCAACAAAACCTGTGTTTCTGTAGCTGGTGAGTGAGTCTTTTGTTTTTGTGAGAAGGTTGACTTCCACATCAAACTGCATTGTAGGTAGGCTGACCATATTTCCTTGAGACAAAAACGGGACATTGGGCTGGCAAAAAAGGGACGGGGGTTATGTAATATTCTGTATTCATGAAAAAGTAAGTACATAAACATATTGAGCTTACAATTATTCTTCAGTGACAGAACCCATACAGAACCCATAAAAAAAACGGTACTGTCCCGTTCAAAACGGTACGTATGGTCAGCCTAATTGTAGGAGACTGCAGAAGTTTGATCACATGGTTAACTGCATGAAGAATGTCATACCATACTACTGTGCAAATCTGAAAGTGATAAGACCCTACCTCCTCTGCAAGTGCTTGTGCTTCAGTCCTGGTTATGGCATCTGTGGCATTGTTTCTGACTTCCAACAGGGCCTCTCTGATGTTGTGGCTCTGGTATCGCACAGCCTCAATGCTCTTAAGCCCGCTCTCCCACCTGATTTTACTCCAAGACTTGAGTGTTATGTTCACGTGCTTCTTTAGGATTGTCCATCTCTGTGTAGCTGCAGCAAGAAGGTTGTACAATTTTTGTACGGTGCCAAAGAAGTTGATGGCATCTGTGGAAGCTTTAGCTGCATCAGCCACTACAAGATTCAGAGTGTGAGCCCCACATGGAACATAGAGTGCACGACAATTCTTCTCTAATAACCTTGCCTGAACACCTTTGTTCTTGCCCCTCATGTTCGCTCCGTTGTCATATGACTGTCCACTGCAGTCATCAAAGTAAATATTCAGTTCATCAAGTCTCTTCAGAATCAGAACTGACAAACCCAGGCCTGTACTTTCTGAAGCCTCAAGAAAGCCCAAGAAGTATTCTTTTATTTCTGGTACTTCACCAATTTTAACGGTTCTGATAATAATCGACATCTGTTCTTGATGGCTTATGTCTTGAGTGCAGTCTAAAATGAGTGAGTAATATTTAGCTTGTTTTATTTCTGCAACAATGGCATCTAAGATCTTCCCACTAATGGACCCAATGCGCTCATTTTGAATGATGTTTCCTAGGTAACTTGAATGACTATAGTGGCCACTTTCGACTCTTTGGCAAGCAGCTCAACCTCCTTCAAGAAGTTGCCATTGTCTCGATTGTACAATGTAGAGGAAGACCCGATGAAAGAAAGGTTTCTCTCTGCCAGTGATTGAATTATACTTACAGGACGTGTGAGAACATCTCGCCAGCGTCTTCGCTCTACCTCCATTAATGACATTTCAGTTTGGTCAAATGACGACATTTACATTTTCAACCGAAGTGTACGAGTGCTTGGTATGGTGTAACATGATATAATACCGCTTGTCACACAACTCATCCACAAGACTCACTATCCATATCTGCTGCTTCTCTTCTGCAAGCGTTGTTTCTTTTACTTCACGGTATATGTGAGACTTTATAAAGCTTAGCTGTACAGCATACTTCAATACATCGTCTGTGCAACGAAAGCCTACAACGCTCTCACAAGAATAACCATAGAGTATTTGTACATCTTGCTCCTTCGCACGATCCAATGCGGTTTTAAAAGAGGAAAAGGAGGGGGGAATAGGAAGTTTTTCGGTATCCACCAATCTTGACACTTTGCTGATTACCATTTCATAAACGTTGAACAAGCAATATTAAAGGTAGCCATTTTCTTCTACGTGGGTGAATACACGTCTGAGCTCAAGGGCTTACTACAATCAACTGACCACGCAGGGATTCCCAGGTAGTAGCATGACTCACGTTGCTGGTCTTCCAGTGGGACGGAGCTTAGAACTTTCACCTGTGCACACACACACACACACACACACACAAAGGAGAAAGCGAAACGCTAATTGAAACATGATTTATTTAATAAACGAAATATTCAAGTTATATATATTTACAAATACGTGTAATAAATAAGTTAACAATAGACACATGAAAGATTATATTCAAGACATATATATTTACAAACACGTGTAATAAATAAGTTAACAATAGACACATCAAAGATTATATTCAAAGTATATATTTATATTTACAAATACGTGTGACAAATAAGTTAACAATTTAAATTATGTTAACACAAGAAATAACAGAAAACACAAGAAAAACAAATGCATAGATTTGGTGATCACAAACAACAGTAACCTAATACTTTAAAGAGTGCATTCTATTAAATACTTTTAGCCTATGTTCACGAATTAATACCGGTTTTAAAATAGATTCAGTTTCCTCAATTCGTCCCTGAAATCTTAATCTGTCCCGAGCGCACTCTTCCCATTGTCCCCTTCTACAGCAATCAGCAACGGAGTAAGTTAGAACGTTGTCACAGAATTTTACTTTTGGGGGGTTTGGTGCAACCCAAACGTTTCCAATTTCATCATTATTTCATCATTCCATCTTTGGTTCACGAATTTTAACTCTTCTGCAATTTTGTCAACGCTGCGTATATCATCACTTCCAAAGTCACTTTTATCAGTGCAAACAATGTTATGATTAGTCTCAGGATTTTTTAGGCAATTTTTTCTTTGTGCTGACAATGAACTGGATTTAAATGATGATGGTACACGGATCTGTTCCGATACTTCTGAATTATTCATATTTGATGGTTATATACGAGAGGATATACGACTATCAAATAAAACGGTAAATGAAGCAGTTGACGCTAAATCTATTTATTTGCTAAAGGAGGCCATACTATTATATATATATATCCGTGATGTCGATGATAGGGTGCTGTACCTCATCGTCATTCATATAAATATATAATTAGTTTATATAATACGCAACCTTAAATACAATTTCTTTTATCACGTAGTGAGTTACACTGTGCATGAATTAGTACGTACAAACTAGATTAATAAAAAACGCTTTTACTAAGAAGTCACGAGACGAAGACCGTCTGGACTGAGTTTATAGAAATTCAAGGATTCCAAGTTGATCACGAGAGAAGTTATGTAGTCATCTTCCACGCTGCAAAATTATCTTTGATTCGTTTTGGTAAAATTGAGTAAACTGCTGCCTTTGTTTCCTGATCAGAAACTCCGCCTTTTTCTGGTATGGTGCAAGGTTTCGTTGCAACCATATTCACTGCTCGAGTCTACTTCACTGTCGTTGTCTTCTAATCTAGATTTACACTCTTCACTAATGCATTCAATGGATGAATAATCATCTTGGTTGGTATTATTGACACCACAATCGAGAGGGCTCACTGGGGTAACGGAGACTTCAGGTAATGGTGCGGGTGCATGAGGTGGGACGGGGGCAAACTCCTCAGGTTGCCCTTGTGGCGGGGAAAATATTGTGTGGAGGTAATTATGTGCTGCTTCTAAGTAAACAAAACGGGCTTTATGTAACACAGTGGCAACTAATAATGATTTCTGCAAAGATGCACCAGCTCTTCCGGAACGTCTGGATGCAATTTTACCGAGCGATATATTTATCAACTTGTGTGCTTCAAACCCGTTTGGAACGTCAGATATCATGTTCACCACTTAGGAATTGGTCAAGGCACAGAGAGATAACTAACACGATTCCATCCTCTATTTCCAATCTTGTAATGAATTAAAGTGAAAGTTTCGCCTGCCTTTATACAATGTCGTTCTGACGTCATTATCAAGCTCCACGCAGGGAATCCCAGGTAGTAGCATGACTCTCGTTGCTGGTCTTTCACCTGGGCATACACACACACACACACACACACACACACAAAGGAGAAACTGAAACGCTAATTGATACATGATTTATTTAATAAACGAAATATTCAAGTTATATATATTTACAAATATGTGTAATAAATACGTTAACAATAGACACAGCAAATATTATATTCAAGACATATATATTTACAAACACGTGCGATAAATAACTTAACAAATGAATTTCTGTTATTTCTTGTGTTAACATAATATAAACTCAGTCCAGACGGTCTTCGTCTCGTGACTTCTTAGTAAAAGCGTTTTTTATTAATCTAGTTTGTACGTACTAATTCATGCACAGTGTAACTCACTACGTGATAAAAGAAATTGTATTTAAGGTTGCGTATTATATAAACTAATTATATATTTATATGAATGACGATGAGGTACAGCACCCCATCATCGACATCACGGATGATATATATATATATAATAGTATGGCCTCCTTTAGCAAATAAATAGATTTAGCGTCAACTGCTTCATTTACCGTTTTATTTGATAGTCGTATATTCTCTCGTATATAACAATCAAATATGAATAATTCAGAAGTATCGGAACAGATCCGTGTACCATCATCATTTAAATCCAGTTCATTGTCAGCACAAAGAAAAAATTGCCTAAAAAATCCTGAGACTAATCATAACATTGTTTGCACTGATAAAAGTGACTTTGGAAGTGATGATATACGCAGCGTTGACAAAATTGCAGAAGAGTTAAAATTCGTGAACCAAAGATGGAATGATGAAATAATGATGAAATTGGAAACGTTTGGGTTGCACCAAACCCCCCAAAAGTAAAATTCTGTGACAACGTTCTAACTTACCCCGTTGCTGATTGCTGTAGAAGGGGACAATGGGAAGAGTGCGCTCGGGGACAGATTAAGATTTCAGAGACGAATTGAGGAAACTGAATCTATTTTAAAACCGGTATTAATTCGTGAACATAGGCTAAAAGTATTTAATAGAATGCACTCTTTAAAGTATTAGGTTACTGTTGTTTGTGATCACCAAATCTATGCATTTGTTTTTCTTGTGTTTTCTGTTATTTCTTGTGTTAACATAATTTAAATTGTTAACTTATTTGTCACACGTATTTGTAAATATAAATATATACTTTGAATATAATCTTTGATGTGTCTATTGTTAACTTATTTATTACACGTGTTTGTAAATATATATGTCTTGAATATAATCTTTCATGTGTCTATTGTTAACTTATTTATTACACGTATTTGTAAATATATATAACTTGAATATTTCGTTTATTAAATAAATCATGTTTCAATTAGCGTTTCGCTTTCTCCTTTGTGTGTGTGTGTGTGTGTGTGTGTGTGCACAGGTGAAAGTTCTAAGCTCCGTCCCACTGGAAGACCAGCAACGTGAGTCATGCTACTACCTGGGAATCCCTGCGTGGTCAGTTGATTGTAGTAAGCCCTTGAGCTCAGACGTGTATTCACCCACGTAGAAGAAAATGGCTACCTTTAATATTGCTTGTTCAACGTTTATGAAATGGTAATCAGCAAAGTGTCAAGATTGGTGGATACCGAAAAACTTCCTATTCCCCCCTCCTTTTCCTCTTTTAAAACCGCATTGGATCGTGCGAAGGAGCAAGATGTACAAATACTCTATGGTTATTCTTGTGAGAGCGTTGTAGGCTTTCGTTGCACAGACGATGTATTGAAGTATGCTGTACAGCTAAGCTTTATAAAGTCTCACATATACCGTGAAGTAAAAGAAACAACGCTTGCAGAAGAGAAGCAGCAGATATGGATAGTGAGTCTTGTGGATGAGTTGTGTGACAAGCGGTATTATATCATGTTACACCATACCAAGCACTCGTACACTTCGGTTGAAAATGTAAATGTCGTCATCATGGACAATCTTAAGTATTTTTATCACTATATTAATGTATATCATGATGAGGTTCGTAGTGAGGTTGTGGCTAGTGCCCTGCGTGAGTTTTTAGCAGACTTTAGAGACGAGTATCGTCTGTCAAATAAAAAGGAAAAATATGGTCATATGTTTCTCTCAAATAGTGCACCGGAGTGTGAAGACGTTTAGTTTGTGGAAATGGTGAGTGGTAAAACAATAAAACCGTTATAAAATGTGCCTAGGTCATGAAATTTACCCTGACGTGAACTGTCTGGTGCGTATTCAGGGAGTGTTAAAACATTAAAACCGAGATTTATATAACGAGCAGTTGTCGTAACGATTTAGAAGATTCTTTCAATTGCCGCTATGTTGAGTGAAGATGAGTTCACGATTGAAAAGCTCGGGTCGGTAGAAATATACCCTCGATTGGAAAGGCGTGTTTATAAACTTGTGTTTAATAATGTGGCTAACGGTGAACTCTTTGTGCTTGCTTTTGATTGTATTCTAGACGTATTTAAAGATAACTTACCAACCGGTTGTAAAGTGGGAACAAAAATAGTACTGAACGATATGAAAGCCCTTCATATCGAGTACAGGTTTCCCTATACTTTAAACGGTGAAATATTATTAAACCGCGTATACTGCTTAATGCAGAGCAATAATGATGTAATTGTAGACTCGGTTAAATGCGAGTTTAGTATTTTGAAAAAAAGTGATGTATTTATATATTTAACATATTTGTGTGTGTGTGTGTGTGTGTGTGTGTGTGTGTGTATTTCTGCTATATTGATGGCTATACGATTTCTTATTTTGCGCGGTAGAAGATAAAGTGTATGTATTTATTTATTTAGTTGTGTGTATATATTTCTACTATGTTGATGGTTATATTATTTCTTATATCTTATTTTTGATCATTCCAATGTATATTTATTTTCTATATATCTCCATACTTGCGTGTATGTATATATATATATATAGTTGTAGTTATATTGAAGGATATACTGTTTGATTATATGCATATTCCTCGCTCATATTTCTTAAACTATTGTTATTTTTAATTGATCTTTCAAATGTATATTTATTTTCTATATATTTATAATAAACAGAATGATGCAATGTTGTTTTATTTAATTCTTTTGGTTGTAAACAATTATACCAAATGGCATGTTACGTCTTCTAAACCTACTAGCGGAATTCTAAGCCAACTTTTAAGAATTAACTAAATAAATCGTACAATCTGGCACCCTAATAATGTATACCTAAACAATTAAAATGGTATCTGGCAACTCTCCATAATAATGTATACCTGAACAATTAAAATAAAAAGTGGTATCTGACAACTCTCCATAATAATGTATACCTGAACAATTAAAATAAAAAGTGGTATCTGACAACTCAACCTGAACAAGCCATTTACGCATAAAAAAGTGACTCCTGCTACTACCTGGGGATATCTCTACGCCTGCGTACTCAGTTGAGCGGTGCAAGCCGTGGATCTCAGATCTGTATTCTCTAGCGTAGAAGAAAAATAGTGTGTCGGACACAATGTGGAAGGTGTACACTGCGTACACGAGCTAAGTGTACGCATGGTGTGAATGAACTCTGAAGCTATTCTTTTTCATTACACTTTCACAACAATGGAAAGAGCTTCTGTGTTATCGGGCACAATGACGGAGGTGTACAATGAGTACACGAGATAAGTGTACGCATGGTGTGAATGAACTCTGAAGCTGTTCTTTTTCATTACACTTTCACAGCAATTTTGGAAAATTCGGGGAGGAGCTAATTATTATTACTACATAGAAAAATTTGTCTTTGTGCATATCACCCTATATATTCTAAGAGTTAGATTCGTTTTAATAACTGAAAGAAAGTAAATAATTTCCAGAGAAGCTGAAAGTAAATGAGATGAGTGAAATGATATGAGATTAGTGAAATGAAGTGAAATGACATGAAAATGAAATGATATGAAAAGGCTTATATATAGAGAAGTGACAAAAAGTAAATAGACCCTTTGGTGTGAAAATTAAAAATCCGAAATTGATTCTTTCTCTATATATATATAAACTATAAGGAGAACGTGAAAAGTGCGTAATATTTTTTTCTGTTTTTGAAACCCAAGAAAGGTTTGCCAAAAGAAAATAGACACAGTTAATATGTTTATTTCTGTTGCTGTTTATTATTTAATATAATTGTGTGTGTGTGTGTGTGTGTGTGTGTGTATAGATTTGAGAATGTTAATGGAACGATTTCTTTTGCTAAGCCAATTGTTTAGTGATTTTTTTTTAATGTTAATATTGTTTTAATTCACTTTAAGGTGAAAATCGTTTTTATATATATATATATATAAGCAATGACAAAATTAAATAGACAGCTAATATGATTCTTTCTATAAGGAATGACAAAATTAAATAGACACAGTTAATATGATTCTTTCTATATACAGTATATTAGTGATGGGACGATGCATCGCAATCGCAATCGCAATCGCGATACAATCGCACATTTTTTACAATCGCAATCGCAATTGCAATCGCATTTAATGAGTGCGATTGTTGCGATTGTGAACAAAAGATTTAAATCTCTACAAAAGTTGCTATGAAAGCTGCTCTTTCATGCGTACTTAAAGGAAAGTTTAGCTAACAACAATACGGAATAATAAATAAATAATAAATAAGTCAAAAACAGAAATGAAAACGGGTTGCGAATTAGTTGAAAACAGAATAAAAAATTGGTTTAATAATAACAATAAGTACACCTCTTTATTTGCTCTATGTAAAATTGGAATGTTAAAAAATCAAGCTAACCCTATGGTAGGTAACGCGTTTAGGTATATTTAAAGCATAAATGAGCGTTATGTGAGGCTAAAGCTAAAACATCGCAATCGCAATCGCAATCGCGCGATTTTCAAATTCTGACAATCGCAATCGCAATCGCAACAGCGATTGTATGAAATATGACAATCGTCCCATCACTACAGTATATATATAAGGTAAGGAGAAAGTTGTTCAATTGTGTGTGTGTGTGTGTGTGTGTGTGTATATATTTCGTCTGAACTATTATTTTGGCGATTGTACGTATTATATTATTTTTGTGCAGTAGAAGGCAAATTCTATTTATTTAATTAATAATTAATCATTTTCTTTTTGTCAATTTCGATTTTAAGTCTGTATGCTTTGGTAACGAATTAAAATGGCATCTAGCAACTCACCCTAATAATGTATACCTGTACAATTAAAATAAAAAATGGTATCTGGCAACTCAACCATCATCTACAGTGCCCGCGAAAAGTATCCGATCACTCAAGAAAATACAATATTTTCCCTTGATATTCAGAGACACATAATTCACTTTCTATTTGTTCTAGCGACATCTGGTAACTTTGAGGTTGCTCGCTGATATGAGAGCTATCCAACGCATTCTCAAATTAGTGTTCTGGTAGCCTTCGTTGCGGGTGGCTGTGTCTCAAAGTTGTCAGATTTCACTGTTTGTGTAAATTTATTGATATTTTGTTATTTTTTACAGAAAGTGGTGTAAATAAAATTTATATATAATGTGTGCTAAAAAACAACTTAAGAGTGATTGTCGAGGTGCTATTGTTGCTTTGCATACATGTGGGAAATCACAGAGACAGATAGCTAAGGAATTAAACATATCCCAAAGTACCGTTAATTTATGGGTTTCACGGGCTAAGAACAATGCCGGCCTAACCACGCCAGTCCCTAAAAAACGATCTGGCAGACCGAGAAAAACAAATTCACGAACAGACAAACTTATGAAACGTTTAGTATTGAAAAACCCAACAATAACTGCGAAAGAAATAAAATTTAATATGAATAATTTGTTATCTGGTGTTTCTGAACGAACTATCCAGGAGCGGCTCCAAAAAGAACTCGGATTACCATCTCGCCATGTTGCTAAGAAACCGTTCATTAATGAAAAAATGCGTAAAAAACGTGTCGCATTTTGTAAAAATATATTCATTGGACTGTTGATGACTGGAAGAAGGTTTTATTTAGTGATGAGTCGACATTTTTGACATTCAGAAGTTGTCCAAAAAAGGTTCGCCGGCCCATTGGCTCAAATAGGATGGACCCTAAATACACCCTAAAGACAATGAAACACCCTCCAAGTGTGATGGTTTGGGGTTGTTTCGGTTACTATGGGCGTGGAAACCTATATTTTCTTCCGAAGAACACAACTATGAATGGTGCACGGTATTTAGCAATGCTACAGGATAAACTTCCAATGGCAATGGCAATCCAAAGGACAAAAACATACATGCATGATGGTGCACCATGTCACAGGGCCAAAATAGTGACAAAATGGATTACTGACAATAAATTTGATATTTTGGATTGGCCTGGTAATAGTCCAGATCTCAATCCGATAGAAAATATGTGGCTAATAATAAAAAATAAGGTTGAATGCCACGACACTGGCTCAGTCGAAAAATTACAAGAAGCCATCAAAAAGGTATGGTGCAAGGAAATATCAGTGGAAGTTTGTCAAAACTTGATTAAATCCATGCCAAAACGTCTAGAACAAGTCATCCAAACCAAAGGACAGATGACAAAATACTAATATAAGGTTAGTACATTTAAACATTGTTTTTTAGGTAAAAAATACAAATTTCCAGGGTGATCGGATACTTTTCGCGGGCACTGTATATAAGACCCACTTGGCTTCGGAGCTGGTAGTTTGATGCGAACTTCGGCCAAATAAAGAACTCTCTCCTTCCCTTCTTAGGTTAGGACTTAGCTTAGTTTTCCTTTGGGGGGTGAGGACATCCCACCTTGTCCCCCCAAAGTCCTCCTCCGTCTATCCTTTCACTCTTAGGTTAAGGCAACCCCTTTGGGGGGAGGTCATCCTTCCTTCTCCCCGAAGATCCCTCCCCTCTCCCCCCTTCAGGTGTACCCCTCCCCCCTTGGCTCCTTCTAAGCCAACTGGCTGATTAGGAGTCTATAAGAGGACGGCGGGTCGGCTGAAGTCTTATTATGCACTTGGCTCCTGCCAGGTGAACACCTCTCTTCCTTTCTCTCCTTCTCCTGTCTTTCTCTTGGGGGATAACGCCGCCTCCAAGTTTCATTACCCCTTGTTGCACCTGCAGCATCCCCCACCCCCCTTTGCAACCTTGAGTTGTTGCATACCCCACCCCCTTTGCAACATTGAGCTGTTGCATACCCTAACCCCTTTGCAACATTGAGCTGTTGCATACCCTACACCCCTTTGCAACATTGAATTGTTGCATACCCCACCCCTTTGCAACACCCTACTCACCTTTGCAACATTTGATCATTATCTCTTGCAACATTCCTGCACTCTACCTTTTTGCGGCTATACTACTACTATCCTCTCTTAAAATTCGATGTAAGGAACTTCTTGAAATGTTTAATTCCTGGCTGCGTCGTCGGACTGATGTGGATTTTCCTCAACCCTTTCACGAACCATCTCAATCAGAGTTGGACTTCGGCTTCTCCGAGGACGCCCAGTCCGTGTTTCGTCTCATTGACCCTTTCCCATACGAAATTTAGCGACGTGCCATCGAATAGCTCGATCAGATACAGCAGAACGTGTGTTGAATTTTAATCGAAAAGCGCTTTGAGTGGCAACGATAGAAGAGTTCTTTGTCAAATAAAGTTCCACAATAGCCACTCTTTGTTGCACTCTCCAGGATTCCATTTTCATTAATCGCAGCAAGAGTACTTTAATTGAAAAATAAAACTAAATAAATTAATCAAAAAAGAAAAAGTTATAACCAAATAAAACCCCTCCAAGACTTCTGCGACACCCTGTACATTGAGGATACTGCTCAACTGAAGGGCCGTCTTTTATTAGTTTTCTATTGATTCTATTGAGCAACATGTGTCCATATTTATCCTTTTTGTTGGACAAACGATACTCATCCCTAAACTCTACTAAAAACTCGCATAAACCTTTAGCTACAATTTCGCTACGAACCTCATCATGATATACATGGATGTACTGGTAGAAATATTTTGAACTGTCCATGATCACAAGATTTACATTCTCCATCGCAGTATACCCTACTCGGTATGATGTAACATGGCATAATACCTCTTGTCACACCCATTATCAACAAGTTTCACAACCCAAATCCGCTGTTTCTCTTCTGCATGTGTTGATTCTTTCACTTCACGGTGTATGTGTTCTTTAGCACAGTTTAATCCTACAACATATTCCATTACATCGTTTGAGTCACGAAAACCCCAATGCTCTCACCAGAATATCCATAGAGCATTTGGACGTCTTGCTTCTCATGCTTCACACGATTTAATGTGGCCTTAAAGGTTTCAAAGGAGGGATGACTAGGCATTCTTTGAGTGTTAACCACATCTGTAGACTTTATCGAGTACCGCTTCAGGAATGTAGAGCATGCAGTATCATAGGTAGCCATCACTATTTTTCGTCTACACGAGAATTCTTCAACAGATAAAAGATACGTCTGAGAACCAGGGCTTGTTGAGGTCAAGTGAACACGCAGGGCGGAGATATGTTCCACCAACTGAAGTAGTAGCAGGAGTCACGTGACTCTTTTGATTGGACCGCACCGAAAAGTCGGCGGTGCTTAGAATTTTCCTGTACACACACACACACACACACACACACACAAAGGAGAAACTGAAACGCTAACTGAAACATAATTTATTTTAAATACTCGTATAAGTAGAAAAATGAGTAAACTGTAAAATATCGTCAACAAGTAAATAAACTCTAATACAGGCTATATATATATATATATATATATATATATATATATATATATAACAAAGAATATATATATATATATATATATATATATATATATATATATATAATATAGATATAGAATATATAAAGGCTATATATATATATATATATATATATATAACAAATATTCATGTACTATGGTACCCAAAGGGAAGAGTGTTGTAGGTGCCATGCACCTGTTATCGTTTCCTGTAAGTGTTACGATATATCTTCGTGCCCCTAAGTTCCTTCACACACCCTAATTTCTGTGCCCGGAAGTTATGAGTTCCTACAACCAGGTTGGGTGGTTGGTCACCGTCATTTCCATCATTTTCTAAGCTCACTAGATCTTTGAGCGAATCAAAGTTGACGATCTGGTGGTTGGCATGGTTAAGCGTAATGCCTTTAGCCTTCACGATGTACTTGTGCTCTTTCCACACCGTCAAGCGTACCCCGTTAGTTTTTGTCCTGTTGAGACAAAAGAATCGGGGTAGGCAATGCCTCCATATTCATCCTTGATTTCGTCAGTCAACTCTCCAAGGAATTCCCCAATAGGAGGCATATATTCAACTTCCCTCTCTGTATCTGCGTACGGAATCCGTCGCCCGAAAGAATGCAACAGATGCCATAGCTTGATACGTGCGTCTGCTGTTGTGAAACTGGCTACAGGTATGTGTGTGACACGTGATGTATCTGTAGCCAGTTCGGTTCTGTTGTACCTTATTATGTACGTATTACCCAAATTCACGATTTTCATGACTTCTTCATCGTTGGCGTTTGCATAATCCCAAACTTCACTAAAACTTTGAGCTAGATGGACGTTCCTCTTGTCCTGTATTCTGAGCAAACTTCCCTCAAAAGGCTATTTAGGCACAACTTTGCACTAAAGCGCTTTCCAGGGTTCCTCACAATCTGGCCACGTTCAAATTGTATCCTTTCACGATCATGGTAGCGTTGCATATACGCCGAATTTTCATTTTCGGTCTCAACTCATCGCGGGTAGCCTGAGGCTTCTACTTTGATCTTCAAAAACGTATTTATATATGACGTAAAAAGGTTGGGGAACTTCTGAAACCTCCACACCTCGTACATCTTCAGTATTCTGTACCCGTGACGAGGGGCTAGTGACAGTTCAGGACTTGTATAATTTAGGGTGGATCGATTTTACATTTCTTTCGATTTCCATATTCTAATAGAGACAAACACTTGCGCGTGCATGAGAAAATAGCCTCTGCAAAATCTTAGCTTAATAGGTGATCATCTTCTGCCCCCGGCAGAGCGATGAATATCATATTTTAGTAGTCAAAAACGTATTCTTATAAATATTTCAATATGCATCAAAAGTATTCCTAATAACTATAAAGTCGATGAAAAAGACCTCATATGATCGTTTTTCCAAGCGCGTTGTCCTACGTTAATATCTTTTGCCCCCGGCAACAACGTCAAATGTTGAAAAAATAGGTAATTTATATACATATTTTCAGATCGGCTCTTTGTCTTAAATAATGCATTTATATATTTCCCATAGCATTTATATCGTTGCTTAGGCATGAAATAACACACACGCATATTGAAATATTTTAAAAATTATAAGAAAAATACGTTTTTGACTACTAAAATATGATTTTCATCGCTCTGCCGGGGGCAGAAGATGATTACCTATTAAGCTAAGATTTTGCAGAGGCTATTTTCTCATGCATGCGCAAGTGTTTGTCTCTATTAGAATATGGAAATCGAAAAAAATGTAAAATCGATCCACCCTATTGTATATACGCCTCTGATCTTCCTTTAATTGATTGTGTGATTACAGTCCTCACAGTTCTGTTCTGCGCACTTCACACACAGAGGGAACATGAGTTTGAACGGGCAAGATTGGCATCCATAAGTCGCGAGGGGGTAGAACATCTACGAAAGAAAGACCAAAGTAGCTCTCACTCAAATTAGCCGAGAACTCTTTGATGGTAGGCATAGCGGGGCTCACGAGTTTTTCAGGAGCACTTAAGGGGTACGGATTGTTCTTCATCACGTAAGGGTATAATGAGCTGAAATCGTAGTAATGAATCTTCATCCCGTCCGTAGTTAGAAAGTATAGTTTGAAGGGGTTTGTACTTCCTCCAAACAAGCTGTCACCGCATTTGAGGGGTTCCAGTACCATTGTACGTTTGATAGCCCTTATTTCTTCGCGATGCTGCTCATCTGACTTCATCCGGGCATCATATTCGTGCTCCCACAAAACCTTGTAAGTGAACTGGGAGCTTATAAGCTGGTCGCTGGCATGTGTCCATGCGAGGCTATTGGCGGGTGATCTCCCATGGATATCCCCTGTGAAGTCGCACTCAGGACGCGGGCATCCATGCCACCAACAGTCATTAAAGGAGTACAATTACTTCTCACCATTGGTGGGGTTCTCACTTAAGCCATCCACCTAAAGAACACGGCCATTGACCTTTGTTGCCACTTCCCCCGTGTTGAGAGCGTGCTTTATATATACGCCTGTCTGTTGCTGTATGCGAGTAATCCAGTAAATAGGCTTTTACCCATAACTGCGCAGGACGTTTCGGGGAATGATTACAAGTGTGTTGTTAGGCATGAAATTATGCTTGAATACAGTAAAATACAATGATGCGATCGTAGTTGCTGTTTGTAACGGATCACGGTTGAAACGTGTTATGTACATCCTTCTTAAGGCTTAGAAGCATACTCTAAGTACGCGTACGTCATCCACACAATACCCTTCACATTCATACGATATATTTAAGTATTATCTTCATTAAACCTGTAGAGCTCAAAATCTTCACGTTCGCTTGTACTCATGCATTCACAGTTAAAGTAATGTTTAGGAGGTGGTGGTTCTATATAATTTAAAGTGTTGTCAATGAGGAATGTGTAAGGAAAGTACCCTTTTCAAACTTCAGCGTCTACGCCCATCACCTTGGGTAGCTTAGCTAATTTACAAGATGTGAATAACAGGGTGTCTTTAAACTGAACATTTCCTCTTATCTGCATCTGTATAAGTTTGTTCCCTCTTTTCAAGGGATCACCTGTGAATATCTCTGAGAACTCATGCTCAAGCAGCTGCATATAGAGGAACTGAGTGTCAAATTTTGCAGCGTTATGGGCATGAAAATACACAGTTATTTTTTTTTAACTAGTCTATTAGCTTGACAATATAGTTTACAAACAGTTCCACCGGGGAAGCTCTTGCAGACACCTTAAAAATGTTTGTACGTTTGCCACATTTGCGGCATTCATTACACTCAATGTTCATACATTCATCACAACTAGTCTGACTTACAAGTAAATGCGGGATAACTTCTTTTGTTTCGGGGTTTGTGTAAGTTTTTATATCATAATACACGGTTATACAAGGCTTATTTTTAGGTTTGGTATCTTTCATATAATATACGTGCATTATACCATTCACCTTATATTCTTCATGGCATGTAGAACAGTGAATTTCATCGTATTTATGATCGAATTTTCTCCAGCTGTCCATTGTATGAAACATACCACATTCGCAAATTCTCATCTTCCTACACGTCCCATTTGATTTATGGAATCCAAAACAGGTATTATTGAAGAACATGCGTTTACATACATTATAATCACGCTTTGCAGATTTAACTACTCGACTTTCATATCTGGAGCTTTTACACTGGTCGCAAACCATATTGCATTCCTTACAATGTTTCAACAGGTCATTCGTAAACTCGAGACAGCCATTACACAAATCGTGATGTCCTCCATATTTTCGGCTTTTATCATAATTCACGTAAAGAGCCCTTATATTACGGATGGGGAGATACGTTGTCCTAAACAAGCCAAAAATAAGTAGAGGCTTTGTACGTTCTCTCACACTGCTTTTAAAAACATACACAGTCTTACGACTATTATCCAATCCAAACATAGGTATACGCATTCCCATTTCCTGCTCTACCCCTCGCAACTCTTTAGGGCACATATCACAGTCAAATTCCAGACTACAGTCTGCAGCCAGTTTACATGCACCCTCCATTACTGTAGGCATCCAAATTTTTTGGGCAGCTCTATTTACCACAGTTAACATATGAGCAAAGACTATTGCTATAAAACCGCAACCGTGCTCGAAATCAGTGTCTTTTGTATATCTGGTAACTTTTAACATTAAGAGTATAAGGCATTGCGTTGTGACCTAGAGGTCAGAAGACGTGATCTACTGTATATCAATCGTGAAATTCTCCATATTAAGCTCGGTGCCGCTTTGAGAGGCTTGCATTATGAGCCCCAAAATGTACTCTACATCTGCGGTGGCCAGACGTCTGTAGGGTATTACTACCCAAAAATCTTCTCTATCACTATCATATGACCCGACCCCGAGGGCCAGTCGTGTCCTGGCTACACGTTCCTCATTGCTGTGAAGGATAAACTCCACAATATGCCCAACTATGCGCCGCAGTCCGTGTTCTTAGCAGTTGTTATACATGACTCGCGGGTCGATCCTGGCTACGTACCGGTTTCTAGTCAGGGGTGGGATGGTGGTGACACTGCGCATCAGTTCGAATGATATGCTACTGTCTACAGGTTGCTCTGTTGCTGACGAGGTGGAGGGCTCAGTGGGGATGTTATTGAATAGGGATAAGTGGGTACAGTTTTATTTGTACAAGGAGCTACTGTAAGGACTAGTAAGCAATAAGCAATATCGTAGACCACCAATTTCTTGGAGATACCCAAGCTCGTCTGTTACGCATTGTGTATATTCCCGATCATAGAGGAAAGAGTTTGAGCATTACATATGATAAACTTCATTATGTCAAAGTTAGACCTAACCTATTAACCAGTTTCTCAATATATATATAATAACGAATGAGAGGAAAAAGTTTCCATTCGGTTACTAGAGCTTAACCGTGAAGCTCCACTTCCGGAGTGTTGCGACAGAATGACACACAGGCCATTTTCCGTCTACCGAGGGTAAGGTACCAACGTGGACGCGGCATCGGGTCAATTTTTTCGGCTATACTGCGCACAGCTGCGCTCTTACTGAAAAGTGGGGCCAAATATCTTGGAAAGAAAGCCCTACAATCAGGGCTTAACATATCTGAAGATATAATGTCAGGTACCAAGTCTAAAGAAACTTTTAGAAAACATTTACGGCGTACACGGGATGAAATCGTTGAAGATGCGAAGAGAAAAATGCGCGGTGGAGGTGTTGGAAGAAAGAAAAAACAAAAGGTTACTATAAGAGGAAGAAAGCGTACTGTACAGCGTGGAAAAAGAAAAAAAAGGAAAGCTAAGCAGGCAACTCGTGGTATAAAGCAGAAAAGGACTTAAAATTTTTTAAAAATGTTCTAAGCGTATGAAACCGGTCGTAGATTTATTTTTTGAAAACTAATATAAAGTAAATCTGGTACAGCTGTCTCTCATAGGTGATTGTACAACTGAAGTGGAAGGCTGCATTAACGGTTGCTATGGCCAATTTTATACACCCCCACAGCTCGGAGTGCTGCAAATCCGAGTTAAATGCGCGAACAAGTATTGCGTTTGATGTGCAAACAAGTATTTTTGAGTCCGAATTCGTCAGGGAGCCATTTTTTTTACCCTTCAAACGTGTTTCTTTATATTAAAGTAAGAACTGCGCATTCGGATGGCACAATTTTTGAAGAGGGTTACGCAGTATACCCTGAAAACAACTTCATACACACGCCAAAAGTCAATGTGATGTGTATCTAAACCAAACTAACGTTTCTCCAGGCGCTAGCTATCATCATTATTGAGCCTAGTTAGAAACTGTTTTAAATTTTACGAGAGATTCAAAAGAGACACATTTGGCGTCTCAAGGATATTATACGGCCAAATTGATGGACAGTGTAAAAAATAAATTTAAAAAATCTAAAAATAAAATTACGACCGCTATGCAAGATTACACTCGGATTTTTTGTCACAAGAAAAACTGTTTTTAAACGTTGTTGAAATAAGGATCAAAATTACACGTACAGCCCCCGAGATATGCTTAAATCTGGATGAGGGTCGCGAGCAATGTATCAAGCCTGCTGTTGTACACAATTTAGACATGTATCTTAGAGTTCGACGCGTGAAACTATCCGCCACCAAACAGATGGAAATTGAGAAGCGCTTGTTGATAGATACAGTTAAATATCCAATGAGTCACGTGATTTTAAAACTGCATACAGTCACGGCGGGTGTAACTAGCAAGCAGATAGAAAATGTGGCCTTGGGTATTCTCCCACAGCGCATCCTTATCGGCTTGCTCGATCACAAAGCCACGGTTGGCGAGTATAAGAAATTGGCTTTCAAATTCCAAAATTTCGGTTTGAAAAGCGTAAATTTACATATTAATGGCGCGTCTGTTGACGGAGCATTGGAAGTGAATTACTCTACAGACACCGAGTTTTTTTTGTGTTCACGCGCATACCACAATCTGGCGCCCGGTATTAATGGCTGTGATGTATTTGGTGCGGGTGTGACTATAGACGAGTTTATAAATGGCTATAGTTTGTACGCTTTTGATCTATCAGCTGATCAATGTGGCAGCGTAAGCACACATCTGAATCCACAGTTACAAGGCAGTCTTGGGGTAAGAATTGAATTTGGTGAAGCATTAACCAACCCGATAAGTGTGCTGTTTTACTTGGAAAGTTAGAACATCGTCAAGATTGACCGTTTCAGAAGTGTATCTGGTGATTTTTTAAAAAATAATGTATGAAATGACAATACGCGAGGTAATGATGCAGGATCATTTCACGCGAAACATATTCGTTGAGACTTATGCAAAAAATTAAAAATTGAAACAACCGATTACGAAAAAAATGCTGCATTTATACTAAACACCGATTCCCTTATGACTCTAGTACTACAATTATGGCTCGGCCCCGTAATTATGGGCTTTATAAAACAACTACGTATACCCCGATTCGTGTGGAACCCACAACGTTATCATAGTTTATTCTCAAATGTGTGTAGACATCATTGCCTCTGTTTTATTTCATTTCTGACTCGTGGGAAGAGCTATTCAGCTTTCTTAAAAAAGCTGGATTTGTACTATTAAGAATATAACGACAACCTCGGATTTAGCGAGGTATTCAACAGATTCGCCCGTTGTAAATGAGGCACACACGCGTATTGTATAAAATGAGAACAACTGTATATATATTAGGGTGGCTGTATAAACATAATCTTCAAAAAGTTAAGTTCGGAACCCATAATATTGTTCTTATTCCTTAAAAAACTCAGAATACCAATTTGTATACAAATCAGAAATGTTTTAGAGTTGCCGCAAGAGTTCAGAAGATTTCAGCTTACAGTTTCTTTTGAGTTCAGCTCCAGGTCCCCCTCACCCTTAAGGGTGAGTATTATCCTCAAAATGGGGGAAGTTTCGTTGGTGATAACAACTCATTGTCGCCTGATTGAACTTTGGAGACCTTCAATAATGTTTTCTTTCTTATATCTGGGAATGTTTTACGATGTTCCTCAACAACCTGAAGCAAAAACTGTGTCTGTTCCTCATTTCTCGTTACAGAAGCGTTAAAGTCCTTTATCAATGCTACTCCCCTTTCTGCTATATCTACAGATCTACAGAAGCTAAGGCTAACAAAGACCCTAAGATCCACACTAAGGTTAGCCCGAGAGAAAGGAAAGAGTAGGGGGTTAAGAGAAGAGAATAAGGGGTTAAGTAAGTAGCAACATCGATCACTCGTGGGTTAACATTCATTCAGAAAAAGAGAAAAAAGACTCACCATCATCATCCGCCGGCCACTGCCGACAAGTCAGAAAAATAGTCGGAGAGAATAGGAAAGATTGCAGAACGGTCATCTACTCCATAGGGAGGTAGAGCCCACTCTGCCAGAAAAAGATGAAAAGAAGTAAAATAAGAACGCTTATAAACCATGCAATACATTCTTAACAAAAGAACAACACATTCTTAACTCAAAGCAAAACATTCTTCCAACTGTTGCAGACCGATCCTCCACTCCATAGGGAGGTAGAGGATGCAGCCCACAAGGCTGGAAAGGCGTGAAAGATGAAAAGAAGTTAAACAAGAACGCATTACAACACTTTTCAACTCAAACACTATCACACCATGCAAACATGCAAACTACAGACATGCAATAAAGAGAGAAGAAAAATAAGTATAAAGAATAACAAAAAGTGGGTTAATTTACTCAAAAAGCTACGACTAAGTTCGTGTTAGTCTAATTTTTTTTTTGGCTGGCAAATCACACGCTGGCATGTCACAAGCTGGCATTAGACGTCAACAGACTCATCCCCGACTACGACCCCGAGAGCTCCTGTTGCCAATTGTTTTTTATTTTAAACAACGTTAATATTTTTAAAATGTCTATCTAGACGGTTTTTAAACACATTAACGATGGTAGAGTTCACGACGGGCGCGGGAAGATTATTCCATTTATCAATTACTTTAAACGTAAAGAAGTTTTTAGCGATATTAATAATGAAACGTCTGCCACGCAACTTAAATCCGTTATTACGAGTATTGCTATTATCGAAAGTGAACACTTTGTCAAAATTTACGTTATCGATGTTATTAACGATTTGAAAACTTCAATAAGCTTCCCCCTTAATCTCTTAGTCTCGAGTGAATGCAAGTCTAACTCTTTAATCCTACCTTCATAACGCTTGTTGCGCAATGGCGGAATTAGTTTCGTGGCACGACGATGAACCCTTTCTAACCTATCAATATCCTCACGCAAATACGGGCACCAAAACTGAACCGCATATTCTAAATGAGGCCTGAAAAGGGACTTGTAAAAAACAATATAATATCCTTCAATTTAAATTCGAAATTACGCGCTATAAAGCCTAACATCCTATTAGCTTTTGCGCAAGACTCCAGGCACTGGTTCCCAACTTTTAAATCCTTAGATACGCGTACGCCTAAATCTACTTCCTCGTCAACGCTCGCTAACTCTCTATCATCCATCGTGTACGTGTGATTATTGTTACGAGAACCTATATGCAAAACTTTACATTTGCCTACGTTAAATTGCATCTGCCACTTATCCGTCCACTCCATAATCCTATTTACATCATCTTGGAGCCTATTTCTATCGTCCTCGTTAACAACCTTACCGCCTATTTTAGTATCGTCCGCGAATTTTGACACGTTACTAGTCAATCTTACATCTATGTCGTTAATGTAAATTACGAATAGCAATGAGCCTATCACTGAACCCTGTGGGACACTGCTACCTACATCCAACCACCCGATTCACTACCATTAACAACGACCCTCTGTCTCCTAGTACGAAGCCATTCCTCTAACCCGTTAGCTACCTGACCGCGTATACCGTGCGCTTTAACCTTCGCAATTAATCTTCTATGCGGAACTGTATCGAACGCCTTTTTAAAATCTAAATAAATAACGTCAGTCGCTCTATGCATATCGTATTCGCGCACTATTTCGTTAAAAAGTTCTAACAAATTAGTTAAACAAGATCTATGGCGTCGAAACCCATGCTGACTACTATTAATCAAATCTCGACTTTCTAAGTGATCGATGATACGATCCCTAACGACGGATTCCAGTAGTTTACCGACAATTGACGTTAAGCTAATGGGCCTATAATTGCTAGCTACTGTGCGGTCGCCTTTTTTAAAAATGGGCGTGACGTTAGCTAATTTGAAGTCTTCAGGAATAATCCCCGTTTCGCATGAGTGATTAAAAATCTTCGTTAAGGGGCCTACAATAACATCTTTCAAATCTTTCAAATGTCTGAGATAAAAAGCGTCAGGGCCTGGAGCCTTGATAACTTTTAGCCTATCGATATAATGCGCAATCTCATCCTTGTAAACAGTTATTTCATCCAAAATAGTCTCGCTAGTAAATGGAACGATATCGTCCACGTCGGGGACATTATTTACGTCTTCTACGGTAAAAACTGTCGCAAAAAAGTTATTGAAAATACCCGCCATCGCCTGAGCGTCAAAAGCCAAAGCGCCATTAACATCCACTAGAGGGCCTATGTTATCTTTTATCGGCTTAAGATTACAACCAGTACACATTTGAAAACTTGTCGATCGAGTTTTACAAACTAGTTGGTGATTCCCCTTTCTGCTATATCTACAGATCTACAGAAGCTAAGGCTAACAAAGACCCTAAGATCCACACTAAGGTTAGCCCGAGAGAAAGGAAAGAGTAGGGGGTTAAGAGAAGAGAATAAGGGGTTAAGTAAGTAGCAACATCGATCACTCGTGGGTTAACATTCATTCAGAAAAAGAGAAAAAAGACTCACCATCATCATCCGCCGGCCACTGCCGACAAGTCAGAAAAATAGTCGGAGAGAATAGGAAAGATTGCAGAACGGTCATCTACTCCATAGGGAGGTAGAGCCCACTCTGCCAGAAAAAGATGAAAAGAAGTAAAATAAGAACGCTTATAAACCATGCAATACATTCTTAACAAAAGAACAACACATTCTTAACTCAAAGCAAAACATTCTTCCAACTGTTGCAGACCGATCCTCCACTCCATAGGGAGGTAGAGGATGCAGCCCACAAGGCTGGAAAGGCGTGAAAGATGAAAAGAAGTTAAACAAGAACGCATTACAACACTTTTCAACTCAAACACTATCACACCATGCAAACATGCAAACTACAGACATGCAATAAAGAGAGAAGAAAAATAAGTATAAAGAATAACAAAAAGTGGGTTAATTTACTCAAAAAGCTACGACTAAGTTCGTGTTAGTCTAATTTTTTTTTTGGCTGGCAAATCACACGCTGGCATGTCACAAGCTGGCATTAGACGTCAACAGACTCATCCCCGACTACGACCCCGAGAGCTCCTGTTGCCAATTGTTTTTTATTTTAAACAACGTTAATATTTTAAAATGTCTATCTAGACGGTTTTTAAACACATTAACGATGGTAGAGTTCACGACGGGCGCGGGAAGATTATTCCATTTATCAATTACTTTAAACGTAAAGAAGTTTTTAGCGATATTAATAATGAAACGTCTGCCACGCAACTTAAATCCGTTATTACGAGTATTGCTATTATCGAAAGTGAACACTTTGTCAAAATTTACGTTATCGATGTTATTAACGATTTGAAAACTTCAATAAGCTTCCCCCTTAATCTCTTAGTCTCGAGTGAATGCAAGTCTAACTCTTTAATCCTACCTTCATAACGCTTGTTGCGCAATGGCGGAATTAGTTTCGTGGCACGACGATGAACCCTTTCTAACCTATCAATATCCTCACGCAAATACGGGCACCAAAACTGAACCGCATATTCTAAATGAGGCCTGAAAAGGGACTTGTAAAAAACAATATAATATCCTTCAATTTAAATTCGAAATTACGCGCTATAAAGCCTAACATCCTATTAGCTTTTGCGCAAGACTCCAGGCACTGGTTCCCAACTTTTAAATCCTTAGATACGCGTACGCCTAAATCTACTTCCTCGTCAACGCTCGCTAACTCTCTATCATCCATCGTGTACGTGTGATTATTGTTACGAGAACCTATATGCAAAACTTTACATTTGCCTACGTTAAATTGCATCTGCCACTTATCCGTCCACTCCATAATCCTATTTACATCATCTTGGAGCCTATTTCTATCGTCCTCGTTAACAACCTTACCGCCTATTTTAGTATCGTCCGCGAATTTTGACACGTTACTAGTCAATCTTACATCTATGTCGTTAATGTAAATTACGAATAGCAATGGGCCTATCACTGAACCCTGTGGGACACTGCTACCTACATCCAACCACCCCGATTCACTACCATTAACAACGACCCTCTGTCTCCTAGTACGAAGCCATTCCTCTAACCCGTTAGCTACCTGACCGCGTATACCGTGCGCTTTAACCTTCGCAATTAATCTTCTATGCGGAACTGTATCGAACGCCTTTTTAAAATCTAAATAAATAACGTCAGTCGCTCTATGCATATCGTATTCGCGCACTATTTCGTTAAAAAGTTCTAACAAATTAGTTAAACAAGATCTATGGCGTCGAAACCCATGCTGACTACTATTAATCAAATCTCGACTTTCTAAGTGATCGATGATACGATCCCTAACGACGGATTCCAGTAGTTTACCGACAATTGACGTTAAGCTAATGGGCCTATAATTGCTAGCTACTGTGCGGTCGCCTTTTTTAAAAATGGGCGTGACGTTAGCTAATTTGAAGTCTTCAGGAATAATCCCCGTTTCGCATGAGTGATTAAAAATCTTCGTTAAGGGGCCTACAATAACATCTTTCAAATCTTTCAAATGTCTGAGATAAAAAGCGTCAGGGCCTGGAGCCTTGATAACTTTTAGCCTATCGATATAATGCGCAATCTCATCCTTGTAAACAGTTATTTCATCCAAAATAGTCTCGCTAGTAAATGGAACGATATCGTCCACGTCGGGGACATTATTTACGTCTTCTACGGTAAAAACTGTCGCAAAAAAGTTATTGAAAATACCCGCCATCGCCTGAGCGTCAAAAGCCAAAGCGCCATTAACATCCACTAGAGGGCCTATGTTATCTTTTATCGGCTTAAGATTACAACCAGTACACATTTGAAAACTTGTCGATCGAGTTTTACAAACTAGTTGGTGATTCTATATAATTTGAGTGCGCTGATCTCAAAAATATAGTTAGTTTTTCTCTATCACGTATGGTTTTCTTACTACAGGGTGTGTCATAAATCCCCCATTTATCCCCAAATGTGAACCATCTTATCGAGACCAACATTGGATTGCACATGCTAAACCATAAATTTTGTTGTTATAGACTAAAGTAACGCTTACATAGTAATGTAGGGTAAATATATATAACAACCAGTCCCGTTCCCGGCAAAATACTCTCTCCCCTCCCATCAATGGGTGGTTAACATTTGGGGACAGATGAGGTATTACAACACCCCTTGTAGCACGAAATCTTTAGGTGATAGAGTAAAACCTAATTAAAGCAGAATTAAATAGCTCCTAGCTCTTGGACAAGCATATTGCTTGTTTATGAAAGAATAAAAAAATAACTGAAAGAAACAAAACGTATTTACCTTCTTTACTTGCAAACATTTCAGGACTTATTCCAAAGATTTAAGACTACGAAGGTAGATCTGACTAATGACGACTAAACCGGTGCTTCTTTGATGTTTTCTTATGCTGTGCGTTAGGCTGATCTCGTTGCAGACACCAGCAGTAATCCGTCATCATATTTGTATGCCATCTTCCTTAATATCTTCTTTCCATGGTTTTGATGTCCTGGTGAAATCGTTCCCCTTGCTCCTCACTGACATCGAGATTTTCGGGAAAACGGTCAAGATGCGAAAATAAGAAGTGAACTTTCAGGCTCATGTTGCAGCCTAAGGCGCAAAACTTTTTAAGCATATTTTCCACCAGTCTTTCATAATTTTGGCTTTTGTAGTTTCCCAAGAAGTTTTCAACAACATCTTTGAAACCAAGCCATGCTGCTTCTTTTTCTTTATTGGTCATTGTGTTCAGGAAATGATCGTCTGTCAATAACTTTCTAATCTGAGGACCTATAAAAACACCTTCCTTTATTTTCTCGTAGCTAATCTTTGGATATTTTGAACAAATGTACTTGAAACACTCACCTTCTCTATTCAATGCTTTGACATACTGTTTCATCAAGCCTAACTTAATGTGCAAGGGTGGTAGGAGGATTTTATTTGGTTCAACTAAATGTTCATGTAAAATGTTCTTTGATCCTGGGGTAAGATTCTCTCTAGGAGGCCAAGTTTTCCTCTTCCAGTGCTGGTCACGTGCTCGACTATCCCATTCGCAGATGAAACATGGCATCTTAGTGGATCCTGATTGCTGCCCAAGTAACATGCAAAGGACTTTGAGATCCCCACACAATATCCATCTGCGATTTTGATACTGAATTTTTTCCAGAAGCAGTTTCATGTTATCATAGGTCTCTTTTAAATGAGTAGAATGGGCCACTGGGATTGATGCATATTTGTTACCGTTGTGCAGTAACACTCCTTTTAGACTGGTTTTAGAGGAATCTATAAACAACCTCCAGTCACTGGTTTGCTATTCGATGCCTAGCTTGCACACTAATCCTGTGATGTCCTTGCAAAATACCAATGGACCATCTTCGAAAAAAGGCACGAAGTCTTTCGGACGATTTCTGTACCAAGCGAAGTATGTGTCGGATGCCAATAAATTGTTCTCCTGCAATCTAGACCCCAAAAGTTCTGCAGAGTCCTTAGGCAGATTCAAATCCCTGACTAAGTCATTTAGTTCGGCTTGGGTTAATGGTTTAGGAGGATCTCGGTCAGCTGTTGGCTGTTCATAAACATCATCATTGTCTGGATTTGGAGCTGAATCAGAATCTGAATTGTATTGATCCAGACTCTCGGGTGGGCGGGGAATAGGACCTTCTGGACCATGGGGTACCGGCCTTATTGCAGATGGAAGACTTGGGTATTAAAGGCTCTCTTTATTCTTTGCATTATAACCTTTAACATTGCAAGAACAGAAGTAGCAGTCGTCGGTATGGTTTCTAGGCTCGCGCCATACCATAGGGATCCCAAATGGCAAACTTTTCTTTTTACCTTTGCTCCAATTCCTTAGTGCCGCAACACACGTAAGACAAACCTTGTGTGGAGCCCAACTTTTGTCTTGATCTAATTTAATTCCAAAATAAGCATGATAAGCTCTCTTAATGAAGGTCGTTACATTTGTCCTTTGTTTTACAACAACATACCGACCACAAATATAAGAAAATATGTCTGGACTATGGGTACATCCTCTAGAAGCCATTATTAAAATTTTAAAGACGTAATGTTAGAATTATCTATCTGAAAAATATGAAAAAACGAAATTAATTAAAGATAAAAAAGGTAAAAAATTACAAAACGCCCCAAAATCGTTTTGCTAATAACTTTAAAACTGTGGGTGATAGAAAAAACTGGTAGCATTTTTTAATTCAGCGCAGCGAACTGCTTCAGATCACAACTCAAAATAAAGAAATCGATTTTCATGCAGACCGGTGTTATTGACGTATTCAAAAAAACTTTTTTGGATTATGTTTATTATCCGCAGCTATAAGTATCTCTAAATTACGCTTAGCATTCCTAACTGATCTTTTAACCTGACGTCTAAGCTCGATATATCTATTAAAGTTAGCTGCCGTGCCATTGCGCTTATTAAGTCTATACGTTCTGTTACGCTCGTTTATGAACTCGCCTATTTTCCTAGTCCACCACTTGGGCCTACCATGATTTCTAGCGCACTTGGGCCTACGAGGAATAAACTCCCTTTCAATATTCATAAAACTTTCTTTAAACCCCTCCCAATGTAAATTTGTCATTGCCAATAAATAAGTTATCCCCCTATCCGCAAAACTATCAAAATTAGCCCTACGAAAATCAGGGACTTCTTTTACGTTACTATCCTTAGTGTTTTCTTTCAATAACTTAAACCTAAGAATTTGATGATCACTACATCCTAAACTCTCGCCTACTTCTAAACCTTCGACTATATTTTCGCCGTTCGTCATCACCAAATCTAAAATATTGTCACCGCGCGTTGGTTCGGTAACCATCTGTCGTAAAAAATTATCTTCCATGAACTCAATCAATCTCAAATCCTCCTCATTACCAGTAAAAGTCTCGTAATTAACATTAGGGCAGTTAAAGTCTCCGACAATTATACTATTCCGATTGTCAATAAAGTTACCAAGAAGTGAGTAAAATCTATCTGTATCGAGGGGTTGAACGGGAAGTCTATAAACAACAACAAAATTAAAACTAATACTACGCGCCCTAACTTCAACGCATATCGCATTAATTGCTGCCGGAAAATCTATCTTAACCTCGATAGCTCTAAGGGAATTAAGAATGTACAGCAAAACGCCGCCACCAATCCTATGTAACCTATCATTAGTAGAGAGTTTAAAACCCGGTATCTGAAGTTCCCCAACAAATCCCGAGTCACGGCATTTAACCACATTTCAGTGATAGCAACTATATCGTAGTTGCCAGAATAAATTATCGCCTTAAATTCGTTTAATTTATTTCTAATACTACGCGGGTTACAATAAAAGACGTTTAAGTTATTTTTTACCACGGGCTGGCGTTTTGACCTATTTTTCACGTCGGGCCCGCTTTCCCCGGACCCACAACGTTTAAAGAAGGCTTCGACCTATACAGCTTTCGTACGTTTTCGTCAATTAACCTACCTAGCCTAGCATTACCTATTTCATTAAAATGCACCCCATCTTTTATAAAAAGGCTAGGATCACTGAATTCTGACCACAGCTTTACGAAGGACACATTTTCCTCAGCACAAATCTCTTCTAATTTAGTATTCAAAAATATCGTTTTAGACGTAATCCTGAGACCCAAACCGTGCCTAGGGGTAATACCTAGAACTATAGACCTATCTGACCTCGCCTTTAGGGACCTAATTAACCCCTTATATCTCTCCAAAAGGTCAGGCACTCTCGTATCAGGGCTATACGAGTCGTTGCCCCCTACCATCGTCACCAACATCGAGTGACGGGAGGCAACGTCAATCCTATCCACTTCGTCTTGAACTCTGTCAACCCTGGCCCCTGGGAGACAGATCCTGCTCCTCTTGGTTGGATGCCGTTCAACGAACTCTGTGTCCATATGGCGCACTAAAGAATCCCCAATTAAAATAGTTTCCCCCTCATTCACGTCCCTTTCAAAATGGGCGAAAGGGTTCGAAACCTCGATAGGGAGGGGATTCCTATCACCTAACGTACGCGGCCTAGCTCCACCCTTAACTTCTCTAAATCCCTCCCCATCTACTAATTTCGGACCAACCTTAACCCCTTCCTCAACTCTATCCTACCTTCCCGATAAGCTACCTAAACTAGAAACTAGGTTACGTCCCTCACCCTTCAAATTACTAACATCTTCAACGTTAGTATTGGTTCGGCTTTCGTCAACCGTAGCCTACCCCCTGCCCTCATCAAGCGTTGCAAGTCTTTCCGTTACCTCAGGTACACTGCGTTTTATGTCAATTATTTCCTCCCTTAACCCTTTAAGGACTGAAGGTGCAAATTACTAATTTTAAATACAAGCATTCATAACTTAACCCTACAAAAAATTCAGAGTTTAAAGGGTTAACTTGCAAAAGAAACAAACTGATCTCTCGGTAATCGCCATAGGACCGCCGTTATAATCTTTAAAATCCGAATACCACCGGTTTACCCCACACCTAACACACGACGCTTTCTGCGACGGCATCACGCAGTTAAAATTAGTTTATAACCGTCACAAGTTTAAGTTAAATTAAGCCGGCACGCTATGAGAACTACTAAATCGCTAAAAACAACTAATATTCAATTACTTAACTATAACAATGTGAATATAAACACAAGTATATCAAATTAAAAACTTTCCAAAAGTAAAATTATTAGAAATATGCAAAAGTAGAAGGAATATCAGAGAGCTCAGGAAATGCGTCCGTTCAGTACAGACAACCTGAATATTGGAATCGGTTTGATATTCTGGAATCTGTTCCCATTGAGCTGGATCTACCGAAGTTAGAGTCATCTTCCAACTCTAAAACTGAGAACAGTTGTCGAGAGTTTGCTGTGACAAATGATGACAGATCTTTTCCTTCGGTAATCGTTGGACAAATTCTATTTGGAGGGCATTCATCTCCTTCATTTTTTAGAGCTGCGACCATCATTCTCTTCATTTCGAAAGGTACACGATCATCAAAGAAAGAGAGACCAATCAGACGTTCACTTAAGTACCACAAATGATTACCGAATGCCTTGCCTGCAGATTTGGAGATGATAGTGTCTGGGTAAGTTTTTATTTGCTGAAGGAACTCAAGGTCGTTTGCAGGAGCTAAAGTTGCTTGGGGGCATTGGAACCATACTTTTACATAAATATTTGAAGTGAATAAATTGAATCTTCTTAAAGATGGTATTTCTCTTTATGTTAGACGAACCTGTGAACGGAGGAGATAAATCTTTATAGAATAACTTACGTTTGCTAACCAACGTGCACGATGTAGAGCACCTGGTTGCATCAGTCTTCTTCATCGTGGGGGTACTTCTCCCAGAAACAACAATGTTCATTCAAAGATTGCTCGGTAATCATCTCTTGGTTGACGTCCTTTTAGGTTAGTTTTACAGAAGTCAATTATTTCCTTCCATTCAGATATGTCTAAGGTCACTTCTTTATCACCAATCACTGGTTCAAGCTTACTCTTATCAATGTTACTCGATTCTAACTGTAATCGCTTAAATAAAGCAATATCAGGTCCTGATGAGGGACCAAAAAGGACGCCAAATACATTTCCAACTATAATCTCATGGATATGATGACGACAGGCTTGGTGCAAAAGATTTTTGTTCAACAGTTGTTCAATCAGGATGCAGGCACCTCCTCCCTTTCCTGTATTACTTGCCGTGGTATCAAACGACTTAGCTTTGATCTGGTTGGTTAAATTCCATTCTTTTACAGTTTCAACAACAGCCTTTGCAATTGATTTTGCATTTTCAGAGGTAAGTTTAGGGACTGCAAGAAGCTTGCCGACATCTTTACCAGTCATTACCACAGGCAAACGACCGACAGACTTTTTTCCTGTGATATCAGGTAGCATTTTCCCATCCCAGTGAACTACTAGGGTGGTTTCTAGAGCAAAGTGTTCAATGATATTAGCTGACGTTTCTTTTCTAATTTTCATCCTTTTCGTGCGAATAGAATCTTTATTGATCGATAGTGACTCTACATCATATCCTAAACTTCTTGCCGTAGCAGGAACGATATGAGCTGCTGCTCGGTTGCTGGTCTTTGTACGGTCTGAAGCTTCCGCTAATTCGGGAGTCATTATGTTTTGAGGTCTTGCTTTCTTCAATTGTGGTTGGGTGTCACCCTGAGAAAAACTTTTTAAATTTGGAGATGTACTATTTTCCGAATGGATCGACTCGTTATCACTACTGGTACTTGAATCTATTGTTGCAACTTTGTTTAGTTGTATTTCTTTTTCATGTTTTCTCTTGCGACTAATAAAATTTTGCTCTCTAATTATCTTATTTCTTTCCTTAATTGTTGTCACTTTATCAATGCCAGCTATGTGACCTTTCCTTCCACTGCACTGAACAATAAGAAATTTCTTATCTTCTTCTATTTTCATTATAGACAGAGCATTCTCGTGTGCAATGTCAAATAGTTCATTGAGTCATGATGTGAAGTGTGTTTCACTGGAAATTTTCTTTTGAGATCGACGGAACTTACGTTTTTGTAATGCTTTCCATTCAGAATGAAGTTTGAGCAACCGCTTAATAAGATCATGTTCATGCTCAGTTAGAATACTGGCTTTCTTCCAGAAACCCATAGCACTGATCAAAGTGTTCTTAGCACTATCTTTCAAAGGGAGCTTCATCTCTGAATGATGGTAAAAAAACTGTGCCAAAACTTGCTGCTGAGAAGGGAGTTTATCGCCCAATATTTTTAGTTAAGTTGGACCAATGAGCCATATATCTGTTTTAGAACGAGTACTGTAACTAGTACTAGCCATTATTGCAAAAAAATTGAAAATTATAGGGCGTGAAACTCCTAATCGTGAAATAAATGGAGCACGAATTACTACCACATAAGCACTTCCTTAGCATGTACAGTAGTTAACTGAGGATTTGAGTTGCAGCTTGCTCCTTGCCAGCAGCAGTCAATAAGGCGACCAAAGTGTTAGGTTTTATGGCTAGGAATTTTGAGTACAAATCGCGCGATATTATTGTTCCTCTTTATAAATCATTAGTTAGACCCCATTTGAAGTACGCGATCCAATTTTGGAATCCACATATGCAAAAAGATATAAACAAAATCGAAAGAGTTCGAAGACGAGCAACTAAGATGATTCCGTCGCTTAGGTTGAAGTCGTAAAAGGATAGGCTTAAGGAGTAAAAATTGACTACACTCGAGACAAGGCTGCTAAGGGGTGATCTAATCCAGGTTTTTAAAATTATGAATGGATTCGATAACGTAAAGAGAGATAGTTTTTTCGAAATATCACAATATAATAGGACTAGAAATAACGGGTATAAGTTGACAAGTAGAAGGCTCGAGACAGCAGTTGCCAAACACTTTTTTACGTATAGAATAGTAATAGCTGGAATAGTTTGCCGGTAGAAGTAATTCGTAGCACGTCTACAAATATGTTTAAAAATCGATTAGACGCATATGTTCATAGATTGGGTATAGTTTAAGGTAGTAAAATTAAGGTTTTGGTGGTGCGGAACCCACTTAAAATTGTAGGTCCTCTCCGCCACCACGGAGGACATACACAATACACAACTACAACAACAGTTAGGTAGACCAGCCATGATCGTAGGGACTTTGTTGGTCTGAAACATTATAACATTATATATATATATATATATATATATACCATGTACAGCCCGCAATAAGCGAGATCTGTGTTAATAGTTAAAATTGTGCTACAGTTATTTATATCAGTGTAATAAAAAATCTTGTTCCTAATTTTAGATCAGCTAAAACAATATATATATATATATATATATATATATATATATATATATATATATATACAGGGTGGGCCGAAAGTCTGGATCCATAGGAAAATATTTATTTTAATACATAAATTACAACAAATGGTAAATACTTAAAATGAATATCAACTTTAACTCGTAAATGCGTATCCGTGATACTGTACAGTGGTTCGTACTCCAGTATAAACAACAAATTATAACAAATGCTCAAATTGGCGGCCTCTGACATCGAGACACTTAGGGATGGAATTTATGATTTTTAATAATTCTTCGAATTGACGTTCTCGAGATGCGTGTTTCATTTGATAATCTTCTTGTTGACTTTACTGGACTATTCGTTAAAGTTTCACATACCATTGCAGAGGTATTTTCATCAGTTGCAGTTTTTGGACGACCAGAACGCCGTCGATCATGTACACTTCCTGTTTCCTTGAAACGTTTAAACAACTTGCCAACAGTCGCATGTGTTACTGGATGCTTATCAGGATGATTTCTATTGAATTCGGTAGCAACTTCTCTGTGTGTAGCGCCCTGTCTTGCGTACATGAGCACAAGTTCAACCCGGTCTTTTGTTGTTAGATTCGAAGCCATTTCTGGGCTGAAATAAAAAAAGTATTTGAGTATTTATACTGGAGTACGAACTACTGTACAGTATCACGGATACGCATTTACGAGTTAAAGTTGATATTCATTTTAAGTATTTACCATTTGTTGTAATTTATGTATTAAAATAAATATTTTCCTATGGATCCAGACTTTCGGCCCACCCTGTATATATATATATGTATACAGGGTGTTTCTGGAGGAAAAGTCAATACTTCGGGAAGTGATAGTATAGGTCATTGTGAGAAAAAAAGTTCATATGAATATGTGTCTAATTCTGAATGGTTACGGAGCTAGAGCTATTTGAATCTACAAATACAAAAGCATTGTTAATGGTAATCAAGAAAGAGAAACCAATTACTGTTTCTAACATTTAATGTTTAAACATTGGCATTTTGAATGGTATCAGATACAGAAATGACAAATTTGTTACAGTTTACAATACGTTTTCGAAAATCCCACCGTCAACCTCAATGCACTTTGCAACTCGTGTGCGAAGATCGCGTGTTGTTCGTCTGAGTTGATCTTGACGTTCCTTTATGCGGGCAGCAGCATCCAAAATGCGCGCGAGCAATTCGTCTCGTGTATCCTCCTTTCTTTTGTAAACTTGACTTTTCATCCACCCCCACAAACAATAATCTAACGGAGAGAGGTTTGGAGACCTTGGTGGCCATTGAATGGGACCACCGCGGGGAGAGGAAGAGCTGCGCGCGCATCAGATTCAAACAGCTCTATCCCCGTAACCATTCAGAATTATACACATGTTCATATGAACTTTTTTCTCACAGTGACCGATACTATCACCTCCCGAAGTATTGACCTTTCCTCCTGAAACACCCTGTATATATATATATATATATATATATATATATATATATATATATATATTGTGTAAAACGAAATTATTACCACCCGTATTTGTATATGTTAACCCCTCCGTCTATGGCCTTTGGGTGTTCGAAGTTGACGAGGGTTCTGGTTAGGTGGCAGCTACGGATTTGTTACTCTGGTACCGTATAGGAAATCGCAGAAGTTTCTCTTATACTACTCTCCGATTTCTTCTTGTAGTGTTCGGAAGATTCTGTGGAGCTTACTAAATTCTCTGAAGGTTCCCCAGTTCTTTTTGTAACGTACCGGGAAAATATTTTTCCCTATTCAAGACTAAGTTCTCTGAAGAGAGCAAGGCTCTCTGGAGAAGACAAAGATATTTTGTTACTGCAGTTTACTGCTAAAATGTTACAGGTAATGCTCAGCCTCTAAGTTAGATCAGACAATCAGAATGAATATTTTAAAAATTGTTCGGCTTTATATACTGAATTTTTGGTGACATCATTATTATTTAATGTTAACTTGTTTTGTTTTTATCCTCAATAGGCTGCATTATTTTGCAAAATATTTGAAGATAAGATAAATATCTTAGCTGTAGCAATGTCTAGACAGATAAGCAAGATATTTAAAGATGAATTCATATTTTTATTTTAAACCGCATATTGACAGATCTGATGTTATCATGATCTGCCGAGTTAACTAAAAATGGAAATTGAAATATGCATTTTATTATGAATTACACTTAAACATTCATATGAGCAAAAATTAAATGCTTAAGATTTAAATTTAAACGTTAAGCAAGACATGACTTCATTTTTTACAACGAAGAGTGAATGTTTACAGAAAACGAACATTGCAGAATTTAACAAGATTACATTATTAAGCTAGTTTTAAAAAAATGATTAAGTAATTTAAAAAGAAATAATTCACCAATTATTTGGCAGAAATAAAATATCAGGTCATCCCATAAGTAATGGCGTTTTTTAGATCGGAAATTGTAGGACAAAAAAAAACTCAACTGAAACTTTTTAATCTAGTATATATTTTCCATCGGAATCAGTGACAATCTGCCAACGTCCTACAAGCTTTTCAATGCCATGTTTATAAAATTCAGGCGGTTTTGAGGCAAAAAACGTACAAAGACTGGTGTGCAGGTCATCTAAAGAAGTATACTGTTTCTCGTCAAGATAGTTTTGCAGACTCCTGAAGAGATGATAATCCGAAGGCGCAAGGTCTGGAAATATGGAGGATGTGGAAGTTTTTCCCACCCAAGCTCCTCAATTTTTGCAGAAGTGATCCGAGCCGTATGAGGACGTGCGTTGTCGTGGTGGAACACGATTCCTTTCCGATTAACCAAAGAAGGTCTCTTTTCTTTTACTGCAGTGTTCAATCGATCCAGTTGTTGACAGTAGACTTGAGCGGTGATTGTTTGGTTGTGTGGTAAGGTTTCAAAGTGTATTACACCACTTTATCCTACCAAACACTAAGCAACACCTTCCGAGGGTGAAGATTTGGTTTTGGCTGTGGTATCGCTGGTTCTCCGGCACAAACCCACTGTCGACGGCGCTTAACATTCTGGTACAGTATCCACTTTTCATCACCATTCACGAAACGGTTCAAAAACGGATCTTGGAGTTCTCGGGAATGAAGAGCTGTGCTAATGTTTACCCGCACCCTCAGATTGTCGACCGACAATTCATGTGGCACCCATTTTCCTAACTTAGGCACTTTCCCGAGTTGTTGCAAATGTCGATGGATGGTGGACGGGGATGAATTGAGTTTCTGGGCCAATTCTTCGACAGTTGTTGAACAGTCTTCTTCAAGTGCGGCTAACAGCAGGTCATCATCAAACTCAGCAGGGCGTTCAGAGCGTACTGCATCTGTCAAACAGCAGTCGCCATTCCTAAACTTTTGAAACCATCTGTGACATTTCCTCACATGCAGAATATCGTTGCCATAAACTTCCTGAATGTTTCGCGTTGCTTCAGTAGCACTATTCCCTTTTTTGAACTCGTAAAGCATTATATGCCTCATATGCTCTTCTGATACCGCCATGTTTATGAGGGTTCACATAAAGCAAAACACACGTCTTCACTGGTCAAGGTCTATAAAGTATGTAGCGAAACACGATAGATCTCCTCTTAGATATAACCTTCGGAAAATTTATGCTTAAACCGAGTAGGACTAGTTTAAACTTAATCTATCCTAAAAAATGACTACTTATGGGATGACCTGATAGAAAGCGAATCAAAAATTTTATCCGAACTTCAGCGTTATGCGAATTCGAACTCTAAATGTAAAAATGAATATAAGAATATAAATATATAAGAACATACGGATTATATAAACATAAGGATTATATAAATATAAGGATTATATAAATATACGAATTATATAAATATAAGGATTATATAAATATACGAATTATATAAATATAAGTATTATACGAATGAATAAACGAATTATACGAATGAATAAAATAATTATACGAATAAGTATAAGAATTATATGAGTGGATATAAGAATTATACGAATGAATAAAAGAATTATATGAATGAATATAAGAATTATATAAATGAATATAATAATTATATAACTGAATTTAAGAATTATATGAATGAATATAAGCATTATATGAATGATTATAAGAATTATATGAATGAATATTAGAATAGAGGAATATAGGAATTATTCATTGTTCATTTTTACATATATACGTAGTAAAACCTTGAAGCCAATATTACGTAAAAAATGTGATGTACAGTATACAATAAACGGATTTTTTTTATTAATTTATAAATACGCTTAAAATGTTACCCATAGTTTTATTATTTAATAAAATGTTGAAAATACTTGGTTTATTCTTACCCCGACCCACACACACGAACAAGAAAAAAGAATAAAACTTACATCGTTTCTCCAACTATATTCCTCGATTCTGGAAATATCTTCATATAATATAAGCGTATCGTCCCTAAAAGAAAATATTACAGTAAGCTGCGCTTTATTATTATTATTGTTATTATGATTATTATTATTATTTCCACAGGATAAAGAGAGACATAAGTATTTTAAAATAAAAACGATTTCTTACCCGACAAGGGCGATGGTTTGGGTTTGCAACGTACGTTCATACTGTAGCATGCAACGAAGTAGATCTGCGTCATTGCTTTAAAATAAAAAATGCAATAAATATCTTACTTCTAATTTTGCAGCTCCTGAAACTATTGGAAAACTAAATGAAACTAAATGGAAGTATGTGTTGATAACTGTGCCACAACCAAGTTATAAATGTATGAGATATACCTTTTTAAATATGGAATAAAACCCTAGCCATAGGTTTATTAATTAATAAAATGTTGAAAATCCCCGTCTTATTCAACACACACACACACACACACACGTACAAGAAAAAAGAATAAACCTTACACCGTTTCTTCAACAATCTCACATTCCTCGTTTCGGAAACCATCTTTGTATAATACAACCGGATCGTCCCAAAAAGTAAAAGAAAAAATATTACAGTAAGTTGCGCTTTATTATTATTGTTATAATTATTTAATTTTTTTCCACAGATAAAAAGAGAGATAACACAGGCCTACGAATGAGAACTTTGTAAGAGTTGTTTTCTTACTAATAACTGATTTTATATAATTCAACTTCGCTGATTTTGAATCAGGTGTCCATTTTTCCATTTTTTCTATCACGTAATGATTTTCTGCAAACTGGAAGGAAAAATCAACATAAATAAATATTATTTATTTCAATTTATATTAGGTACCTATTTCGCTTTGTTATACTAATTACAAATTCAAACAACTTTAAAAAGAAAGAAGACTATTAACGTCAATTACATATTCATCTTTATTTGTCCTGAGTTTTCTTGCGAGATCTATGCCTTTTAGTCTCGAATGTACGCGCTGTTCCTTTTATTTTATGTAATAATTCTGGAGTACCCCGTTTCAACATCCAGCAGTAATCAGCTATCATGTTGATGTCCCACCTTCATTGATATCTCTTCACCATTTCTTTAATGTCTTGGTGAAACAGTTCTCCTTGTTCTTCGCTGAGTGCTCCGAGATTCTCAGGGAAGTAATCCAAGTGTGAATGTAAGAAATGTAATTTTAAACTCATATTACAACCCAACTCTTTGAACTTATTTAACATGTTGTTCACAATGTTTTGGTAATTTGGGTCCATGCTCTTCCCCAAAAATTTGCTGATAACATCCTTAAAAGCAATCCACGCTTCTTTTTCAAGATTGTTCATTGTTCTTTCAAAGTGTTCATCCAAAGTCAGTTTTCTAATCTGGGAACCAACGAAAATTTCTTTTTCAGTTTTGCTTCCGAAAGAATTGGAAATTTACCATACAGATACTTGAAACAATCTCCATCTTCGTCCAAGGCCTTAGCAAATTGCTTCATCAAGCCCAATTTTATGTGAAGCGGAGCTAAAAGGACTTTCTTCGTGTCAACCAAACTTTCACGTTGAATGTTTTAGAACCAGTTGTCAGGTTGACTCTGCGTGGCCATTCCTTTTTTATCCAGTGCTGAGTTCTTGCTCGGCTATCCCATTCACACAAAAAACAAGGAAACTTCATATAACGTGGTTGTTGACCTAACAACATTCAAATCACTTTTAAGTCTCCACAAATTAGCCAACCGTGTTCTTTGTATTTAACCTTAGCTAGAAGAAGCTGAAGATTTTCATACATTTCCTTCAAGTGAACCGAATAAGCCACAGAAACGGATACAAGTTACCGTTGTGAAGGAGGACGCCCTTTAGACTTCTTTTGGAGGAATCAATGAGAAGTCTCCACTCATTTGAGTCATAGACTGCAGCGCCTAGCTTAAGTATTAGTTCCCAAACATTGTTTCAATATACCAATGAATTTTCTTGAGAAAAATATTGGATGAATTCTTTTTCTCAATTTCTGTACCAGTAAAATGATGTCCCGGGAGAAAGCAAGTTCTTTGCACGAAGTCTGGATCTGGATCCCAAAACCTCTGACGAATCCTTCTGGAGACACAAATCTCTTACCAAATCATTAAGTTCACTTTGTGTAAACATTTGGGGTTTACCAGATGTTTCGGTTTGAAGTTATATCAAGAGTATTTGGTTTGGTAGATACAGGTATACCAGGTCCATGAGCAACAAGTCTTATAGCAGACTGAAAGTTTTAATAAGAAATTTCCTTTTTATTTTTAGTATTGTAACCTTGCACGTTACATGAACAAAAATAGCAGTCATTGCTGTGATTTCTAGGCTCACGCCAGACCACTGGAATCCTAAAAGGTAAAGAATCCTTTTTACCTTTACTCCACAGTCTAAGTTATTCAACACAAACACTGTAAACTTTATGTGGAGCCCATCATTTGTCTTGATCTCCAAGTTTCATTCCGAAGTATGCATAGTATGCTTTCTTAACGAAGTCTGTAATATCTCGCCTTTGTTTTTTCACAGTAAATTTTCCACAAATATAACAGAAAATGTTTGGGCTATTTACACACCCTCTGGTTGCCATAGCGACAAATAAACACATTTCAAAAGAGAAATATAGTCACCGCGTAACTTTAAATAATAAAGAACTATAACCTCGCACGCACAAGACAGACTGACTGACTGGAAGTATTTATTGGCAGTAGTTTTTAATCAAAATTTAATCGAGTCAATTTTAATGAAAATTAATTACATATATAATATGAAATATGACATTTTGTGAAAATCTGTACGTGATGGCGAAAAATGAATATTATTTTTGGAATCAGCGTGCAAAACGTACTATGTAATTATTTTAAAATAAAAACGGTTTTTTACCCGACAAGGCCGGTGGTTTGAGTTTCTATCATACGTTCAATTTAGGGTGGATCGATTTTACATTTTTTTCGATTTCCATATTCTAATAGAGACAAACACTTGCGCATGCATGAGGAAATAGCCTCTGCAAAATCTTAGCTTAAAAGGTAATCATCTTCTGCCCCCGGCAGAGCGATGAAAATCATATTTTAGTAGTCAAAAACGTATTTTTCTTATAATTTTTAAAATATTTCAATATGCATCAAAATTATTCCTAATAACTATAAAGTCGATGAAAAAGACCTCATATGATCGTTTTTCCAAGCGCGTTGTCCTACGTTAATATCTTTTGCCCCCGGCAACAACGTCAAATGTTGAAAAAATAGGTAATTTATATACATATTTTCAGATCGGCTCTTTGTCTTAAATAATGCATTTATATATTTCCCATAGCATTTATATCGTTGCTTAGGCATGAAATAACACACACGCATAATTTTGATGCATATTGAAATATTTTAAAAATTATAAGAAAAATACGTTTTTGACTACTAAAATATGATTTTCATCGCTCTGCCGGGGGCAGAAGATGATTACCTATTAAGCTAAGATTTTGCAGAGGCTATTTTCTCATGCATGCGCAAGTTTTTGTCTCTATTATAATATGGAAATCGAAAAAAATGTAAAATCGATCCACCCTAACGTTCATGCTGTAACATGCAACGAAGCAAAATTTCGTCAGGTCTAAAATAGAAAAAAATAAAAACTAATGCGCCATTTATTTCAAAAGAGTTTTATGAGAAGAAAGTTACATGAGTTGTTGAGGCACACCCTTAAACAATAGACTGCTTTCGATTTACATATTGCTTACATGACGTAATCGGCGCCAGCCTCGGGTTGCGGATCTTGTAATGCCATGTCCTGTAGATTCTGACTCCGAAATACACGGTCATTGTCCACGCATCCAATCAAATGAACGCACACATTAGCTCTGTAAAATAATGATATATACGTAAAGAATGGGAATACACACACACACACACACATACACACACACACACACATTATACGAATGAATATAAGAATATAGGAATTGTTCATTGTTCATTTTTACATATACAGGGCGTCCCAAAAAAATGTATACACACTTTAAATACTTATAAAGGCAGTGTTTATTAAAATACATTTCATTTTCAAAATGTAATAGAATCTACAGACATTATTTAATTGTTTTGTCAACGACTGTTTTCAAACTGACGTCCGTTCTGGTCCAGGCACTGCTGATAACGCGAAGCAATGGAATCGCAAACATCACGAAACATTTCGTTTGGTATTTGTGTGCATTCTCGTTCAATGGCTGCTCTCAATTCAGCGACTGTTGCAGGTTTTATAGCGTAGACTTTGTCTTTTAAGTATCCCCATAAAAAAAAGTCTAGTGGTGTGAGGTCTGGTGAACGCGGAGGGTCTTCTACGAAACCTCTTCGTCCAATCCACATCCACATCGTGCCAAGTACCACTCGCAATACTCCACTCTTCGGTCCGGATCATCTTCATTAATAGCATGGACTAATCTTGGAATGTAACTTTTCCATTGACAGCGCTTCAAAATGCGTTGGACAGACGATTCTGAAATTCCTACCTCACGACTCGCTTGCCGCACAGATTTTCTTGGACTTTGGTGATACGTTTCCAGTACTCTTTCTTGCTTTGTGGGGCTTGTCGATGTCCGTGGTCTTCCGGAACGCTTCTTGTGGACATTCTGAACAGTTCCATCGGCTTCAAACTTATCTCTAATTCGAGTGATGGTAAGTCGCGTTGGTGGATCTGTTTGAAACTCCCTCCTAAACTGTCTTTGCACTTCAACTGCGTTTTCACACTTGCAGCAGCATTTTAGAATGAATTTCCTTTGTTCAAAGCTTAGTCTGACTGCCATTATTAATTCTAATGGGTTTAACTTGGAAAGAAAGAAACATCAATTGAGCTATCAGCTGTTAAAGTGTGTATACATTTTTTTGGGACGCCCTGTGTATATATATATATATCTCGAAAACTATGCATTTGGCAGATTCGTGCAAAACACCTCAAAATTGACCAGAAAAGTTTGTTCTCATCATAAAAAGACGGTGTAAAAACGAATAATTACCAATAATATATTTCGTGTTTAATGACGCATTATAAAACTGCTTCTGATTTTAAATTTGCTGTATAACTGGAGCCGGTGCTCTTCCAGTTTGTGCTCTACCGCGAAACTGTGATCTACCATATTCCAACTAATATTCCATATTCCAGGCTAACTAACGAAAATATCACGACTTAACCTAACCAATCGTCAAGGGCGTATAGTTGACCTAACGATTGGTTAGGTTAAGTCATGATATTTTCGTTAGTTAGCCTTATAAGGCTAGTTTCACGGTAGAACACGTATTGGAATATGGTAGATCACAGTTTCGCGGTAGAGCACATATTGGAAGAGCACCCTGGAGCCGAGTTAAAACCGTCTGTTTCTAAACTGCTAATTTAGCTACTTGATAAAAAATAAATTATTGTTTTCTAAATTTTCGATTAAAAATGTTTATTTAAAAATATATTCTTCATTAATACAGTAATTTGAAATTAATTTTTAAGTTTGATGTGCACTAGCTCTGAATAATAATAATAATAATAATAATAATAATAATAATAATATAATAATAATAATAGCTAAGTAGATGATTTAAGGTCACTCCTTAATTATGGTAACAGTATTTCTCGTTACAGATAAAGTGCTAGAGAAAATTACATATGTTTAAAATCATTTATTAGTTTGGAAAATAATACCTTGGGTGGTACTTGTAGGTTATCTCCCCCCCAATGTTTACAGAATATTTTCGTTAAAACTAACGAAAATATCACGACTTAACCTAACCAATTATCAAGGGCGTACAGTTGAGATATTAGTAAATAGTAAATACTATTTCAAAAACAATGTTATAATTAATAATAGATCAACTGTACGCCCTTGATAATTGGTTAGGTTAAGTCGTGATATTTTCGTTAGTTTTAACGAAAATATTCTGTCAAAATAGGTGGGGGGGAGATAACCTACAAGTACCCCTGGGGTTTTAAACGGGTAATTGAAGGTAAATAACAGCTATGGTGGTTAGTCTATCCGTTATATTTTTATGCTTAGTAACTGAACTGTCATTGTATTATTAATATTTGACATATAGGACTGACTATGGTCTGTCGATTAAACTTTTCAATTCATATATTAGTATGAAACACAGTATTCATAGGTGGAGAGAGAGTTACAAGGAGTTACAAGGAAAAGAAGTACCTCAAAAGGCCTTGCGGCCCATACCGAGGAGGTACCAATGTCAACGGGTGCCAGGGAAAATTTTCTACACCCTCAAATAGTGTGCAAGATTTGGTCTAACCTTTTCTTGAACTGATCCACAGAGGAACTGTTCACAACTTCTGAAGGTAACCTGTTCCACGTGTCACAGATCTTATAGGTAAAGTAATTCCCACACACACTAGTCCTAAACCGTTTCAAATCCAACTTCCTACCATTGTTGCGAGTTGGGTTATCATTTAAACTAAACATGCTTCTAAAATCGACATCGTTGAACCCGCGTAAGAACTTGAAAACCTCGATAAGTTGACCGCGCAGCCTCCGAGTTTCCAGCGAAAACAAGTTCAGGGCGCGTAACCGTCGATTGTAGCCCATATGCCTAACGGAAGGGATTAACTTTGTTGCCCTCGCCTGCACTCACTCCAGCCTCTCAATATCTTTCCTGAGGGTGGGCGACCAGAACTGCACAGCATACTCCAGTTGCGGCCGAACCAGGGAATTGTACAGAGAGAACACAATCTCCTTGTTCCGAAACTGAAATTGCCTCCTGATATAACCCAATAGCTTCTGGGCTTTCTTTTCCACCTCTACGCACTGTTTCGTAAACTTAAGGTCGCTGCTAATTACTTTAGCACACCCAAGTCCTTTTCCAAATCAGTGGCCTCGATATTACTCCCCAACATCGAGTAGTCCGACTTGGGATTGGCCTAGCCAATGTGCATCACCTTGCATTTACCCAAGTTAAACGGCATTTGCCATTTTTCGGACCACTCTCCTATCCTACCTAGGTCCGCACGCAGTTGCTCGATCGCTTCGGGCGTCCCAACATTGGCCCCAAGCTTGGTGTCATCAGCGAATTTGGCGATCTGACTGACGATGCCACCGTCTATATCATTTATGTAAATGATAAACAACAGTGGCCCCAAAACGGAACCCTGAGGAACCCCACTTGTGACCGAGGCCAAACCCGAACTAACCCCTTTAATTACAACCCTCTGCCGCCTATTCTTCAGCCAGTTTTCAATCCACCTACCTACTTCCCCACCGATACCTAGCGCGCGGATTTTCGCCATTAGCCGGCGGTGAGGTACCTTATCAAAGGCTTTCTGAAAGTCGAGATAAAGTATATCAATCGCCCTACTCTTATCATACTCACCCAACATGACGTGGAAAAACTCGAGCAACTTGGTGAGACACGACCTATGCCGTCTAAACCCATGTTGGGAGTCCCCAAGCAGCTTGTACGAATCCAAATGGTCAACGATCCTATCCGCTATTATCCCCTCTAATAATTTACCTACAACTGAAGTGAGAGTAATGGGACGATAGTTCCCTGGACTTTCGTGATTCCCTTTCTTAAAGATAGGGGTCACGTTGGCTTCCCTCCAATCACCAGGCACCTGGCCCGTCTCCAACGATTTGTTGAAGACTGTAGCCATGTGGAGAGCCACCTGGTCGCGCACCTCCCGCAACACTCTGGGGAGAAACTGGTCTGGCCCAGGAGCCTTAAACGCTCTCAGTTTGTCTATTCTACCGAAAGAGAGAGAGAGAGAGAGAGAGAGGAGGACTAGTGCCCAAAGCACTTGCCATACTATATCTGATTACACTAGATTGTGAAAGCACCGAGATATCTGTTTTAAATGTCACGCCCAGCTTTGACATTATCTCGAAATAAATGCGTCTTCATATGAAACATTTATCCTTATTTGGATGCAGCCTTAATAGTGTCGAATTTTAAATAGTTTGACTGAAGAGATAATATATTTTGGATGGAACTACACTGCAGTGGTATTGAAATGGGGGTACTGCACGCTACTTCCTGGGGATACGCACCCTATTTCCTCAAGGTACGCATCACCATAACTCAAAGTCGATTTAATTAGGAACCAAATTTTTTGCATCCAAAAAATTATTTCATTAGGCCTACTTCATTTTTAGAAGTTTATCTACAATATTTCTTATTTTATTATTGGTATGATATCATTAATAAATGGGAGACAGATATATTTAGAAAAATATATCATTCAGACTATAAACCCTGTAAACCTGTATATAGAGATGCGCGAAGGCAGGAAAAGATTCTGATTGGCTGATGCATTCATTTTAAAGAGTTTGTAGCTTCTTTGATTCAGACTTATTCGATAATATTTTGAATAATTAATTAACTAATAAGATCTCTGTATTTGTATTTTACATGTTGTATTTACATACCTAATGTTTGCAGATTTTAATACTTTTATACCCTACTTAAGTCAATTAAATGTAAAATAATAATTATAAAATTAAATAAGTATTCGGTAATTCAAAATTCACTTGTTGGCAACTCTATGTTCATTGGACTGGGTAGTATTTTTTCAGTTCACATGCGTACAGCCGTTATGTGAAATTGCAGCTTTTTATTAGTGATTCTTTTTTTCATTAACTACCCAGACAACGGATAAATTTGTGATAAAGTAGAAACAGGATGTTGGAAACAGTAGTGTTATTGACAATTCACTTGAAATCAGTGTTTTGCCACTTAATGTTCCTCAAGAATGTGAATCTAGCTGTGATAAAAATAATCCTTTTCTACCGCCTCAATCTAAAGTGGACAAAATTAGCTCTAAGACAAAGCATCGTTACTATGATGAATCATCCATTAAATATGGATTTATCTCCAATAATGATGATCCTCCTCTTCCGCTGTGCGTTATTTGCAACAAAACGGTATGAAACAATAGCATGAAACCATCTCTTATGCAGCGTCATTTATTTACAAACCACATTGAGTTGAAAAGTAAGCCTGTAGATTTTTTTCAGGGAAAAGGTGAGGGTTTGACTAAAAATGTAAATACAATTCACATATTCACGCATTCATCAAAAGCGGCTTTAGAGACATCATACGAACTAGAACTGCTTGCAGCCAAATCCAAGAAATCATACGATGCTGTAGAAAGTCTCATTATTCCTGGTGCTTTTGACAATAGCTAATAAAATGTTAGATGCTAAATCTCCCAAAGTAATTAAAACTGTAACAATTTCAGATACTACTATGATTCGTTGAATTGATGAAATGGCACAAAATGTTGTGCAGCAAATTGTACACAGCATTACGGTTGACAAACGATTTGCCTTACAAATCAACGAGTTATTTGACAGATGTATTCAGTAAATTAAATGAACTTAATCTTCAACTTCAGGGGTATGATAAGAATATATTTCAAGCGCACGGTGAGATCAGAGGATTTTATCGAAAAGTGTTATATTGGGTGAAATGTATCGAAAATGGTAATATTACAACTTTTCAAACACTCAGCGATTTCTGTGAGCACAGCAAACTAACCATTAGTGACACAACTATGGATATTATCAAACAACATTTGGTCAGCCTCGGTGAAGCATTTTTACATTACTTTCCTGATACTGAAATAGACACCACAACTAATGATTGGATAACAAGTCATTTTATGCCCCAAGCAATATCTAATGCCGCTTTTCCTGTTAAGCTAAAAGAGGATTTAATTGAAATGTCTGCTGACAGTACACTAAAAATTAAATTTAATGAAAACTCTACCTGTGAATTTTGGAATGGGGCTAGTAAAGAATTTAAGGAGTTAAGTGACGCCGCCATTACAAAACTTCTTCCATTCCCATCAACTTACCTGTGTGAAAAAGGGTTCTCAGCATTGGCATCTATAAAAACAAAAGAGAGAAATCGTCTTAATCCAGAACTATGCCTCATCCTTGCACTCACCAACATTCGTCCACGCATAGAAAAACTTGTTAACGGAAATCAGTCACACACATCGCATTGACCAGTTTATGGCATGTAGTAACTAAACTATAAAACTGATGATATACTTTTGTATTTTGCATAGATATGGAGTATGTAACAATAATTGTGTACGTACAAAAAAGGTGTGATTTTTATATTTGTATAAGTTTTGTACAGGACATTTAATTACCTTTGAAATAGAAAAGGGGTATGAGATTCATTTATAATGCTTCAAGGGGTACGCCAATGAAAAAGTTTGAATACCACTGAACTACAGAATGACATAGAATAAGTCAAGAATTTCGTTTACATGCACTATAACAGTAGGAGCAGCAGGACGACCAGCCATTACGGTATTGTTTAAAGCTAAGATTGCAATATTGACTAAATAAAACAAACAAATTGCGGCCCCCGGTTAATTGAATGCCTGGTTAGGTCAACCGAATGGCCAGTTAGGTCAACTGTACACCCTTGATGATTGGTTAGGTTAAGTCGAAAATATCATGACAACCTAACCAATCGTCAAGGGCGTACAGTTGACCTAACCTGGCATTCACTTGACCTAACCAGGCATTCAATTGACCGGGGACAACTCCCAAGTAGATAGATCACAGCACTACATTATCACATGCTCACACTACAACAATAATATTCAGACTAAACTAGATCTAAGCAGGCAATAAATAACATTAATGACAACAAGACGACGTAAACAGGAACACATTTACATTTTCTGAATTTGACCACGGACTATATACCAGCACAACATAAGAAATAATTTAACCACGGATTGTATACTTATGCCCGAGAGATTGGTATGTTATTTTATGGTTGATGCAGGGATAAGTTAATGTGTGCTTTAATTCAAAAATTTTGTTTTATCTCAATATATATATATACAGTGGTGGGCACCGTTAACCAAAAAGTTAACTTCGATAACGATAATCCGTTAACCCCAATTTTTAACTCCGATAACGATAATCCGATAATTTTACTACAAAGTTAACGGAAGTTAACGATAATCCGTTAACGATAACTATTTCTTTACTAACATTTAAAAAAAATCAAGGAAAAAGCTTTAAAACCCATAGAAAATGTTTATTTATGCAAAATCCAACAATAAATAGGTATTTAACTGTATTTTTATCAAGTTTTGCAACTTTTTTGCTTAATAACTTTTTTTTTATTTTTAATAAACAATGTACTGATTACATGTTTTGAAACCCTTGTAACCACTAACCATTAACTAAATTTTAATTTACCAGAGAATTATTATGGCGGGAACTGAAAGGTAAAATTAAATTTTAGGCACATTTATTAAAGACTATGACACAATGTGCTGGTTGCCCTTCAGAAAGACCAACTTCTCAAAGTTAGGCCCAACTGCCAGTCTTGACCTCTTGGGCCTCAGGATAACGATAAATGGAAATTAACTTCCGTTAATAGTCCGTTAAAAAAAGTTAACTTCGTTAATTAACTGTTATCGGATTAACGCTTTAGTGCCCAACACTGTATATATATATATATCAGTAGCGTGCGGTGGGTGTGTCCACAGGGTAAGCGGTAGCTGCAAATATAATAATATATATATATATATATACATTATACAAGCATCATAACTTTATATTAGTTCTCGATTACTGTAGTAATATACTGACTGTTTCTAATTTGACTTTCAGCTGGGTAGGCGGCGCATGCCCCGCTCACCCTGACTGCACGTCACTGATATATATATATATATATATATATACACACACACGAGGGCCACTCAATATATTTTGCCCCACCTTTTTTTTCTTTCCAAGTTTCCTTGTAAAGTTCCAGAAATTTTGTGCACAAGTAGTTACATACCTTTCTTACAAGTTTTTATTTTTCCACATAGTCTCCATCCTTTTCTACGACTTTCCCCCCACCTCGAAACAAGGGCCTTTATTCCTTGCTGGTAGAAGTCCGCTGGGTTCCGCTGGAACCACCTCTTAACCTCCTGAACAACCTCATCGTCACTCTGAAACCTCCTTCCACGAATAGCATCCTTCATTGGCCCAAACAAATGGAAGTCTGAAGGTGCCAGATCCGGACTGTATGGAGGGTGGGGTAACACAGTGAACGCATTTTTGTGATGGCCTCTCTTGTTTGCAAACTGTTGTGTGGTGTTGCGTTATCGTGCAAAAGAAGGACGTCTTCCAATTTTCTCTCCGGTCGAAATCGCTTTATACGTCTCTGGAGTCTCTGTATGGTAGCAATATATGCCTGTGAGTTGATTGTTTGTCCTTTCTTCATAATGTCCACCAAAATCACCCCTTTCATGTCCCAGAAGATGGTGGCCATAACCTTTCCTGCAAAGGGAGCCATTTTGAACTTTTTCTTGCGTGGGGAGTCTGCGTGATGCCACTCCATGGATTGGCGTTTTGTTTCAGGTTCAAAGTGGTGTACCTAAGTTTTGTATTAATAATCAAAGAAGATGACTTTGTCAGGTTCAGTAAAAGTTTATGAGCACACATCCATTTATACACACTTTCCAATTGCCTGTTCGTTTAATTAATCAGAAAGTTTGCGTTATGATGGGAAGAAGTAAGTGTGGTATCATTTGCGTATTGTACGCAGTTTAATGTAGTTAAGGAATGAAAATCGTTGACGTGAATTAGAAATAGTAATAGACCAAGAATAGATCCTTGTTCCACTTGTTAGCATCGCCTTGTCGAAAAATTATTTTTTAATCTGATGTACTGATGACGACTTGTTAGATATGATTTAACCCAATCGAGAATATTTCCTCTTATTCCTTATATGTGAAGTTTATTCAATAAGATTTCATGCGAAAGTGTATCAAATGATTTTTGACAAGTCGAGGAAGATAAGGCAGTTTGTTTTTGCTATTTAAGTTCTGATACACATTTTCTAATAGCATGTTTATGGCATCTTCTTTTGTCTTTCCACCTCTGAACCCAAATTGTGCTTTAGTTAAAGTATCGTATTTGATTAAGAACTTAGTAAGCTTAATGTACATGATTTTTTCAAAAACTCTATTTAAAGTTGCCAATATAGAAATGGGTCGATAACACTGTGTAACATTGATTCTGTTTATATCGAATTTTTTTGTTTTTATGTGCATTTGTGGGCGCTGAGTCCAAATCTGGCCTTGGTTTGTGTGTATCATCAATGGTTTCAGAGATAATCCATTTTTCATGTTTTACCAGTATAATGTTATTATGGGCGCAGCAATATCAGAATAATCAGGAATTGTTGAGAACAATCCGGATGTTCGTTGACAGTTTCTTGCTCTAGAAATTGCCCGAAACTTCCACTGTGCTATATAAAGAAGAGCGCAGAGTCTGAGAAGTCAGTAAGTGTGAGCACACAAAGAAAGCAGGTTGTTTGTCTGATGGTTACCAGCACTGAGGTACTGTGTTTCTGTGCTTCTCTGTGCTGTCGATTTGAGTGTTATCGATCCTTTTTTATTACGAACATTATTTCAGTGTTGTGAATACATCTTTTTTCTGGAATCTGGAATCTGTTGCAGATTTAATAACTCTTCTCTCTATATCTGCAGGTTATGATTAATGTAGTACAGTTTGGTAAAAAGAATGGCAACTAGAGCTTGCAAACACTCGCCGGATATATTCTGCTACGTTTGTGGGTATTACATAGGCCCCAAGCAAGTATCGCACAAGATTGTGAAAGGCACCAAGTTCTGGATCGCGTATCGGCTCCATTTTGGTATGCCTATGAGTGACCAAGATAAGCCCTGGGCACCCCATGTGATCTGTGGAAGCTGCCGCTCCACACTTGAAGGGTCGCTGCGGGGTGTACGCAAGGAAATGCCCTTTGCGGTACCCAGAATATGAAGAGAACCAAAGAGCCACCACGACGATTGCTACTACTGCATGGTAGATGTTTCTAAGTACAGGACAGTTAAAGGAAGGCAGACTCTTCAGTATCCAAGCATAGCGTCGTCCATAGCTCCTGTACCACAGGGCGAAGGTCTTCCAATACCACGTCCACCAGAACAGGTATCTATCCATTACTTTACCTTCTGTATTTACAGACTGTGGGTCATTATGTGTCGATTTTTCTTAGTGCTGATGCTCTTCTACATATATAGCTATGCCTATATTTTGTTTCTTTGCTTTGCAGGTTGAAAATGAGGATGCAGCTAGCTCATCTGAGATGTCGGCTGGTGAGGGCAGTCATGATGAAGAATATACAGTAACTTTCAGTACAAACCCTCACTTTCCAAATCAGAGGGAATTGGACGACTTAATTAGAGATTTGGGTCTGACGAAATCAGGGTCTGAGCTTCTGACCTCCAGACTCAAAGACTGGAATTTGCTTGGAGAAGACTGCAAGAGCACTGTATACCGAAAGCGGCATGAAGAGTTTGCAAGGTTCTACGATGTCAATGGCTCTCTCTGTTATTGCAGCGAGGTTAATGGTCTATTCACAGCTATTGGCTTAACACATATACCCTCAGAGTGGTGCCTGTTTATTGACAGTTCAACTCGGAGTTTAAAAGCTGTTCTACTCCACAATGGGAACAAATATCCATCTATACCAGTTGCACATTCTGTTCAAATGAAAGAGGACTATGAAAATGTCAAACAACTGCTCACTCAAATCAGGTATGACCAATATAACTGGGACGTGTGTGGTGATTTCAAAATGATTGGTTTCCTGTTAGATTTACAGGGAGGGTTTACTAAATATTCATGTTTTCTTTGCCTGTGGGATGGCAGGGCTTCAGCTGAGCACTATAAAACAGTTCAGTGGTCTCCACGTGAAGGACTGCAACCAGGAAAGTACAATGTACTCAAGGAACCTCTTGTGAAGCCTGACATAGTTCTGCTACCACCTCTCCATATTAAGTTGGGTCTAATTAAGCAGTTTGTAACTGCGTTAGATTTTGGAGGGGAAGTTTTCCAACAGATTCGGGTCATGTTCCCTAAACTCTCTGGAGCCAAAGTCAAGGCTGGCATCTTTGTAGGACCACAAGTCAAGGCGCTGTTGAATTCAAAGAACCTTGAAGCCAAGATGACTCCGATCGAAAAAGAGGCTTGGTGTGCTTTCCGTGATGTGGTTCGTGGGTTTTTAGGCAACCATAAAGCACCAAACTATAAGGAGTTAGTGTCAAACTTGATTAAGTGCTATGGCAAAATGCGGTGCCGTATGTCTTTAAAATTACACTATCTGCATTCACATCTAGACTTTTTTCGTGATAACCTGGGCGATGTGAATGAAGAACATGGCGAAAGATTCCATCAAGATATTCAAACGATGGAGAAAAGGTACCAGGGCCATTGGGATGCTTCCATGATGGGAGACTACGTATGGTCGCCGATCAGAAAGGATAAGAATGTTCATACGCGGAAGTCGCGTTCTTCAGTGCATTTTTAAGGAACGCACACTGCATAGCGAGGCTTATTGTTCTCTTATCGGTTCTCCTCATGATATATTTTATATCCTTTGCACCATTTTGGGTTTGTCAAACAATTTTGGCTCAATAAACATTAATTTCCAATAGTGTTTGTATTTTCAGAAAATATTTATGTTAGCCTTCTTTATATATTTTGCCATATGAAAGTGTGATAACCTATATTTTTGAAACGGTTGATGATAGAGCAAAACCAATATAATTTTTGGAATCAGCGCCCCGAAATCATTAAGAAACGACAGAAAAATCACAATAAACAGAAACATTTTCAAAATTGGTTACCCAGTGTAGTTGGATGGAGTGTTTGCGTTTCCCGACTTAAATACAAGCCATACTCTCAGGGAATACCTAGTGTTATTGATTAATTCATTACCTTACCGAGTAGTATTGCAATTTCACTGGATACTTATTAATATATTTTTCCTGGGGATCGTATTGATGTCAGAATCTTCATTTTTCTTTAATTTTTATTGATTCAAAGATATCGTATGGTAGGATTGGATGAAATAAAAATGAGTTTAGATTTGGTTGTGGCACGTATTGTCGGTAGTGAGTGTCTGTAATTGGGATCGAGGCTGCGGTAATGGAGCCGATATTTGCAAAGAAATTGCTTAATAAACTAGCTATGTCATTCGGGTTACTGTAAGAATTTCCACTTTGTGTGAGGGAGGAGAAAGGATTTGTTTTGACCTTCTTTGTGTTAATTAACTCTTTCAGAGTGTTCCAGTTTTTTTGGATTGGACTTTTGTTCCTAAATTTTTGAACAATAATGAGCTACTTTTGCTTTTTTAATGATTACATTAAACTTTTTCAGTAGTTTTTTTATGTCTGTTCGGTAATAATATAAGTTTTTCATAATTTAAAAAGAGTATGCTTGCATTTAATATTCACAATGAGTGTTGGGATGATCGATTTAGTTTTAGATATTGTTGTTGATTCAAGAGGAAAGTTTGAATATATCCACTAGTGTGTCTGAAAATAATTGAAATTTTGTTCCAATATCATGGTTACTTTAAATTATTCTAGTCCATTCAAAAGTTGTTATTTCTCTCAGGAACTTTAATTTGTTATTATAGCTCTAAGATCTATAGTCAACTTTTATAGTTTCCCTTGCTAAGAGATGAGTGATTAGCACGGTGTATGTAGGCAAGTGATCTGTGATATTTAATATAATTATACCCGAAATGCAGTTAAGCGGATATCGCACCCAGATCTGATCTAGCAGAGTCGAGTTTCTAATGTCATTGTGAAGTTTAGTTGGCTTTGTAATAGCTAATTTAAAACCACTTGTAGTCATGATGTTGCATTATTAATTGAATGTTTTTTGTGAGATCAATATTTAAATCTCCTGCAATAACATAATTGTTACCAATATAATTGGAGGTTAAAATTATATCGATATTTGTAATAAAATTTGGTACGTTACCAGATGCTGGTCAGTAAATATCTAAAACTGAATACTGTGTTATGAATAAACATTTCAATTGCAAGTGTTTCTGAGGTATTGTTTATGCTTGTCAGATCTTCGATATTTTTCTCTTGGAGTTTGAGTCTACAAATATACTTACACCTCCTCCCAATTTGTTAGCTCTACATACTGTAGATGGTAGCTTGTGTACCCTGGAAGGTTAAAAACGTCTTGTAGTTTTCATTTAACCAAGTTTCAGTTAATATAATGCACGTGAATTTATGTTGTAATAATTTCAGGTTAGCTGTCAATTCGTCAAAGTGGTTTGGGAGACTGCGAATATTTAAGTTCAGGAAAGACAAGTTGCCATTGTGGTATTTTTTGTTTAAGAAATTGTCTACTGAGATATTGCCGGAGTTAACTCCGTTTTCAGATTCACTAATTTTATTTACAGTGTTGAGAGTATTTGAAGTGTTGATTATGATATGAAGATTAGAGTAATACAGCAACAGAAATAATAACAGGTCAGAAAAAAATATACAGCACACACACACACACACACACACACACACAACATTGGTTTTGTTTTGGTGTTTTGCTTCATGCCGAATTGTTCATTCTGACGAAGGTCAAATTTATCACTCCACCTTAGACCTATAGTTTAACGTGGAATCCGAACCATGCCCCACCACGGGCCGTCAGAAATTACAAAGTCCTCGCCCGGACTTGATCTCATTTGACTACCCAAGGTACCCATTTATCTACCAACCAATTTATTTTTTATTGTGTGGAAGGATGAACACCTCGGTTTTGCTGCGTGGCGCCTGCCGTCACCGGGTCTCGATCCCTGGGCAGATGGATTCGTAGTCAGCGATGCTAACCACTGCACCACCGATGCGCACATATATATATACACAACATACACATATACAACAGTATATGCAAAAAAAATAAAATAAAAAATAAAAATAAAAAGGGGTTGTAGTAAAGCAAGAACGTATGTAAAAACGTAATATTATACAGGGTGTACACAAAGTCAGGATCTATTTTTGTGAAGCACTTGGAAATTATATGGAATTCAATCATAAAATGATAAAGTGGTAACATTTATTAAATAATTAAGAGTAGGATTCGACGTGATGCCCATCAGTATCCCTGCACAGCTCAAATCGTTCCGCAGCATTTCTAAACACATTCTGGAGCATTTGCGGGGTTATGTTATCTGCAGCAGTTCGTATACGTGTACGTAAATTTTCAAGACTCGTAATCTTCGTCTGATGGACGTGCGATTTGATAAAGCCCCATGCAAAGAAATCTAAAGGGGTTAAATCTGGTGATCTCGCTGGCCAAGGTCTGTTGCTTCCGCGTCCGATCCAGCGATTTGGAAAACGTCCATTTAGATAATCCTGAACAATTTTGGCATAGTGACAAGGAGCACCATCATGTTGATAGACGACGGGGATAGGATTGTTAGTACCATCGTCTATCAACATGATGGTGCTCCTTGTCACTATGCCAAAATTGTTCAGGATTATCTAAATGGACGTTTTCCAAATCGCTGGATCGGACGCGGAAGCAACAGACCTTGGCCAGCGAGATCACCAGATTTAACCCCTTTAGATTTCTTTGCATGGGGCTTTATCGAATCGCACGTCTATCAGACGAAGATTGCGAGTCTTGAAAACTTACGTACACGTATACGAACTGCTGCAGATAACATAACCCCGCAAATGCTCCAGAATGTGTTTAGAAATGCTGCGGAACGATTTGAGCTGTGCAGGGATATTGATGGGCGTCACGTCGAATCCTACTCTTAATTATTTAATAAATGTTACCACTTTATCATTTTATGATTGAATTCCATATAATTTCCAAGTGCTTCACAAAAATAGATCCTGACTTTATGTACACCCTGTATATGGATCAACAGTGAGATTGTAGAGTTGAAAGTTAGAAAATTATAGATTTATAAAAACTTAAAATTAAAAATTAAATTATAAATTAAAAATTATATCATTATAAATTCTTAAAATTAAGGATTAGAGAATTTGAAGGACGATGAGAATGACAAAAATATAAAATTATAATTCGTTAACCTCGTTGCTGTTCCGTGCGTTGGTCTCTCTTCACACGAAGGTCAAGCTGGTGGCCCCGCCTCTAGGTTTGGCTTGGTGGAGGAGCGAGTTGCTTTCTTGCGCTCTCCACCGTACATAGCCAGGTACACCCGGCTCATCTGGTACCGTCCTGAGCCAGGCATCTAGTCTTCTCTTGAAGACTTCAACTTTGACCCCTGTAACGTTTCTGAGGTCCTTTGGAAGCTGGTTAAAAAGTCTTGGTCCCCTAACAACCAAGCTATTTTCCTTCAGTGTTGAGGAGGTCCCTTGTCCGGCCTTTAATTTAGGAACACTACACATCCTGCCTTTCCTATTTTCCAGTGTTGTATGAATGGTAATTGGGTTTAGTTTGAGGTTTGGTACCAGTTTTTCGATCATTTTCCATTATGTAGATTATGGTGTACCTCTCTCTTCTTTCCAGGGAGTACAGATTTAGTTTACCAGTAGTTGAGCTCTTTGCAGCCATCAATCTTTGCTGTGAAATGTCTCAAAGTTTCTTCGAATTTATTAGTTTCTTCCTTTTTATGTGGGGACGTCAAAACTGAGCAGTATTCAAGTTTTGGTATAATCAGTGCTTTTACCAGGGGAATCATTACTGTCCTGTCCCTTCTTTTGAACGTTCTTAGTACCTGTCCCGCGACTCTTTTTGCTTTATTTATCGCTATCTGATTTTGTGTTTCGAATTTCGCATCATCGGTCATTATTACCCCAAGATCGATCCCTTTCGTGCTTCTCTGAATTTCCTGTCTATCTGGAGCATAATATGCAGTCTGTTTAAGCTCCTCTTTTCTACCATATCTCAAGAGCTGAAATTTCTCGGTGTTAAATGTCATGTTGTTGTCTTCTGACCATTTGTATATTTTGTTCGTGTCCCTCTGCAAGGCCTCCACTTATAAGGTTTATAAAATTATAAAGTTTTAAGACAGTTTAAATTTATGACATTTTTTTATTATTATATATGAGTAATGATACATAAATGATAGGTTATGTAGTGATAGCTTTACTCAACATGCGGGTTATATTGAAGGGAATTCTATTTGTAAATGGCGCTGAAAGTTGTCGAAGTCACGTTAAATATGAATCGACACACTTTGTCCTTCCTGAGACTTACGAGCATATTATACCGCTCCGTACATAACAGGAATACATTATTTTCTCTTTTTTAAGTTTTAATAGTTTATCAAAAATGGAGCAAATGTAGTTTGCGTTCCCCTGACGCAAAATGGAACACAAACTACACTAGGTCAAAGTTGGGGAACGTAAACTACACTAGAATCTTCAGGAGACATTTTTTAAATGAATCCATCAAATAAAACGTTAAAACTAACGAAAATATTACGACTTTACCTAACTTAACCTAACCAATCGTCAATTTTTATATATATATATATAATATATATATATATATATAAATTAACGATTGGTTAGGTTAAGTCGTAATATTATCGTTAGTTTTAACGTTTTATGTGATTAGGTATACGCGGACAAAGTTGGGGAACGTAAACTACACTTGCTCCTCAAAAATTTATTTTCTATATTCACAGAGTGATTCATTATTATTATTATTATTAATATATGTATCTCTTATTAATATATATATCTTTGGTTTGATATTTATGACTGCACTTCTTATTTCCGATTTCCACAGCCGGTCACTCAGTTTGAATTTTATGATTCTTATGTCAGTCATTATTATTTTCCCGATTCGATGTGCATCCGTGATAACATTTTCAGGAATGTTCATGCAGAGTTTTTTTTTTTGGCGTTTGTGACAATTTCAGTGGAGCTTTCACTTGGAGAACCTTAAGGGACTCCAGGACCATCAATAAAATATAAGTTTGTGTAAAGTTCCTGTTTGAGGTCGCTATTTAACCTCTCATTTTCTATTGCTTCGTTTTGTAGTCAATATATCGTTTTCAAAAAGTCGCTACCTCGCTTATGCGGAGATGCGCTCGTGTGTGTGTGTTACAGAACTATTTGTTTACATGTTTTCATTTTCATAAAAGTATTCCAAACTTTAAAATTGGGTTTCCACGTCTATTAAAATTGACGCATGATGGTAGTTCTTTTTATTTTTTATTTCAATTTGTCCATCTAACTTGAAGTTTTTGCTACATAAGTGTTTTATATATATATATATATATATATATATATATATATATACATACAGGGTGAGTCAAAAGTCTCCATACATAGGCAAAATGGTAATGATAAATATATGATTATTTATTTTTTAGAATAGAATAGAATAACCTTTATTAATATTAATAAAATAAATAAATTTTTTCAATTTATAATGACATGAATAATTGTGAAGCTCGACTATTTATTTTATTTAATTTGGCACTTACTGTAAACTTTAGGCTTTACTGGGCACTTATTAAAAATAAGCAGCTAGTTGTTATAAATTTATAATAATAAATAAATTAATAAGTAAATAAGTATTATTAATAGTTAAAACATGTATTACAATATTAAACAATATTAATGGACAATATTAAACAATATTAGTGGACATTAATCCTAGATTTTTGTAAGTATGCCATTATTAATCGGGATTTCAACTTGGTTTTAAACAAATTTACATTCACAATATTTTTTATATCGGCATGCAAGTCATTCCATAGTTTCAATCCAATGAAAATGGGTAGTTTTTGAGAAGAAGACAATTTAAATTGAGGTATAACAAACTTTGATCTATTTCTGGTCTGATACGAGTGGATTTCTTGATAAGTTACAAAATATCTATTTACCCATTGCAAATTAATGATTTTGTTCTTACACTTGTAAATAAAAATAAAATGTGCCAGTTTGGTTATATCGTTGAGCTTTAGTAGGTTTAGCTCTTTAAATAATGCACTAGAATGATCAAGGAAATCAGCATCAGATAATAACCCTATTGCTCGTTTTTGGATGATAAAGATACCATTTAATGCGTTGTTAGCGGAGTTTCCCCAAACAAGGGTACAGTGTGTTATAAAAGGAAGAACAAGAGTATGATAAAGAATCAATAAAACTTGTTTAGGGACTACATTTCTAAGTTTAAACATTATAGCAACGCTCCTTGAAATCTTTTTCGCGATATAATTTACATGATCACTCCATTGCAAATTCTTATCTAGCATTACACCAAGAAATTTTGTTACAGTACACTCCTTTATGGCGATTTCATTAACATTAAGTTCATCAAGATATACATTTCTTTTATTAGTAAAAATCATGAAATTTGTTTTACTGGTATTTAGGAAGAGTTTATTGGTGGTCAACCATTTCATTACACGGATGAATTCTGAATTAAATATATTCTTAGCTGTATTAACATCTTTTTTATTTTTTTGCAGGTGATGTGCTGAGATGCCTTTGTCCCAAGAAGAGCGTATAGAGATCATTCTTCTGGCAGGATCAGGAAGCTGTCGCAAGTTTGCCGAGGATTTTAACAGGAGACACGCCCCCGGCACGCACATCACACACGACACAGTTGCCAAACTCATTCAGAAGTTCAAGAAGACTGGAAGTGTTGCAGACCAACCGAGAAGTGGCCGTCCACGAACAACCACCGATGAAGGCACAGCGACCATGGTGCTGGCAGCGTTCGCAAAGAGTCCCCAAAAAAGCACTCGATGGATATCTGCAGAATGCGGTGTCAGCCAAAGGAGTATCGTCCGCATTATGAAAGAGCACAGATGGCATCCATACAAAATGCAAATGTTGCAGTATCTTAGCGAAGACGATCCGGACAGGCGGCTGGAATTCTGTGAATGGGCAAGAACAAAAGTGGACGAAGACACGGAGTTCTCGGTTGGCATCCTGTTTTCAGATGAAGCCAACTTTTATGTTCATGGAGAAGTTAATCGTCAAAACGTACGTTATTGGAGTGATGACAACCCGCACTGGATGAGTCCCTCAAAGACGCAAGGCGCTGGAAAAGTGATGCTGTGGTGCGGGATATGGGGCAACTCAATTGTTGGCCCTTTTTTCATTGACACCAATCTGAATGCCGAAATGTATCTAAACATGATGCAAGACACAGTCTTGCCGTCCCTGCTGAACGAGGACGGGGGATTTCTAGCGTACTTTCAGGAAGACGGGGCGCCATCCCATTACGGTATCTGGTGCGCCAGTGGCTGGATCAGCAGTTTCCGGGCCACTGGATTGGCCGCCGTGGTCCCGTGGAGTGGCCTCCGAGGTCCTCAGACTTCACCCCCCTTGATTTTTACTTGTGGGGGCACTTGAAGGCCATGGTGTACCAGGTGAAAATACAAAACACGGACCACCTAAAGGAACGCATTCGTGATACGTGTGCACGCATAACACCAGACATGGTAACGCGCGTTTGCCATGACTGGGAGGAACGCATCCGTATGTGCATTCAGTGTAATGGTGCCCACATAGAGCATATTTTGTGACTTACAAGTGATTGCATAATAAAGTGACCATTTTGCTTATGTATGGAGACTTTTGATTCACCATATATATATATATATATATATATATATATATATATATATATATATATTCTCTAAATTATATCTACTTTAAAAGTGAATGTTATCCTAATGTTTTCTGCAAAACCTAAAGTATATACGCACGTAAAAATGTTTGATTGAAAAACCATCAGTTTACAATAAAACCCAGAATGTTAATTCAATCATCTGAGAATTTGTTACGACAAACTAAGCGTAATTAGTGCAGTCATCGCATAGCTGAATTGGGTTGTTTTAACTATTTGGACTGGTTGTCAAATAGTTGACTACATATTTTCATTGTTTACCCAAGAAGTATTTTTGTTTACGCGATTACCTACCTTCGACCTACTACAGTATACCGTTCAGCTTGAGCCACATTTGATGGCAATTACACAATATTATAAAGCTTCTATAATGGTCTGGATATCATAGCATGATATCCACAAACCCTCTTTTTAAGTCTCAAACATCTATAGGGTTGAAAGATTTGCTTTCTGGTACACAAGATGCTCATATTCAGTTCTATCCCTCATGTAGTTATTGTTGGTCAGTTTTTCCTGTGATTAAAACCGATCAGTTCAGCCATCTAGCTCGTTCTCAAATGACAGTATTTACTGAACTGCATACCCATCTAATAGGATCGCTGAAAGTTTTATCCCAGAGTATGTACGATCCAGTGTCTTAAAGGATACTTGAAGGAAAGTTCATAATTTGCATCAACCACAGTGGTTGGCCGAACCTTTTCTCCGTGTAATGGATAACCAGTATGTTTGTTATATCAAGACATTTACCATATAAATAACATCAAATAAATAAGGCGATTTCGTGGTTCCACAACCGAAATACAGTGACTGATATTCCTATATATTAACATTCTGTTATTTTTGTTATTACCTTGTCGAGTTTTTGATCTCTGACAATCAGCACAAACAGAAAAATACCGTTTCACGTTCATCACCAATTATTATCCTTCGCTTTCTAAATTCCTTTCTCTCTCTCTCTCTCTCTCTCTCTCTCTCTCTCTCTCTCTCTCTCTCTCTCTCTCTCTCTCCTCTCTCTCTCTCTCTCTATATATATATATATATATATATATATATATATATACACACACACACACACACACACTCTATATACTGCAGATATATATATATATATATATATATATATATATACAGTATGTCCCACAAAAAAGTACACCCAACTTTAGATTGTACTAACTCCTCCAAAAATTGAGATATTTTGGATCTGTTTGTTTGATTTAATATAGCAAATTATTCTTTGTTATCGTTCAAATTTATTCATGTTTAAACGAATTAGTGTTTAAGCATCTGCTTTTAACTGAAGGGTACAAAAAAATGGATTGCGCAAAATTGGTCAATGAAAAAATAATGTGTGTGCTATCGATCTAATGAAAAGACAAATACATAATAATAGATACTTTAACATAATTTTAATAAGATACAAAGCAGATTTTTCTTTATTCCTTATTACAGAAGTTATGCTTAGTTTCGTTTTCTTTCAACATGACCGCCATTCCTATCGATACAAATCTGGAGTCGAGCTCTCATCTTCCCCATCACTCTTTTGATAAGATCTGGATTGTCTTTTAACAAGTTGATTTCAGCTGTGATGCGAGTTCTCAAATCATCTAAATTGATAGGTTGTGATGCAAATACTCTATTTTTCAAATGACCCCATAAAAAGTAATCACACGGGATCAAGTCAGGGCTTCTGGGAGGCCATTCAATGTCATGGCCTGTAGCAATTACTCTTTGGTGGAAGACTTCCTGCAAGCGTTCCTTCACAATAACTCTCCTGTGAGCAGGAGCTCCGTCTTGCACCCACCAAATACGATTAAATCGGTTTCCATAAGGCAGTATTGTATTGTATGTTTGTGCGTATATACACATACACACACACACACACACACACACACACACACACATGTGTATATATATATATATTATATATATATATATATCTGAATTTATATCGGAAAACAGAGATGGATTTGCGGTAATCTAACAGATACACGGAGATTAACAGTTTTGTACAGACAGATAAACGGAAATTAACAAATGCATATAGACAGATAAATAAACGTAGATACGTACTGTATTGGTGCATCTGTCCGAATACAGAATAAATTGTATTCATTTTCCGAATTCAGAGCGTTTTGAGACTCGATTCGAAAAGGGTGAAACGTAATACGTAAAATACAGATCTATTCTCAATTGAAATTAGGACCAGTTTACAATAGCAAGACCGCAATTCCATTCTCAAACGGAAATCTACTGAATATATATCATTTAGATTTTAGACCTTGTACAATAAATAAAACATCATTGTTCGTTTCGGGGTTTTAAATCTCAATGTTAAAATGGTACACACACACACACACCCACCACACACACACACACAGACACACGCATATATATATATATATATATATATATATATATATATATATGTATGTATCTGAAATTCTCCGTTTTGTTTACACGAAAAAAAGGTTCGTTAATACCGTAATCAATGCATTCCAAATGTTGGAAATCTCCATAAATAGAACAGAAAATAAAGTGATGGAGTCTTTCTTATTTTTAAACGAAACTGAAAATTAGTCTCAGAAACGACGATAGTGTGAATGAGGAAAAAAAGAATGAATACGAAAGGGAAATACGAAGAAAGATAAGATAATAAGTAAAGGAGGAGAATGAGATATAACAGATGAGTGGAAATAGGTAAAAAGATACAATAATCTTTGTAATAAAGGAATAGAAAAAACGAAAAATACAAAGGAATTCAATCAGAACACACACAAAAGAAGAAACTAATATATATATATATATATATATATATATATATATATATATATATATATATATATATATATATATATATATATATATATATATATATATATATACAGGGCGTCCCAAAAAAATTTATACACACTTTAAATACTTATAAAGGCAGTGTTTATTAAAATACATTTCATTTTCAAAATGTAATAGAATCTACAGACATTATTTAATTGTTTTGTCAACGCCTGTTTTCAAACTGACGTCCGTTCTGGTCCAGGCACTGCTGATAACGCGAAGCAATGGAATCGCAAACATCACGAAACATTTCGTTTGGTATTTGTGTGCATTCTCGTTCAATGGCTGCTCTCAATTCAGCGACTGTTGCAGGTTTTATAGCGTAGACTTTGTCTTTTAAGTATCCCCATAAAAAAAAGTCTAGTGGTGTGAGGTCTGGTGAACGCGGAGGGTATTCTACGAAACCCTTCGTCCAGTCCACATCCACATCGTGCCAAGTACCACTCGCAATACTCCACTCTTCGGTCCGGATCATCTTCATTAATAGCATGGACTAATCTTGGAATGTAACTTTTCCATTGACAGCGCTTCAAAATGCGTTGGACAGACGATTCTGAAATTCCTACCTCACGACTCGCTTGCCGCACAGATTTTCTTGGACTTTGGTGATACGTTTCCAGTACTCTTTCTTGCTTTGTGGGGCTTGTCGATGTCCGTGGTCTTCCGGAACGCTTCTTGTGGACATTCTGAACAGTTCCATCGGCTTCAAACTTATCTCTAATTCGAGTGATGGTAAGTCGCGTTGGTGGATCTGTTTGAAACTCCCTCCTAAACTGTCTTCGCACTTCAACTGCGTTTTCACACTTCCAGTAGCATTTTAGAATGAATTTCCTTTGTTCAAAGCTTAGTCTGACTGCCATTATTAATTCTAATGGGTTTAACTTGGAAAGAAAGAAACATCAATTGAGCTATCAGCTGTTAAAGTGTGTATACATTTTTTTGGGACGCCCTGTATATATATATATATATATATATATAATATATATATAGATATATATAGAGAGAGAGAGAGAGAGAGAGAGAGAGAGAGAGAGAGCTACGTCATAACCAATGTAATGTGGGTTCAGATTATGGGGTGACCCATGGTTCGGGTCCCACGTAAAGTAAAAGTCAATGAACAGTTTGGTGACTTTCATTTTTAGTGAAAAATTGTTTTAATTCTAAGTACTTTGACACATATTTGGATAAGCAGCTTACTAAGCTGCTTCAGTCTAAACAACAAATAGCAAGTGTTAAAAAAACCCTTGTCTATTTTCCCATCACCTTTACGGGACACAGCAGTTTTTCACTAAAAAAGAGTCACCAAACTACTCAATGACTTTTACTCACAGTTACAGATTAGATTTGTAGCTAGACCAGGTCGCACTAGTTGCAGCTTCTTCGGGTTCAAGGATGTCATTCACAAAGATTTACAGGCATCTGTGGCCTATAAATACCAGTGCCACTGTTGTAATGCAGTGTGTATTGGCCAATCAAAACGCCAATTGAAGGTACGTACTGTATCTTTGAGCAGAGGGGCAAGTCAATTAGGACAGACCGACCACTAACTAATCCTTCATTTAGCGCCATTCGTGCGCATGCGCATAGTGCTTATCATCCCATACAATCCGACTCGTTCTCACTCATTACCTCTCGCTCCAACAGTGCAGAGCTCGTAATAATGCAGTCTCTGCTGACTATTAAGGAGAAGCCCTCGCAGTCAAGCAATACAACTTCTCTGAAGCTTTTATGTTTTTAGAGCAAGTTTTTTATCTTTAATTTTTATCAGTTTACTGTTCGACAATTTCTCTTACGTTACTATAAATTGTTTTATCTATTTTGTGTTTTAAAGTAAGTTTTTTTTTTAAATTTTATAAGTTTACTGTTTACTATTTCCCTGTGATGCTTTAAATTGTTTCTTGATGCCATACATCGGTTTTATTTGCGTCTCAGAACAGGATTTTTATGCCAAGTTTAGATTTTATTTTGTCATACGTTGATTTTATATGAGTTTAAGTATATAAGAGGTTTTTATGTTAACTTAGGTTTTACTTCTTCATGCTTACTTTTGCCACACATTGTTATTAATAAGTAGAATTGCACATAACTTAGTTCTTGTACCTTGTATGAAATGTTCTTCTTTTAGATTGCCTAATGATGGAGAAAGTCTGCTCCGAAACTGTCGCTATTGAATAAACAAGATGTTTTACCAAATGCTGGTTTTATTATTTGTTATATATATATATATATATATATATATATATATATATATATATATTATATAAAATTTTAAGGTTAGGTTAGGTTACTATACTCTATATTCAATTTTCCACTTTTTTGAGGAGCGCCAACCCCAACCCTTTATCTTATTTCCCATCCTCCTTATCATCCCTGACCTCCTCAATTTGAGAGATTGAAATTCTCCTTTTTTTTTTTCCTCTTTCCCCTCTTCCTCCCCTTTTTCCTTTCATCATTTTTGCTACTATACTACTGGAGATATGGAGAAACCTCAACGAAAGTTTCACTCAAAATCTTGGATTCAATGCCACACCAAAGGTAGCTTAAAAAAAAATTAAATTTAAAAATTCCTTTCTATGCATTTCATTTTCTTTTCCTTTCTTGATACTGTAAGGTAGCCAGAGTATTCTCATATATACACACACACACAGTGTATATGTGTATATATATATATATATATATATATATATATATACACGCACATAGTGTGTATATATATATTTTTTTTTTCTCTTTTATGGTTCGTTCTGCGTTTTGGAGCCCATTCGATCTCTATCCATCACTTAACGTCTTCGCTCTTTCTCCGCAGTAGCGATACTTTTTTGATACCAGTTCTAAATTCACTGGTAAATTTATAGAAGAAAAGATTCAGCTATAACATAACAATTTGGCTCTCTCTCTCTCTCTCTCTCTCTCTCTCTTCCTCGCACTCTCAACACACACACACACACACACGTGCATATATATATATATTATTTCACGAAAGTAATACGTAAATAATATTTATAATGAAAATTACCACGAAGGAAAGAGAAAACACAAAATGGTGCTCAAGCGCTTTCCTCTAATGACATCCTCAGGAACACTGAAATTAATAACAATTTCGAGACTATATATTGGTCATTAAAAAAAGGATAATATAATTGGTGCACAAAAATTTGTAGGAGGAGCATACAAATTTATGTGGAAACGCTACCACAGTTTTAGCACCTTGCCCTTCTTGTCTAAATCCGTTCTAAACGAATTCAAAACAACAGGAGCAAGCGAATAAAGGCCATGGCTAATGTTGAAATCGTTTGTAAGTTGAATAATGGTAGACTCAAGAATATTTCTATTAACAATGTTGCTTGAGTGAAACAAAACTGAAGCATTATTCCAATCAATACAATGGGATAACCCTGACAAAAGGACAAAAAGGGCACTGGACGAGTCTCGTTCTAACGGAATATTGCTGCTGTTTTACACACTTGTTCAAATCCTTTCCCGTCTCTCCAATGTAAAAAGAATCACATTGTTTACAACCAAATTTTATTGATGATGTCTGAATTATTGCTAGGACTATTCTTTACAATGATATTTTTCACAATATTGTCATGAAAATACTGTATTAATGTTCAGAAGTTTAAGTACATTAGCAGTGCCTAAAAATCTTGGAAAAAATGGATGTACTAAAATATTCTTCGACAGAGTATGAGGGTTATTATTCACACGATAGAAAGTTCGTTTTGTCTTGTTAAGACAAGATTCCCAAAACGCAGGTTAGTAACACAAATCACTTCCAATAGTGTAGAATTTTCTAACTCAGCATTTATGTATTCCGGACTGACTTCAAAGTTCGTATCCAGAATCTCATGGGCAGCTGCAGAGTAATGTGGTGCTGCTCCTCCATGTTGATAAAGCCACCTCCTGCCAACGACGTTAGTAAATTGTAGAAAAACTTTATCTCTCAGTACCTAGCAATAGCGTTTTCCATCCATTGTATCTCTCAGTATGTCAAAAGAAACGAGTCCTCAATAACCAATTAACCAATGCACGCCCAAACTGTTAGTGGAGCCGTTTTAACGGGTTTACCAAATCGTATTTTAGGATTTTTTCGCCCACTAGTGAACGTTGTTTCCTTTACTCGTTAAACCCAAGTAGTGTGGGCGCAAAAGGGTCGAGTGGAAAGCAATGCTGTAATGTTGCAAATGTTGATCAATAGTGCAATAGGTTAAGCAACAAAGAAGGGGAGGGGGGTTATGCAACAAGTCAATGCTGCAAAGGGGGAGGGGGTATGCAACAAGGGGGAGGGGTTATCCCTCAAGCTGCAATGAAGGGGGAGGGAACTTTGGGGGAGAAGAGAGGATGACCTCCCCCCAAAGGGTTAACCTTAACCTAAGAGAGGGAGAGAAGGGAGGAGCAGGGTCTTTGGGGAAGAAGGTTGGATGTCCTCACCCCCTAAAGGGAAACCCTAACCTAAGCCTTAACCTAAGAAGGAGAGACGGGTATTCGCCTGGCTCCAGCCAGACGCATAATGAGCGTCCAGGGGCACAGCATCTGTTATATAGAGGGTCTGGAGTTGCCAGATGCCACTTATTTATTTATTTATATAAGGAGGGGTTACCAAAGAGCACTATATATTTATTTATTTATATGAGGAGGGTTACCAGATACCACCATTTTAATTATTTATTTATAGATGAGTTTCCAGAGACTCCTATATAATTTAGTTATATGCAGGGTTACCAGGCAGCAACATTTATATTATTTATTTATTTATTAAAGGCAAGAGAGACGTTCTCCTTAATTTGCTCGAACTAATTAAAACAGTATTTATTTAATTAACACTACAAGAAAAATGCCTGCAAAATAACAGTACACACTTTTTTATATATAAAAGAAAAACAATAATTATTTTAAGTAACTTCTCCGAGAGTGTCTATTTACTTTTGTCATTCCTCTGTGCACGAGAGAGTTAGAGAGAGAGAGAGTGAGTGAGGCGTATTTTCTCTTAGATGTGTACGAACGTAAAGTGGAATGCTCGGCTCCTTTTTAATAAAAAATGTGCGTACATGGCTAAACACACACACACACACACACACCTTACTCTACTTGCTGATCCTGGGTGTTTGGTATTAGTTTTATATAAGACTGTTTTGTATTAGCCCTACGATTTAATTAACATCACACACACACACACACACACACACACACATATATATATATATATATAATTTCATGAAATATATAGAAAATAAATATACAATCAAAATAGTTAATTCTCTACACAACTTGAACGAAGAATATGGGGTTGTTTGTGGTGGGTATGTGTGCACTAAAAACCTATAAGAAATATGAACGAAGAATATAGGGATGTTTGTGGTGGGTATGTGTGCACTAAATGCCTAAGATATACACATCTACTGAGAAGTCAATTATTTTTTATAAAGAAATTTCAACGAAATCAAAGTAATCGAGGAATCGCACTTCATTTGTTTTCTTCGTACTTAAATACTAGTATATTTATTTAAAAAAAAAAAAATGCCTGCAATATCATAATTACACACACACTGTATATATATATATATATATATAATATATAATATATATATATATAATAGAATAAAATTTTAACAGTGTCTACATACTTTTGTCAAAACATTCTTTGAAAGCATTTCTGGAGAAAAATGTACATCGAGGTAAACTCGGCACACGAAACACCTGAATCGCAGTAGACTACTCCAAAAGATCATAGATAACACACTTTCGTTTCCAAAACCCGTTGTTTCAGTCATCTCAGTTCACATAAATCTATTTTTATATTTTATTTTTCTGTGAGTGTACTTTGCATAATAATAAAAGGTTTATTATTATTATTATTATTATTATTATTATTATTACTCATTTCACGAAGGTCAAGCTTGTTGCCCCTCCCTGTATTAATCCTTTACAGCGTCTCTGTTACTGAAATGAAATGAAATGAAAATGAAATGAATGAATGAAAATTAAAAATGAAAAGGTATATTATTATTATTATTATTATTAATATTATTATTATACAGGCATTTGAACAATTTTTTTAAAAGAAAAAAAGCATCATTTTTCTGTACCTTAATTTCGGATTCTTTTTTTTTTCTATGAGGGTGGGCACTTTTGCGGGCGTTTTGCCTTTGTCCATCTTTCCAGCATATAGATGTGTGTATATATATATATACACACACACATCTATATGCTGGAAAGATGGGCAAAGGCAAAACGCCCGCAAAAGTACCCACCCTCATAGAAAAAAAAGAATCCGAAATTAAGGTACAGAAAAATGATCCTTTTTTCTTTTAAAAAAATTGTGCAAATGCCTGTATAATAATAATATTAATAATAATAATAACATATATATACTTTTCAACCTTTCAAATGTTCCGTACGATGATTCCTCATTTCACGAAGATGAAGCTTATCGCCCCTCCTCTCGAGTTGGCCTGATGAAGTAGTGAGTTGGCTTCTTTTACTCTCCACCTCACATAAATACACCAGGCTCATCGGGGATTGTATGTACAAAGCGTCTAATCTTCTTTTGCACTCCATGGATTTTAGTTCCTACCTTTTTCCGTACCGTAACAATTTAAATTTCTCAGTGTTAAACTTCATTAAAACCAAGCGACTTCTAAAATTTACTACATTATTACCCCTTGTCCCATCCTTCATGCATTAAAAAAGTTATACTTACTTTATTGGTAACCATCGATTAGCATGCCCCGAATTGTTCATGCCGACGAAAGTCGTCAAGCTTTTCACTCCGCCTTAGACTTACAGTTTAACGTGGAATCCGAAACACCAACAACACAGCTTCTTAACCACTAGGTCACCCAGGGTACACATTTATCTACCAACCAATTGTGTGGAAGGATGATCGTTTACCCCGCGCCGGCGGCCGTCACCGGGTCTCGAGCCCGGATGAAATAAAAAACTATTCTTTTTATTATACTTCATTTTATTTCCTGTTGTATCTCTACAAAAACATTCTGCTTGTAGAGATCTTCTAGATTTCTTATTTTTCTAATGATCTTTGTGTCATCGGATGTTACTGTGCTGTCTCTGGTAAGGATCTATGCCAGGATTATGAAGGATAGCGGCGCTAATTCTGTTTCCTGTGGTACTGAGCTGAGGGGCTCTGATGAAGATACTCCTGTAACGACTTGCCGCTGCTCAAATTGTCCATCTCATTTGCCAAATTGGGGAAAAATTGAGGATCGAGTAGTATGACCGCAAATAATAATGCAAAATATTTTCGTGATAGAGAATGCAATGTTGCAAATGTTGATCAGCGTTGCAAAGGGGTGAGGGATATTGCATGAAAGGGTGGGTTCCAAAATGGGAAAGGTGAGAATAGAATGGCCGCAAATAATAATGCAAAATATTGTCGTGGTGTAGATTGCAAGCAAAAAACCACGTTCAGATGTGAACATTAAATCTACGGAGAGAAGATAAATACACCATTATTCGGCAAAGCAGGACGTCCAAAGCCGTTATATCGGTGTTACGATTGGTACACAAATTTAACAGCCCCGCCCAGTTACATTGACAACCAATCAGCAAACTTACGAACCACCTATTAGTCTTTTGGCGATTATGCATATAAAAGGAAATATTTTCAGCTGGGATTCACAGTAGTTATTTTCACCAGTGAATAAACATTCCCTCCGTCATGCATCAAGAACTTTACAGTTTACCGGATTTATATCAAGATGGAGACACTATAACAGTGTCTACAATTAATCTTTTTAACGCAGCCGACCGGGACCGATTATTTCCAACGCAATCCGTTGATGATATTTGCAATGACGCTCCTTACGATCAGACGCAATGGACTTCCGTAGAAATGTAAATGATTGTGTGCCTGTAATTTTATTTTTTGTAGCCAATTATTCGCGAACTTGTTACTTATTTAGTGTGCTTCTAATTAGGAGAAAGAGCACTGTTCTGGATTATTTCATCATATATATGGAGGGTTGTAGTAATTCATCTCATCACATTTAAAATGCTTCATTTAAATAGTAGGTATCCGTAATTATAGATTACTTTGCAATTAATATTATGCTAAAGTCCTGTTTTGATTCGTTGAATTTTTTATTGCAATCCTTTACAAGTTTTAAATAATTTTATAATTTCCATAATAAATGAAATGTTATTCGGCATTTTCTCTTAAAGGAACTTCTCTGAGTGGTTCGAAGATATCTTCACATTGTAATACTCTGCGTATGTTTTAAGCAATTGGGTTTTTATTAAAAAGATTCAATATGAACTAATTATTCTTTCTCCTTTAAGGTCCAATGAAGATTTGAATCGTGTTATAGAATCTTTTCTTTTTGAAGAAACGCATGTCATGGACCTGAATACGGAGGTAAAAGTTTTACCGCGCAGTCAACCCAGCGAATGCCACATCATTAACGAAATAATGTAAGTTTTTTCTTATGTTTCGAGCTTTTTTTCGGGTAAGATGAGGTAATGTATTTTCTTCAATTTATTAAATGAAAGAAATCATGTTTTTAGTACAATAACCATAAGCTACAGAACACACAAACTAATATTATGGGATGCAGTTATATATATATATATATATATATATATATATATATAATATATATATATATATACGAACAAAACATCATACTATACAACGACTGCGCACAATCGGAAAACGATATTTTATCTGTCTGCATACCATTTCGTCGCTTCGTTGATTGTGACACGGGTCGAATAATTTTTAAAAATTTATAAATTCCTTACCACGTGATATATGCATGAGAAATGAAAGGCAGTACATCTCGCAAGTATTACTAAAATATCCTTGTAGCCGGAAGGATTCCGTACCACTTCAGGGATATGCATCTGTTCGAGAAATTTTACAACAACAGGGTCACTCCAGGGCTGAGTAACGAGTGAATCAAAATAGTACATGTGGTCACTATTTTTAAAATAGATTGCAAACCAATGAATCCCTTCACTAACAATAACATCTGTGTTCACAATAAGACTAACGCAATCTCTCGTGGTTGGCAATTTCAAAGTTTCATTCTTCGCAAACACCGATAAATTTGCAACGTGTGATTCGTTCACTATTCCTTACTCTCTGAAGTGTATTTGCATCCATTTTAAGAGCTAGTGACAACGCCCCTAAATCTGTCTATTTCTAATAGGGCTTATGACTCGAGGTTTACTAGTACACTAATAGGCGGGTCTATCGGCTTGGCGAATTCCAATCTGACTGAGATGTTTCCACTCTGTTGTGGACTTAAGTATGTATTTACACTAGCAGATAAGTCAGGTGTGATGTCAAACGGATAAAGGTTAAATTGATCGATGAATTCTTTCTGCGTTACCCAATCCCGAGCTCATCACAATCACCTGCAATATGAGCCAGATTACTATATGCTCTCGCGCAAAGCGAGTACACATCGTCTGATGAATAATCCGTATCCAATGTTCCCCACAACGCAACGCCATTGACGTATAGTTATATTTTTAACGCCGAAATTCGGGAATTTAAAGGCATTCTGTTTATATTTTTCAGTCACCGAATTGTGTTCCTGCATTCCAATTAATATCCTTTTAGGTAGATTTCCAAGGGCGAAGTTTTCTATCTGTTTCGATGCCAACCATGCTGGCACCGTCTATAGTTTGAGCTGTACTCTGTTAATTGGGTATTTTACTGTGGCATGTAGTAAATTTTTCTCTATTTCTATTTGTTTAGGCGAACTTAATTTCACACGACTTACGCGGAGATATGTCTCCATAATATGAATCACAACGGTTTTTGCTCCCTCTTCTTGATCAGCATCCAGATTTAAACAAATCTCAGGATTCGTGCGGGTGAGCTTTGTTTTCAAATCCACCCCATTCACAAGCAACTTCTCGAATGTGAAGTCTGTATGCAGGCGTCCAAAACACTCATATATCTTATTTTTAGAATTTTTAAATTTGCCCTTTATACTACTTTCGTCTTTAGCTTGATAATATCCCTCGGCACTTAAAAAGGTATCCTTCGGTTCTTTGGAAAAGTTCAGCACATTTTCCAAATAGGCTCGTAGGTGATAATACCCCGTTCCTGCCGATATGTTGACCTGATTTAAATATACCTCACACTGGTTGAATATGGAGTGCAGAAATTTGTTTCAGGGTATGCTGCATATTTGTCATCGCAGTCCGTTCCATCAGAATGGGCTATACGTAGTTTAGCGTACGTGTGCAGCACAGAGCTTGGGTAAAAAAAGTAAGGGCCTGATCTGGGTATCACGAATTCTTTTGGAGTACTCGTGGAACTAATTGTGTTTAAAGGGTTAACTGTAATAAAATCACTGTGTTCAGCATGTCAAAGAGGGACAACCCCGATTTACAAATTGTGAACTACACGGATGGATAAAGCGTGCCATGACGAGTCAAAAATAGTGTCACTTTCTCGACAAGTAGTAAACAAACTATGATTCATGAGATCAATGTCCTTAGCTTATATCAGTTAAAAAAATGGTCAACCATAAGTTTCATTCGCTTAGAACACTTCGTTTTTGATATCCTTTTACGTTTAATGCCACGTCGGGGTAATCCCTTTTTCCGGACAGCCCTCTTCTTCCCACCACCACGCTTTTTTCTCTTTGCATCTTTGACGATTTCGTCCCGTGTACGCTTTAAGTGTTTTTTTAGAGCTTCTTTAGGTTTAACCCAAGCCAATATGTCTTCTACCGTGTTAAGAAATTATTGTAGCGCTTTCCTCCCGAGGTATCTGGCGCTACTCTTCAGCAAGGGGACAGTTGTACGGAGTATAGTTGAAAAAAATGGATCCAAGTCCACTACCACGCTTGTATCTCACACCCCGATAGACTTTGAAAGGCTTTCTGTCCATTATAACTCGGTGCGTCGAAAGTGCAGCTTCACTGTTAAGCTCCCATCACCGAATGGGAAATTTTTTTCCTCAATCGTTCTTATATATATTGAGATATTGGTTATTAGATTAGTTGCGACATTCACATTATGGGGCCTGTCATATGTAATACTCAGACTCTTCCCTCTATGGTTGGGAATGGGAGCAAGGCGTAGCAGGCGTGCCTGGGTATCCCCACAAACTGGTGCTCCACTATATTACTGTAAATATACACATGTATCGGGGTGCATAACCAGCAACCGATTTCTCCATTTCATCTGATACATTAGGCTGGACAAGTCATGTTGTACCTCGTGAAAGGTATCTCTTTGGAAGGCTGATCCATATCGCCCCTAGGTTATAATTTCGAACAGCCCTTCCTCTTTAATATGTCTGTTAGCCTTTGATTTTAGGATTAGAGTATGTGTAAGTTTTCTTTGCTTACGATTTCGTATACTAAATCAGCCGTAAAATTTGAGTTTTTCAAAATTACGTTTAAGTCTCTCACAACATCCTCAGCCGCACCATAACGGCCCGGACCTAGTGTTACTACTTTACTGTAATACCGTGCATCTCCAGTCCGGGCGATACCTATAGTTTCATCCCGAGTTACCCGGGCTTTTTCACACTCATCAAGGTCTCTAAGAATCGTAAAAACGCGAACTTTATAATCAATATTTAAAAAGAGGGTGTCCAGCTGAATTTGCATACACCCACCTCATACGAATCACGACCCAATTCAATGGGTGCAAGGAGTTCTGTTACAAAGTTGGCCAAGGTGTTGTTAGGATGTACAGACAGGGTGGAAGAGGATGGTAGTGTGATGTAGAAATGGTTAGGCGCCATGTTGCATACTATTTAAGCTTCATTATTGCATCAGCTTTTATACGGGTGTTGAAGCTTTCACCAGGTACATTTTTCTCTTATCTGAACCTTTGCTTCCTAAAATGTTTTCAATTTTTAACACATTTTTTCCTAAATTAAATGTAACTTTCTGCAGCTCCTCTCGGTAAAAGCCTCCTGCGATTTCTTCCCCATTCAAATCTTCAACGTAATACAACATTATTTCGCCTTTAGGTCTCATAGTCCTAACTTTAAAAATCTCACGTGTCAAGCCTTGCTGAAATCCCTTCGCGAATTTATTTCCCGAACGCGACAGCCTTACATAATCATTGATTTTGAAACGCGCAGTGTGCGGTGGTGATGTTCCATCTCTTTTCACATAGGGCTCTCTGCTATTACCTCTTTATAAAATCTCGTTAGGTGTTTCCCCAATTGTGCGATGGAGTGATCGGTTGTATGATGAGGCTAATGATTACAGAATGTATATACATTTCTATGTATTTTTATGTGTAAAATAGCGGTGCATGCGTTCCTTTATGGTACGTTGAACTCTTTTAGCGAACGAGGTCTTATGTATAGAATTGATAGTGTAGTAGCTGATATTAAACTCTGTCAGCATGTTCTGGAAAGTTCGGCCTATAAATTCTTTCCCCATATCAGTACAATAAATAGCCAGGAACCCTGTTTTCTTTCAAGATCAACGTTTTGGTGGCTTTAGCAACTGTTTCAGGCGATTTATTTTTCAGAGGAATGAGCAACAGATATCTAGAGAATACATCTATTATGAATAGGATGTAGCGGTAAGCATCGTTATACACTGAATAGCTTTGCATGTCTGTTAAATCTGCTTGCAAAATAGAGTCAATCGATGCCGCTGTTGTCTTGGTTGTTTCTGAACCTTTTTCTCACAGGCTTATGAACTGTATAAGCGTCCTACTACCGCAAAAACCTCTCAACATCTTTTCTCCCTACTGCATCATTTTAAACTCAACTGTACAGTAGGGTGGATCACTTTTCACTTTTTTTTTAAATTATAGCTGGTCAAAGTTTTTCCCGTGATTTGGTTCAGTGGAAGTACATTGACACCATTTTTACCAAAATCGATCAATATTTAGGGGTCGCGCATCGACCTTGAAAATTTCAATTTTGGAAATTTGGCCAAATTGACAATTTTTTACTGAATAAAGATAAATCATCAAATGACCATATTTTCTGAATCCTCTCAGTGAAAGAAATCCTCTCAGATACTTACCAAGTTGATCGGACAAGTGGTTTAGAAGTTACACTCACCTAGAAATAACATTAAAATTTAAAATACCGTATTTGTCCCCCGTTATGGACGTAATCATAGCATCAGTAGCTGGCGCATCCTAAAATCCCAATTACACACACACGCTATGTCTATGACCAATATTTTTACTAATCACAGTTTGCTTTTTACAGATCAACTGTGTCAATTGATTCTTGTTTGATAAGTCTAGACTTTAGTACAATGGATAAACTGTTAACAACCAGGAGTGGGAAGACTCTGAAAGTTACTTATTCTGGAAAAGAGAAAGCAGCAACAACAGCACCACCTTCTCTAAGGTCAGCCACGGACGTCTTCTTAATTGGTCAGCCATCTTCCTCGATCGGTGGTGCCAAATTGCCAACCACCCATCAAGTTCTCCAGTACTTCTTCTATGCCAAGCAGGAAACTACTGACAGGAAGGCCGCCGTAAAAGACACGGTGGCCAATGTTCTGGCATTTTGGAACATGGCACGTATAAAGACGATCACGAGGCGTAACTGCGAAAGAAAACTGGAGTTACTGTGGGAAGAGTGGCGCTCGCTGCAGAAGAGCAAGATGAGAGACAGTGACGCGGGAAAAGGCAGGGAGAAGTTTTCAGAAAATCTGAACAAGCTCTGGGACATCGGAGCTCCCGATGCTATTGAAGAGATACAGAAAAGTCGACTGCTCTCAGACAACAACAAACAAGAAGATATTAAATTTTATGAGGATCAACGGGGCCTGCGCCAGGCAACAATGAGTGGGAATGATAAAGTGTTCGTTGTCAAGAGAAAACGGCAACTCTCAAGACAACAATCTCGTGATGAGCCAGGCACCTCAAAAACGAAATTAGGAACCGAAGCTGAGAGCGACGATGAATCTATAGAAAGCAGATCATCGAGCAACTCCGAATCACAGCTAGAACCACCATACCGACAGCCGAGAGAATCAACTGTATCAATCAGCCTTCCTCACCGCATCCTCAATGCACCGGCTGTTATTGAAGTGGCTGATCGCTTCCGGATGTCCAATAATCAGGTGTGTATATATCAGTAATGATCTTTCCTTGACAAAGATATAATAGACGTAACGACGGAAAATTTAGTGATTATTTTGTCACATAAAAACCATACGCATCCTTGTCAATTTCCTTTCAATTTCGCACATAGGTGGCAAGTGTCGTGGCGGCAGTCCTACGTTCGGCAGATCCGCCCGCAGACCTGGACAAATTCAGTATCTCGAAGGACACGTCTCGCCGTGGAAGAGTGGCACATCGTTGTGAAGTGTCGACAGCTGTGCAGAAATCCTTCGTATCTCCGAGGCATGCTGTCGTCCACTGGGACGGTAAAGTAATCAAGGTCAGTTTTGCCCTCACCGTGGACGACAGTGAATTAACATGTTCCAGTGACGACAGTGGATTGACATATTCCAGTGGACGATAATGGATTGGCATGTATGACATACGTTTCAGGACTCTCTTGGATCATTGGAGCACCGCCAGGCGATTCTCATCTCCGGAGCTCCCCAATGCACAGAAGGAAAGTTGCTGGCCGTTCCGACTGTTGCTGACGGCACCGGTCTGTCCCAGGCCCAGGCGACCTTTCGTGCTCTCAAAGACTGGGGATGCGAGAACAACGTGATTGGACTGTGCTTCGACACAACTTCCTCCAATACGGGGAGGGTGCAGGGTGCGGTGGTCCGGCTGGAGAACATGCTTGGTAAACCGCTCTTCCAGCTGGGCTGTCGCCATCACGTTATGGAGCTCATCGTGGGGGCAGTGGTCATCACCGCGTTTGGAAGAACCACAGCACCAACTGAACCTTTGTTCCAGTATCTGAGGAGAAGGTGAATTTCAAGTCTAAGGCGCATTTGTTTTCTCCAATGATTTTTTGCCTTCAGAGCAATTGAGATATCAGCGTCCTTCTACTAATGATGTTAATAGCAGTCGAAAAGGGAAACTTCAGTCGTTTTCATGCAATATTTTCATAACTCCCCTTTCAGGTGGGACAAGCTCGACCTCTCGACTTATCGCGAGCTGGAGATCGAGCATTTGGCGGAGGTGACGTGGCTGATGGAGCTCCGAGATGAGGCAGTCAAGTTCCTCGGCACCGCTTCTGGTCTTGTCAGAGAAGACTACCGAGAAGTGGCGGAGATTACACTCCTGGTACTCGGGGCCCAGCCACGTCGTGGCACACACTTCATGCGCCCAGGAGCCTACCATCATGCGAGGTGGATGGCCAAGGTTGGTATTTTGAATTAGAAGTTAAATATTGTATTGCCTTCTGCAAACAGCCATTTGAAGTCCCTACCAGAAAAAAATAAGATAAATAATTTACCATTAAACAAACTTATATGGAGTGGTATCGGTATTTATACATCACAGTGCGTATTCGTTTCAGATCATCTACTACACGAAGCTCCTGATGTTCAGCGGTCAGCTGGAGTTCGACGACGAGCTGGTACAGAAACTTCAGAGAGTGGTACTATTTACTGCACTCCTCTACGCACCTGCCTGGCTGGCGGCTCCTGTCGCAGCTGATGCCCCGCTGAATGACCTTGTGTTGTACCAGCGTCTTCTGCAGTACAGGGCTGTGGATCGCGAGATTGCAGAGGCTTCACTGGCAGTGATCAGGCGGCACTTGTGGTATCTGAGGCCTCAGACCGTCGTTTTCGCCCTCTGCAGTGACAAAGTGGAAGACACTGTGAAGCACGAGATGGCAAAGAAGCTGTGCCGCCTCGCTGTGCCCGAGGACTTCACGTATGACAACGTCTCGGTTGATGACACGACGCGCCTTCCGGACCTGATCGATGAGTCATCGTGGTTCGTGTTCACAGGCCTGCAGGTGTGCGCGTCTACGTGGCTCACTCTGCCGGTGAATAAGTGGGATCAAGATAAGAACTACTGTGATCTGAAGAATGTCATCTCGCATCTGAAAGTTACCAACGACGTGGCAGAGAGAGGGATAAAACTGATAGAAGATTACGCGAACACTGTCACAAAAGACGAGTCACAGCTGCAGGGTCTTCTTCAGCTCGTGGAAAAGAGCCGGAAAGAACTCGGTGACTTCAAGAAGTCGTCACTTGCCAAGATGACGTAGCGCAGAGGGAAAGGGAGTTAGCAGAGAGAGTACATGGCGCACGCCTTAAGATGACGTGTGTTCTAACCACGATTCATACAGTTTTTGAACCTAGTTAGGGGCACCGGAGTAAGTGCCTTTAGTGATATCGGTAAACCGTTTTAATACAAAATACATTTGATCTTTCCTTATTCGTTTTATCTTATTCTAAAAAGCAGACAATGGCAGACAGCATATGGAGGTACGGGAACAAATACGATATTTTAAATTTTAATGCTATCTCAAGGTGAGCATAACTTCTAAACCACTTGTCTTATGAACTTGGTAAGTATCTGAGAGGATTTCTTTCACTGAGAGGATTCAGAATATGGTCATTTGATGATTTATCTTTATTCAGTACAACATTGTCAATTTGGCCAAATTTCCAAAATTGAAATTTTCAAGGTCGATGCGCGACCCCTAAATATTGATCGATTTTGGTAAACATGGTATCAGTGTACTTCCACTGAACCAATTCATGGGAAAAACTTGGACCAGCTATAATTTAAAAAACAAAGTGAAAAGTGATCCACCCTACTGTACAGTCTATCTACGCCTCCGTAGGAAGATGGGCTAGAAATGTCATAATAGCGTCTTCTTAATATGTTAGGCTTTTGCATATTTTAGAGGCACGTGGATAGGGTTGACAATTGTTTGACCTCTTCTTTCTCCTCTCCAGCGGTGTTACCGTCGGAGGTGATGACGTTTTCAATTGTGGCACGTGCGATGCATGTTCCAAGTCTTTTAACCTGTTCAGATTTCCTATCATTGCTTTGGGGATATTTATCTGTTGCAGTCTTGCTTTAATATGCTTCCATCCTGACGGTGAGGGGCTATCCCACTTTCTCACCAGATCATGGAGGATGTCTACGATATTCGATCCCTGTACCTTTGCTCCTTTCACAATGACCTCACCTGTATCGGTCCAGTGTATGTTGGGATCTTTTTTCAATAGATTATAAGGACTTAAACCTTTATTCCTCAAAGTATGTGGGAGGGTGCTTTTTAACACATGCTCGATATGTTGTGTGGCCGACCCGTTAATCTTTGGTTGGTCAGCTCTATCGTCGGACACAGGCCCAATGTCACCATGCCCACCTTTGTCCGTGCTGTGTCTAATAACCACGGTGATCTCTGTCGGATTCTTACAATTTCGTACTCGTGAAGAAATTTCTGCAGAACTTCTTGGTATAAGATTCTTTTCTCATCAGGTATTTTTTCACTGTTTAATGGGGCTAACAATTCGCTTTCCATTCTTTTAAGCCTGCTCTTACGGGGTTCTAGAACCGTGTCTGGATTCTGTGAACTTTGCAGTGAAGCATACATCTCCTGCGGAATCACTACCACTTTCTTCATTATATTATGCTAGTCAGTAAAGGAACCAAAAGTGAAAATAAGATGGAGAGTAATGACCCTCCTCTTTGTACAATAATTCGTTTTTTCTTCCCCACAGTTTGACTTTTACGAGCGAACGTACGTATTATGTTCTTGTAACGGGGAAGGCGAGCCTTCTGAGGGGGTTTCATTGATACATTGCAATTTATAACGTTAAGACAGATTTCACAGATGCATTTTAAAAATTCGGAGTCAATATTTTTAGCAAACATCTTTTGCATTGCCCGGGGCAGTAGATGATAGATTTGTATTAATTCACGGTATTTCTTTAGCCTATTTGTCATTCTGAAATATATACCGCTTCAGGCTCGTTTGGAATTATATTCGTTCTTAGAAGCATCCTAAACGTGTTTCGCGGAGGGAGGGAGCAAACCAAATATCCATAACGCGGGCTTGTAGCTTCTTTATAAACTTCCAAAAAATCCTTACGCTGATTCGAGAACAGTTGATTGGCTAATACCCCAGTTTGTGATATATCTCTACATTGCGCGAATAAGACTAGATTTTGTGTATTTAACGACACATCGCGCTTGTATATATTTTTGAAAAATAGATTCTGATTGATGAAGAACACGCTTATGTTAAGATGGAGGGAGAATACTGTAAATGTCTCGGCAAACGTTTTATCCATCTCCAACTTGAGATCGTCAATTACAATGACAGTATGTTCATTTCTCTTTAACTAATTAATGTCATATACACCTTTGTGGAACAAAATATCATCTTGGTACTCGTTGAACACAGATTTATACGTTGAATAGCACCATATAACTTTATGTACAAATTTTAAGAACATCTCTCCCTTTTCTTTAATGATTTTAAGCATAAACACAGTTTTACCACATCCTGTAGGGTCAGATATAATACATGTGGATGGGCTCGTGAACCTGAATTTTTCTACAGAATCCATTTCTAACACGTCACACTCCTAAATGGGTCATTTACAATATATAAAAAATATTTAAGTGATGATTCTTATATTCTAGTCTTTTTTTTCTCTTCTCCCACAGAACCGTGAATGACGATGAGGTACAGCACCCCATCATCGATATTACAGATGACCCCGACGACGGTGTAGTTGTGATCACAGACTCCTTCCTCACTGCCGAGACCGCACCAGCGATACCAGCAGCACGCGACAATTCAAAACGGAAGCATGATGAAGAGCCCTCCACGTCAGGTATAAAGCGTGCCAGGATTGGGCCGGTTGTTAGACCACCAGTAATAGAACCCCAACCTTCTCCGTCTTACGGCACAGCCCCCACAATAGTACCTTCCTTAAATATACCTCCTTATTCCTGTTCAATTCCGGGTACATCGTCCACAGCAGCAGCAGCTTCTCGTTCTGTAGAGGATGTCATAACATTCGATTTGGTGCGCACCGCTACCCCCACCCCAGCCTTGATTAGGAATCAGTGTATAGTCAGGGTGGATCCTAGGTCCATGTACAGCAATGGTGTTGAACATGGACTGCGACGCACAGTTGAACGTATTGTTTGCCCTTCAGAACCGCGAAGAACGTGAAGACAGGACGAGGCTGTCCTTCGGGTTCGGGTTAGTTGACGGAGATGAAGATGATTTTTGGGTAGTAATACCATTCAGACGCTTGGCAGCTGTAGATGTAGAGTATATATTAGGCCGTATAATGCAGGCCTCTCAAAATAGTATAGTCTTCAATATGGACAACTTCACGGTAAATATTGACCCTGTATTCCGTGTTGTTGTTGTTGTTGTTTAGCCGATCAGCCCACCCTGATCGAGCAAGCCGGCGGCACGCAGGTAACTGATCGCCTTCTCCGGAGTGGACCAGATGTTCAGCGCACTAGTGATGTTGTGTTATGTTCGTTGTTGTGCTAGATCGGTACAGTCTGTCATAATGTGTTCAATTGTTTGTGGTGTGTCCGGCATATGTGGCAGGTGTCGTCTGTGGAGTTGTCTAGTCTGTGTTTATATGTCCGTAAGTTGGGGTGATGTCCACATCGGAATCGTGCTAAGTTAACTCGATCAGATCTGCTCAGGCTGATCTCTGACCTGTTAATGGGTGGCGGCTTCGCACCTAGGACCACATTCGGACCGAGTCGTGTCATGCTCTGTGGGTTAGGTGTGTGTGTGTGTGTGTGTGTTTTCTGTACTCTGTGATATCTGTGGGGCGTGGTACGGAATGGAGTATTTGGTTATAATGTCTCTCTGGTGTTACTTTAATAGTGCGAGGTGTCGGTGCATGATTGTATCATACATATAGTGGCAAGGGTGTTGTGCGTTAGTTGTCGCTGCTGCCATGAATTGTGTTCCCCTCATGTCTAAATGTTCCCTAATTTTCAGTATTTTTGTTTCTGTGGGCAGGTGTTCTATTGGTGTTGTTTAAGTGCATCCTGTAATGATACGAAGTGCGTTGTTTTGTATTGTCTGTAAGGTGTTTATGTGTGTGTTTGAGATAATGGGTGCCCAGCATGGGCTAGCATAGTCCATAACTGAGCGAATATATTGTTTTTATATGAGTGATGTTGTTTCCTGCTGGTGTCCAAAGTTTGAGCCTGTTAGTACCCTATGCGTGTTAAGTCTTGACGTACATTTGTTTTTAATGTCCTGAATGTGGTTTGCAAAAGATAATGATGTGTTGTATGTGACCCCAAGTATTTTGGTCCTGTGAGTGTGTGGAATGTTGATGTTGTTCACTGTAAGCTGTGGAGTTACCTGGTGTTCTTTTGTGTTGCTTGTAAGCAAGGTGATGGTTGATTTTGTGGGTGCTACTTTGAGTCTACCGTGTGTGAGCCAGTTTTGTATACTGTTTCTGTATGTTTGTAGGTTATTTGTAGCGGTGTCGATGTTGTTGTGGGTGGATGTTAGAGTGATGTCATCTGCATTGATGATAAGGTAAGCTTGTTTTCTATAGGTGTTGGAATGTCATGCGTGTATAAGTTAAACAGTGTTGGTGAGAGAACAGAGCCTTGAGGGACCCCGTTCGGAAAAAGCTTGTTTTTGGATGACTTGCCATTAAATGTGACATGTGAGTATCTTCCTGAAAGATAGTTGCTCATCCACCTTTTGGTGTTATTGTGCATGTTTGTGTTGAGTATTTTGTTTATGAGAGGGAAGCGTAGGATAGCATCAAATGCTTTACTAATGTCTATTGTTGCTAATAGTGTACGTTGAGTTGGTCGTCTGGAGTTGATGCCATCCATGATGTGCTGCGTGAGGTTAGTGAGTAATGTCGTGGTTGAGTGGTGAGGTCTGAATCCATGTTGAGTTGGCGATAGTGGTATGTGTGGGTTGGTGATTTGTAAGATTAGTCTTTCTGTTACTTTGGAAGGTGTGCATAGTAAAGTAATGGGTCTATAGGAAGCTGGTTCTGTTGGATTTTTCTTTGGTTTGAGGAGTGTAATAATTTTACCTTGTTTCCATATGTCAGGAATAATACAGTGTTGGTATGAATATATGCTGATATTTGTGAGAGCTAGTATTCCTTGTGGGCCCCAAGTGTTTAAGGTGTATGTTAGATATGTTTTCTGGTCCAGTAACCTTCGAATTCTTAATGTTTTTGATGATCTTCGTGGTCTGGTTTGTATTGAAGAATGTAATGGTCGTGTCGAGTCTGTAGGTTTTCTTGTGTTTGGCTGTTTGTCTGTCTGCGTGTTTCTGGTTGTTGTCTCTGTTTAAGTGACATATCTTTGCGTAGTGATTAACTAGAATTTTAGCTTGTTGTGTGTATGTTGGGATATTATTTTGGCTGCGACAGATAGCCGCGTGTGAGGTGTGAATGCCCCTGTTACAGTGGGTAATGCTGTTTATAGTCTTCTATAGCCTTGATGTATCTGTGGAGTGGTTTAGTGTTGTTATGAATTTCCTGAATGTTTCTGTTTGATTTTCTTTGAGTTTGTTGTTTATTTCTGTCTTGAGCTGTTGTATCTGCTGTTTTATGGCTTCTGTGTGTGGCGTTTGTGTGTTATGCTTGAGGTTGTTACGTTGCCTTATGAGGTGGGCTATTTATCTAGTGTAATTTGGGTTGTATTTCCTAATGTTGCCCTTGGGTATGTATTTGTTTGCATTATTGATGATCTGATTAAATGTCTTGAGTGTTGTATTGATGTTTATGATGGGTGTGCTGTTTAATGTAGTGAATTGTTCCTCAGTCTGTATTTTGAACTGTTCCCAATCAGCTTTCTTGTAATTTCTGTAAGTGTGCCTAAGGCTGTTGGGGCAGAGTGTAGAATGTGTTGTAATGATGATGGGCAGGTGGTCTGATGACAGATTTTTTTCTGTTCTCCGGTGTGTATGTCTTGCTAGTGAGGGGGAACAGAACGTTATGTCTGGAGAGGAATTTCAATATCCTGCTGGATGTGGTATGTGTGTATGTTCTTCTGTATTGTTAAGAATGAAGAGGCTGTTTAGTTGTGTGGCTATGTTGGCGCCTCTGGTGTTGCTTTGGTTGTGCAGGTACCAACTAGTGTCTTTAGCGTTGAAGTCTCCTCCTAAGATGATATTACTGAGAGAGGCCAGATTGTGTAACTGTGGATTGTAATTGGCTGGCACCTGAGGTGGGATGTAAATGTTGATTAGTGTGGTGTTGTGTTTTGCACGTTTTTATGTTAACTAACTGTATTTCTATCGTGTTATCTGCTTGGATTGTGTTTGTAATTTTTGGGTAGCATCAGTGTAGCTAATGCTTTTACGCATGTAAGTGATGAGTCCACCCCCGCTACCCCCAGTACGATCTTGACGGATCGCCGTGAAGTCAGGGATGGTGGGTGTTTTGTGTGTGCGTTTTAGTTTTGTTTCTTGTATAAGTGCTATGTGAATGTTTTGTTTGTGTACGAATTCCCTAAGCTGCATGATTTTGTTTGTGAGGCCATCTACGTTGTACTGTAATATGTTAATATTATACTTCTGTATATGTCTCATGGTGCTATTGTGTCTATGTCTTTGTGTATGGATTAGTCTTAATGTCGCCGGAGAGTAAGAGTAGTCCGGGGAGCAGGCAATTGCTCTCCGTAAATGAAAAAATAGCACGCTGAGAATAGGTCCGGCCCCGGGAGCCGATCGGCACTCTGACCGTGCCACGCAACAGGCCGTCGACTGCCACTCTGGTCAACGTTAGACAGCCCGCTTTTGCGGGACAGAATGCCACACCTTATACTCTTAACTTCAATTCTAAGTAGGTTGACCATACGTACCGTTTTGAACGGGACAGTACCGTTTGTTTTATATTTCCTGGCCGTCCCGTCGTTTTAATAAAAATGTCAATTTTTTCCCGGTTTATGTACTTACTTTTTCATGAATACAGAATATTACATAACCCCGTCCCTTTTTTGCCATCCCAATGTCCCGTTTTTGTCTCAAGGAAATATGGTCAGCCTAATTCTAAGGCTATTTAAAAGCGGCATATAAACGTCTACAGATCTACAGAAGCTAAGCCTAACAAAGACCCTAAGATCCACTTTAAGGTTAGCCCGAGAGAAAGGAAAGAGGAGGGGGTTAAAAGAGGAGAATAAGGGGTTAAGTAAGTAGCAAAACCTATCATTCGTGGGTTACATTCATTCAGAAAATGAGAAAGAAAGACTCACCATCATCATCCGCCGGCCACTGCCGACAAGTCGGAAAAATAGTCGAAGAGAATAGGAGAGGGGTGAAAGATGAAAAGAAGTAAAATAAGAACGCTTACAAACCATGCAAACACAGTATTAACTCACTGTCATACCATGCAAACTACAGACATGCAAGTAAAGGGAGTTACGGCCATGCAAGTAAGGAGAAAAAAAAAGTAGGTAGAGTATAACAAAAAGTGGGTTAGTTTACGCTACGAACTACATCTACTTTCTTGTTAGACTAATTTTTTTTTTTAAATAATTTTATTGCTGGCATCACACGCTGGCATGTCGACCGTGGTTGCGGTTTTATAGCAGTAGTCTTAGCTCGTATGTTTACTGTACTAAATACACGTACCCAAAAAATTTGGTTGCCTACGATAGTGGAGCGTGCCCGTAAACTAGCTGTAGATTGTAAACTTGAGTTTGACTGTAATATGGGTCCTGAAGAGCTGAGAAAGGTAGAACAAGAAATGAATGTTCGTATAGTTGTATTTGGAATTGATGATCGTCGTAGGACTGTGTATATTTTTAAAAGCTGTGTGAGAGATCGTACAAGACCCCTGCTTATTTTAGGAATGTCAGGAACAACCTGTTTCCCCATCCGTAATATAAGGGACCTTTACGCGAGTTATGATAAAAGTCGGATGATATAGTGAAACATTGTAAAGATTGCCACATGGTATATGCGCAGTGTAAAAGCTCCAAATGTGAAAGCCGTGTAGTTGAAGCTGAGAAGAGGGACAGTGATGTATGCAGACGTACATTTTTCAATAACAACTGTTTTGAGCTCCATAAGTCAATTGGCACGTGCATGAAAATGAGAATCTGTGAATGTGGTATGTTTCACATGATGGATAATTGGGGTAAGTTTGAGCATAAATGTGGTAAAATTCACTGTTCTACATGCTATGAGAAATGTAAGGCGATTGTAGTAAAGCATGTATGTTACATGAAAGACGCTAAACCTAAAAATAGCCATTGTATAACTGTGCACTACGATATATAAACATACACGAACGCTGAAACCAAAGAGGTTATTCCGCATTTACTTCTAAGCCAGACTATCTGTGATGAGTGTATGGAGATCTAGTGTGATGAGTGTCACAAATGTGGTAAACGGACAAACGTTTTTAAAACAATTGCCTACGATAGCCCTGTGAAACTCTTTGTTTCTTATATTGTCAAGTTAGCGGACAAGTTAAAAAAAATAGCTGTATATTCTTGCCCATAACGGGGCAAAATTTGACACACAGTTCATTTATAAAAAGCTGCTTGAGCACGAGTCATCTGACATATTTACAGGTGATCCCTTGTAAAGAGGAAACAAACTTATACAGATGCAAATAAGAGGTAATGTTCAGTTTAAAGACACTTTATTATTCACACCTTGTAAATTAGCCAGGCTACCCAAGGTGATGGGCGTAGCCGCCAAAGTTTCAAAAGGATATTTCCCTTACACATTCCTCACCAGCGAAACTTTAAATTACGTAGGACTACCTCCACCCAAACTTTACTTTAACTATGAATGTATGAATGCAGATGAACGTGAAGATTTTGACCGCTACTGCAACAGTTTTAATGAAGATAATCCTGATGAATGTGAGCGTTATTGCGTGAATGATGTGCGCTTGCATAGAGTATGTTTCCAGGCCTTTAGAAGGATGTACAATGTACATAGACCGTTTCAAATGCGATCCGTTGCAAGTCGCAACCACGATCGCTTCATTATGTTTTACGGTGTTCAAGAATAACTTCATGCCTAAAGACACCTTAGCCGTCATTCACAGAAACAATCCCCGCAGTTATGAGCACAAGGCTATTTATTGGCTCATACATATACAGCAGCAGACAGGGGTATACATACAGCATGCCCGCAACACGGGGGAAGTACCCATTAAGGTCAATGGACGTGTTTTTGGGGTTGATGTTCTAAGCGAAAACCGTGCCACTGGTGAGAAGACTGTGTACTCCTTTAACGTTTGCTGGTGGCACGGATGCCCCAGTCCTGAATATGGAATCATAGAAGATATCCACGGAAGATCTCCTGCCGACAGTCTTGCATGGACCCGCACCCGCGACCAGCTTATAGGCTCCCAGTTCACTCAAAAGGTCTGGTGGGAGCATGAGTATGATGCACGGATGGAAACAGATGGCCAGTACCGTGAAGAAATAAACACGATCAAGCGTTCAACGGTGCTGGATCCTCTCAAATGTGGTGATAGGTTGTAAGGAGGGCAGACAAATCCTTTCAAGCTATACTTTCCGCCTAAGGAGGGCGTGAAACTCCATTACTCCGACGTCTGTTGTTTATATCCCTACCTGATGAAGAACAATCTGTACCCCGTAGGTGCGCCTGAAAAACGAGTGGGACCTGATCTTTCCTCCATCGAGGTGCTCTCCACAAATTTGAATGGGTACTATTTCGGCCTTTCTTTCGTAGATGTGCTCCCCCCACGCGATTTATGGATGCCGATCTTAACCGTCGTTATAGATCACAAGCTCATGTTTCCCCTGTGCGTGAAGTGCGCAGAGCAGAAAAATGGGGATTGTAATCATACAACCAACCAGCATAAGATCAGAGGTGTATATTCAAGCCCTGAGCTGGACCTAGCCGTTCGCCATGGGTAGAGAATATTGAAGATACATGACGTGTGGAGGTTTCAGAAGCTACCCAACCTCTCACGCCATATAACGGGTGGGGCACGGGAACCAAGTGTTTTTGGAATAATCAGGAAAATGATATTTATTTTTGTAAAGAAAATATATTGGTAGAACAACATTCGTAAGAACATAGCATTTCATGTCATAATAATCATGTACCGAAAATTATATCTGGCATATGATGTCCTTGGCCGTCGACGCATTGTTGAAGGCGTTTACGAAAATTGGCCTCCACTCTTCCCAGCAGGTCTCTGTTGATTTGGATGATTTGTTGACGGATCGCTTCCTTCAATGCATCTAATGTACGGGGCTTGTCCTCGTAGACACGTGACTTGAGGTACCCCCATAGAAAGAAGTCACATGTGGACAAGTCAGGGGACCGAGGGGGCCATGCAATGTCACCAAATCTCGAAATGAGATGGTTGGGAAACAGGGGGCGAAGAACAGCCATTGACGCTCTGGCGGTGTGTGGCGTGGCCCCATCTTGCTGAAACCACAAATGTCGACGAGCAATACGCCTTCTTCGTAACTCAGGGATGAAAAAGGTGTTCACCATCTCAATGTAACGCCCAGATGTTATGGTAACGGTAACCCCATTTTGTTCGAAGAAATAGGGACCGATGACGCCAAACTTTCCCACCGCGCACCAAACTGTAACCTTAGGGCTATGCAGCGGTTTTTCATGGAGTTGTCGCGGATTTTCAGCAGCCCAATACCGACAGTTTTGATTGTTGACGGCCCCATTAAGGTGGAAATGGGCTTCATCACTCATTACCACCATCATGTTTTCATTCTGCTCATAAAGTGCAAGCATTTCCTGTGCAAAATTCAGTCGTTGGGGGCAATCGTTTACATTCAATTCCTGCACCATCGCTAACTTGTATGGGTGAAAATGTAATTCTTCATGCAAAATCCGTCTAACAGTACGATTGCTGATTCCGAGTGCAGCTGAATGTCTCCGAGCAGAGCGGCCTGGGCTTTGCAACATCGCTTGTCTGACCCTTTCAACGTTCTCTGGAGTACGCACAGTGCGTTGCGGCCCCTTCGGTTTTGTTTTCATTATTGAGCCTCCTGTTCGAAGATTGTTAACCCAACGTAAGATTGTGTCACGAGCGGGAACAGAGTCATTTCGATGAATGTTGAATCTGCGGCGAAACGCACGCTGAACTGCTGTCACTGACTCGCCACTCCTAACAAAATGATCATACGCGAACATGCGGTGTTCTAACGTCCACTGCTCCATGATGGCACCTGAAAGATAAAGGTGAGTGTTAGTTAAAGTTAAATGCTATGAACCCAGGAATGGAATGCTACCTACCGCACGCCCCTCCCATTCCTAATGGCCGATTACTAGCTATTCAAAAAACACTTGATTCCCGTGCCCCACCCTGTATAAACGCTTTTTGAAGGATAAGGTAGAAGCATCAGGGTACCCGCGAGGAATTGATACCGAAGATGAAAAATCGGCTATATTCAACGTTACCGTGACCGTGAAGGTATACAGCTTGAGCGTTCCCAAACTGTAAAGAACCCAGGCAAGCGCTTTAGTGCAAAGTTGTCTAAACAGTCTTTTGGGGAAATTTGCACAGAATACTGGCAAAGGAAACGTTCATTTGGCTCAAAGTTATAGTGAAGTCTGGGATTATGCCAACGCTCCCGATAAAGAGGTCATGGAAATCGTGAATGTAGGTAATACTTACATAATAAAGCACAACAATACCGAATTGGCCACAGATATCTCACGGGTTACAAACATACTTCTAGCCAGCTTCACAACGGCATACGTACGCATCAAACTTTGGGGCTTATTACATTCTCTTGGCCGGAGGGTTCTGTACGCCGATACAGATAGTGTGATATTCACAGCGAGAGAGGGTGAATACATGCCTCCTATTGGCGAATTCCTCGTGAAGTTGACTGATGAGATCAAGGATGATTATAGAGACATCGCATACGCCGTCTCTTTTATCTCAGCAGGACCAAAAACTTATGAGGTACGGGTGAGGGTGGGGGAGGATATGAAATATATCGTGAAGGCTAAGGGTATCACGCTCAACCAGGCGAATCGGCGGGTTGTTGAAGGATCTAGTGTGCTTGGATGATGATGAGGGTGAACAGCCATCCCAACTAACTGTAGGGACCCACAATTTTCGGGCGCAGAAGCTGGGGTGTGTGAAGGAACTTAGCGGTACGAAGGTGTGCCATAACACCTATAGGAATCGTTACCAGGTGCCTGGTACCTATGATACCGTACCCTTTGGATACGATAATCCTTGATTGTTATATATATATATATATATATACTGTATATATATATATATATACAGTATATATTAGGGTGCGTCAAAAAACAAGAAGTTGTCACACGCGTTCGCTCGCTTGCAATTTTGATCCACTTAATGAGAAAACCTGGTAGTATAAAAATCAGTTCAATATATCAATGTTTAGGGGTTGCGCACAGTAAATTAATAACCCTATTTATACCGGGGTGGGGCATATGATCTGATTTATCAGTATATATGTCATATGGCCCCACCTCGGCTGTTCTTTTCGTTAAAATACCCTGGAATACATGGGGTTAAGATTTTCTATATGAGGCTCTCTATTAATTATTGGTTTCTTTTCTTCCACAGGTGGTTTGCTTAATGAAAATGGCGACGAAAGGTGCTAAGGAAGTGAAGAAGCTAGCTGATGAAATCTGGTTGTTGGGGAAACCAATCCCACGGTTCCCTGGGACTAAATTGCCCAGCCGTGATAAGTCCATCAGAGTCATTTTCTATTTACACAAATCGGACCCTGAGCTCAAGAAGTGTATAAAACAAACTGCAACCATGATTTCCGAAGTCTGGGACAAGGCCAAAATACCAACGATCACGCCTTACCGGATCATCGACAAGCTCACCAAGCCTCTCCAGGAGTACTATAGCCTGCAGAAAAGTGCAACCAGATCCAGTGGGAGGCTGTTGAAGATCGCGAGAAGTTTGTGATGAGTTTGGAGGATCTATTCGACGTGGCACATCCGGACGCGTTGAGCCTCATCAAGACAAGAGAGGGTGTGAACGGGAAGCGACGAAGAGGAAGAAATTCGAGCAGGAGGACCAACGTCGTTTGCGATCATTGGAGGAGCAAGGTGCATTGACCTCGACGGTCCAACTGGAGGACTCATCCTCTTCGGCATCGGAGTCATCATCGGAGAGCGAGGAATCGCCCGGTCCATCTCAAGTTCGAGGGGCGACAGGATGAGCGCCTCTGCCGAAGAGAGCACGCAGTTGTATCAGCGGTAAAGTGGCTTCGGCTTTGGACAGGACGCAGATCAGTGATCGACAAGCCACTCATGTTCTTCCTTTTGCCGCTGATCTTGGTCAAGATGTCAGGAAATTCGCCTTAAGCGCAAGTTCCATAAGGAGGAGGCGAATTGCTCACCGAAGATCCCTGGCAACTGAGGTAAAAGAAAGCTTTTCTCCTACAGTTTCCTTGACATTGCATTGGGACGGAAAATTGATGTCAGACTTGACCGGCAGAGAGAAGATCGATCGTCTGCCAATCTTGGTCTCCGGGAAAGGTGTGGAGAAGATCCTTGCAGTGCCCAAGCTCACCGATGGGAAGGCGGAACAAGCAGCTACTGTGATCGGGGAGGTTTTGGAAGAATGCAACCTTAAAGACAGGATTACGTCAATGTGTTTCGATACCACGGCTATGAATACAGGGATAAAATCTGGTGTTTGTGTGAGGATCGAACTGATGCTTGGTCGAAAGCTTCTGCACCTCGCTTGCCGCCACCACGTTCTGGAGGTTCTCCTGGAGGCTGTATTCTCTGCCCTTCTGGTGGAACAGTCAAAAAGTCCGGACATCACGTTATTCCTGAACTTCAGGAATTGCTGGCCTGAGATCAATCAGGAAAAGTTCAGGACGGCAGCGGACGATGAAGCCATGGCAATCAGAATACGGCCGTGGCGAGATGATCTCATCCAGTTTGCTCAGGAGCTCCTTCAGGTTCAACAACCGCGGGATGATTACAAGGAGTTCCTGAAACTGGCTGTCGTTTTTCTCGGCTCTCTTCCTCGCGGACGCTCTTCCGTATCCTTCAACGCTCCTGGGGCTCTACACCGTGCGCGATGGATGGCGCAGGCAATGTATACCCTGAAGATTTGGATGTTCAAGGAGGAGTTTGTTAGACTCTTGCGGCCGCAACGTCCTTCTTCCTCTCCTGGCCCGAGCCGCATGGGACTTCTCTGGGAAAAGCTTGGAGATTTCTGCATTTTCGTCGTAAAACATTACCATTACCTACGCGTCTGGTTCACAGCCAAGACAGCTTCCGAGGCAGCACGAATGGACCTCACGCTGCTCAAGGAACTCGCGGAACATGAGGATCCCATCATCAAGGAAGCTGGCACGAAGGCGATGAGTCGGCATCTATGGTACTTGTCTGAAGTTACAGTCGGTCTCGCTCTCTTCGACGACGATGTTGCAGATGCTGACAAACTCAAGATAGTCTCTAACATGAACTCTGTGGAAGGATCCCTCGAGCCCAACCCTCGTGTGTTGGCCATCGCAAGAGACGTCGTTGCAAAAGATCTTCCGGACTTCTTCACCTCCACAACTAAGAGGATCTTCCACCATCTTGAAATCGATACTGCGTTCTTGTCAATGCCCCCTGCGGCCTAGATAACATCAGACGGGTACAATCTGGGGAAGGAACGGGTCGGGAAGCTCCTCGTGACTAACGACACTGCTGAAAGAGGAGTGGCCCTCATCCACGAGTTCACGGCAAAGGGGCGTACCAAGCACGAGGATCAGCTCCAATACATGATCCAGGTGGCAGAGGATCATCGGCGAGCGTACCCGAAGACAGCAAACAAGAAGGACCTTCTTCGCTGTAAAATACTTTCTTTCTGAAGGCTTTTAGTTCTTTTCATGCCATTTCTTTCCGTGTATTGTTTGTCAATTTCTTTCGTTTTGTTGGTGTTCACGTAGTACGGGGAAACCAATCCCAGAATATAATATATAGGCTTAGCTGTTTTGTTTCCAATTATTTTACAGTGTTCATTCCAGTTTTTCTTGTCAAAGTAAATGCCTAGGAAATTGAAATGATTAACATGTGTTGTGGAATTACCATTAATTCTGAGGTCTGGAATGTGGTTGCTATTTATAGGTTTTTGTGGAAATGTATTTTATAGTATATTTTGTTTTATTAAATTATCTGTTTTTCAATACATCTTTAACAAAGTGTATTAGCAAAATGTATTTTTATAAATATAAAACACGAATTATGTATATGCTGTAATGTTTTAAATATTAAGAGTGTTAAACAAGACATAGTTTCATAGAGTTACTTCCCATGAAAATAATCAGTACGAGGAAACCAATCCCAGAATATATGTAGTATGTAGTGTACAAACTTTGTAGTGGATGCGCGACCCCTAAATAAACGGCTACTCAAATGAAAATTTGTCTGTGGTGTTTTCTCCTTCAGTGGCTTAATTGAGAAAGCGAGCGAAAGAAATGGACCACCTTCAGGTTTTCTCCCTTATGCAGTGACGCACCCTAATATATATATATATATATATATATATATATATATATACATATATATATATATATATATATATATACATACATATATAATATATATATATATATATAGATATATATATATATATATATATATAAAAATAAATATATATATGTCTATTATTAACGATATGTTTGTTTTACTTATTACATGTATTTGTATATATATATCCTTGAATATTTCCTTTATTAAATAAATCTTGTTTCAATTAGCGTTTCACTTTCTCCTTTGTGTGTGTGTGAGTATATGTGTGTGTGTGTGTGTGTGTACAGGAGAAAGTTCTAAGCTCCGCCCCCTGTATGATCGGTCACGTGAATCCTGCTACTACCTAGGCATATCTCTTTCCTGCGTGTTCAGTTGACCGCTGCAAGCCATGTGTCTCAGACGTATATTTTCCCACGTAGACGAAAAATAGTAATGGCTACCTTTAATATTGCGTGTTCGACGTTTATGAAGTGGTATTCGGCAAAGTGTGAAGATATGGTGGATACTGAATGGCTGCTTATTCCACCCTCTTTTGATACTTTTATGGCTACATTGAACCGTGCGAAGCTTGAGGAACAAGAGGTACAAATACTCTACGGGTATTCTGGCGAGAGTATTGCGGGGTTTCGTGGTACAAGCGATGTATTCAAGTATGTTGTAGGACCAAACTTTATAAAATGTTACATATACTGTGAAGTAGAAGAAACAACACGTGCAGAAGATAAGCAACGGTTATGAATAGTGAGTCTTGTTAATGAGTGGTGCGACAAGCGATATTATGTAATGATGCATCATACCGAGTACTCGTACCCTGCGACAGAGAGTGTAAATCTTGTCATTATAGAGAATCTTAAGTATTTTTACCACTACATTAATATATATCATGACGAGGTTTGTAGTGAGGTTGTGGTTAAAGGCATGCGTGAGTTTTTAACAGAATTTAGAGAAGAGTATCGTCTGCTAAGCAAAAAGGAAAAATATGGGCATATGTTTCTCTCGAGTAGTGCACAGGAGTGTGAATAAAATGTGTTTAGTTCGTGGAATTGAACGAAAATGTCTGGTGCGCATTCTGGGGAGTGATAAAACATTACAACCAGTATTGCTTCATGTATTCACATTGGAACAACGCCGTACACGTTTCATCAGTTTATGGTGTGACTCACTCCTCCCGTCGAGCCGATCCGCTCGCCTGTGGCTCATTGTCATCACAGAGCTTGAACCGACTGGACGTGCACTCCTCGAATACGATAGAACTTCCTTTGAGCAGCATTCTCAATGCCGTATACAATGTGTCCGTGACGAAGTCATTGCGCGTGTTCAGGCGTAAAACCGGTGCCATTAACTCTGTACTGGAAACGACTTGTAAACAAACACACTCTGGTAAACGAAATGTTGTTTATTTAAGTGTTGAGGAGATGAACAAATTCTTCGTGGTAGTTGAGAAGTGGAGTGAGGATCGTTGTAAAGTACCTGCAGGTGTAATACAAGAAGAGAGCAGATTAGTGATACCCCCTCAGGGCCCTCATATGCCAGTGTTTGTACGTTATGTATAAATAACGATCAGCCGTGCATTGATATACGACTGATGTGGAAGAATGCTTCTGATAATAACGTTTTTGTCCCTACGCGAAGCCGTTTCATCCTCGACAGAATGTTTCAAATCGTAGGCTTTCGCAACCCGAAGCCTATATTAGACGCGCGTGTTACGGATATGCTTTATTTTGATACTGTTCTTCAATACGCATACACCGCTCTGCTCGACGGGTTTACCGAGTGTAGGCCTGCACAAGGCGAGAATAGTCTAGAGCTGGGTGATTATTTAAAAGGTTTAGACTCTTTGAAATATCATGAACTTTGGTAAAAGCACTTGAGCGGTACAGGGCTGAGCTCAGCTGCACCGTTCACCCTGAAGAACTATTTCTTTATATAATGAGCAGCTGTCGTTACGACGTAGAAGATTATTTCAACTGCCGCTATGCATTATGAAGATGAGTTCACGATTGAAAAGCTCGGATCGATAAGAATAAACCATCGATTGGAAAGGAGTGTTTATAAACTTGTATTTAATAATGATGTTGTGGCTAACGATGAGTTCTTTTTACGTGCTTTTGAATGTATTCTAGCCGTGTTTAAAGATAACTTGCCAACCGAATGTAAAGTTGGCACAAAAATAGTATTGAACGATATGAAGGTCATTTACATCGAGTATAGGTATCCCTATAACTTGAGCGGTGAAATAATGTATAATAATATTTCTCCTGTACCATTGTATTGATGGTTGTACTCCATCGTTTTGTATTTCTTATATTATTTTTGTATTTTATTTTTTTGATTATATATATATTCCTCGTTCGTATTTCTAATATTAATATTTTTTATTATATTTTTTTATCATAGACATTCCATCGTTTGTATAGGATTGTATATTTATTTCCTATATATTTCATGAAATTTATTCCAATAATTCGTCTAAATAAACCGAATGATGTAATGTGTTTTATTTAATTATTTTGGGTGTATATATAAACGATATTATTTAATTACACTGTGTAACACTGATTCTGTTTATATCGAATTTTTTATGTTTTTATATGTATTTGTGGGCGCTGAGTCCAAATCTGGCCTTGGTTTGTGTGTATCATCAATGGTTTCAGAGATAATCCATTTTTCATATTTTACCAGTATAATGTTATTATGGGCGCAGCAATATCAGAATAATCAAGAATTGTTGAGAACAATCCGGATGTTCGTTGACAGTTTCTTGCTCTAGAAATTGTTTGGAACTTCCACTGTGCTATATAAAGAGCGCAGAGTCTGAGAAGTCAGTAAGTGTGAGCACACAAAGAAAGCAGGTTGTTTGTCTGATGGTTACCAGCACTGAGGTTCTGTGTTTCTGTGCTTCTCTATGCTGACGATTTGAGTGTTATCGATCCTTTTTTATTGCGAACATTATTTCAGTGTTGTGAATACATCTTTTTTCTGGAATCTGTAATCTGTTGCAGATTTAATAACTCTTCTCTCTATATCTGCAGGTTATGATTAATGTAGTACAGTTTGGTAAAGAGAATGGCAACTAGAGCTTGTAAAGACTCGCCGGATATATTCTGCTACGTTTGTGGTATTACATAGGCCCCAAGCAAGTATCGCACAAGATTGTGAAAAGCACCAAGTTCTGGATCGCGTATCGGCTCTATTTTGGTATGCCTATGGGTGACCAAGATAAGCCATGGGCACCCCATATGATCTGTGGAAGCTGCCGCTCCACACTTGAAGGGTCGCTGCGGGGAGTACGCAAGGAAATGCCCTTTGCGGTACCCAGAATATGGAGAGAACCAAAGAGCCACCACGACAATTGCTACTACTGCATGGTAGATGTTTCTAAGCACAGGAAAGTTAAAGGAAGGCAGGTTCTTCAGTATCCAAGCATAGCGTCGTCCATAGCTCCTGTACCACAGGGCGAAGGTCTTCCAATACCACGTCCAGCAGAACAGGTATCTATCCATTACTTTACCTTCTGTATTTACAGACTGTGGGTCATTATGTGTCGATTTTTCTTAGTGCTGATGCTCTTCTACATATATAGCTATGCCTATATTTTGTTTCTTTGCTTTGCAGGTTGAAAATGAGGATGCAGCTAGCTCATCTGAGATGTCGGCTGGTGAGGACAGTCATGATGAAGAATATACAGTAACTTTCAGTACAAACCCTCACTTTCCAAATCAGAGGGAATTGGACGACTTAATTAGAGATTTTGGTCTGACGAAATCAGGGTCTGAGCTTCTGACCTCCAGACTCAAAGAGTGGAATTTGCTTAGAGAAGACTGAAGAGCACTGTATACCGAAAGCGGCATGAAGAGTTTGCAAGGTTCTACGATGTCAATGGCTCTCTCTGTTATTGCAGCGAGGTTACTGGTCTATTCGCAGCTATTGGGTTAACACATATACCCTCAGAGTGGCGCCTGTTTATTGACAGTTCAACTCGGAGTTTAAAGGCTGTTCTACTCCACAATGGGAACAAATATCCATCTATACCAGTTGCACATTCTGTTCAAATGAAAGAGGACTATGAAAATGTCAAACAACTGCTCACTCAAATCAGGTATGAACAATATAAGTGGAACGTGTGTTGTGATTTCAAAATGATTGGTTTCCTGTTAGATTTACAAGGAGGGTTCACTAAATATTCATGTTTTCTCTGCCTGTGGGATGGCAGAGCTTCAGCTGAGCACTATAAAACAGTTCAATGGTCTCCACGTGAAGGACTGCAACCAGGAAAGTACAATGTACTCAAGGAACCTCTTGTGAAGCCTGACATAGTTCTGCTACCACCTCTCCATATTAAGTTGGGTCTAATTAAGCAGTTTGTAACTGCGTTAGATTTTGGAGGGGAAGTTTTCCAACAGATTCGGGTCATGTTCCCTAAACTCTCTGAAGCCAAAGTCAGGCTGGCATCTTTGTAGGACCACAAGTCAAGGCGCTGTTGAATTCAAAGAACCTTGAAGCCAAGATGACTCCGATCGAAAAAGAGGCTTGGTGTGCTTTCCGTGATGTGGTTCGTGGGATTTTAGGCAACCATAAAGCACCAAACTATAAGGAGTTAGTGTCAAACTTGATTAAGTGCTATGGCAAAATGGGGTGCCGTATGTCTTTAAAATTACACTATCTGCATTCACATCTAGACTTTTTTCGTGATAACCTGGGCGATGTGAATGAAGAACATGGCGAAAGATTCCATCAAGATATTCAAACGATGGAGAAAAGGTACCAGGGTCATTGGGATGCTTCCATGATGGGAGACTACGTATGGTCGCTGATCAGAAAGGATAAGAATGTTCATACGCGGAAGTCGCGTTCTTCAGTGCATTTTTAAGGAACGTACACTGCATAGCGAGGCTTATTATTCTCTTATCGGTTCTCCTCATGATATATATTATATCCTTTGCACCATTTTGGGTTTGTCAAACAATTTTGGCTCAATAAACATTAATTTCCAATAGTGTTTTTATTTTCAGAAAATATTTATGTTAGCCTTCTTTATATACTTTGCCATATGAAAAGTGTGATAACCTATATTTTTGAAACGGTTGATGATAGAGCAAAACCAATATCATTTTTGTAATCAACGCCCCGAAATCATTAAGAAACGACAGAAAAATCACAATAAACAGAAAATTTTTCAAATTTTGTTACCCAGTCTTATATGTAAACCAAATGGCTGGTTACGCCTTCTAAATCGACTGACGGATTTCTAAGCCAACTGTCAAGAATATCTGAATAGCGCAATCTGGTTGCTGAAATGTTAATTAATATATGCACATACACCTGCCTTCTAGCTCTTCTATGTCAAGTGGCGGGTTAAGGCAACTGGCGGACTAAGCCAACTGGCGGATTATGCCAACTGGCGGAGATCTAAGCCAACTCTCAGGAATGTATGTTTTAATTAAATAAATAGCGCAATCTGGCAACTCACCTCTAATAATGTCCACTTGAACAAGCTATTTACGCCTTCTAAGCCAGATTAAGGCTTCTAAGCCGACTGGCTGCTTAAGCCAACTGTCTGATTTACACCCTATAAGACAGCGGGCGCTCGGATGAACTCTCATTTTGCGTCTAGCTGGAGCCATGCGAACACCCCTCTCTCCTTCTTAGGTTAAGGCTTAGGTTAGGGTTTCCCTTTTGAGGGTGAGGACATCCCACCTTCTCCCCCGAAGACCTTCCTCCTTCTCCTTTCTCTCCCTCTCTTAGTTTAAGGTTACCCCTTTGCGGGTGGTCATCCTTCCTTCTCCCCAAAAGCTCCCTCACTCCCATAATTCATTGTAGCTTGGGGGATAACCCCTCCCCCTTTTCAGCATTGATTTGTTGCAAGCCCCTTCCGCCCCTTTGTTGCATAACCTCTTGCAACATTCCCCTCCCTCCTTTGCAACAGTGATCAACATTTGCAACATTGCATTGCACTCTCCCATTATGTGCACATACTACTAACCCAAGACATTCATCTAAAAATTCGATCTTTCGAACAAAATCTGAATCACTGTTGAACATTTGTTTCATTGTTTCAGTAAACTGCAGCCGTCTATCACAATCATGGTCGTATATTAACTAAGAGTAAATGGGTTTGTAATCGTGGTCCTTCTGTGATTTCAACATTTTTGATACTGAAAATTTGGAAATACCCAGTTCCTGTCCGACTTTTCTTGTTGAAGTTGTCGGATCGACTTGAAAAGTGGCGAGGCTATTTTCTTTGTTGTTGTCTTCTGTCGCTTTTACTCTCCTTCCACTTCTTTTACCAGGCTCCCTGTTTCTAAAAGTATGCACGTCCAGTATCGAAGAATGGTTGCATTTGGTGGTGGTTTATTATATTTTTGTTGAAATAAACGCAAACTTTCTTCACAGTTATTATAAGAAATAGCCCACGATACAAGATATATATTTGCTTCATTATTGTATTCCATTCATAATGACATAGCGGTGACTGGAGCTAGGGCTTAGGGCCTTCCTGTTCTACAGTGGGATAGGTTGTCGCTTGAATGTGGGAGGGATGTTTCGGCCTCCGGGGCCTGGCAGACGCCTTTCCCCCCACCTCCGTGTCTTTCTCCCGTGGTCGGAGACGAAGGAGAAAGAAACGCCACATCTCCATTCCAAGAGACTTGCATATCCCTCACTCTAGGGCAAGAGGGTGGGTAACTACTCGCCGGGAGATGCATACAAACGCCCAAGCAACCATCTCTTGTTGCATGCGACGGGGGTGAAGCAGAACCACGTCTCCATCCGCGGTGTCTTGTGTGTTTCCCTTCTACAAGGGCAGGGAAGGGAACTAATAGCCACGGGAGGCACACGCGTGGTCCAGTTGTCCTTCTTTCGTTACAAGTAGCGATGGAGTCAAAAGTGGCAACACACCTCCTGACACGTTCTTACATGTGTTTCCTCCATTTACAAGCAGATTGGCATCCGCACCATCAGGGATCAGTGACTCCTCATGCCAGAAGGGAGCAGCACATGCTTTAACCATATCTAACTCGGAGCGAAATTATTCGAGAGATAATCTATTTTTCCTGATTAGTTATTTATTGATGTTTAAGTTCCGTCAGTGCTTTTTTAACCTTTTATACTGCTTCAGGATCACTGACACTTCTACGTCTAAGTCCTTCGCGTCTTTCTTCAGACGTCATCATCAAAACATATGTAATAGTAAACGAAGAAGCTCGAATTCTCGAGAAAGGGAGTGATGAAGAGGGACAGTGAAAGATTCGGTGGATGACCACTTCTCCTTATCACCCTGTCGCCGTTTTTTTATTTAATCATCACTAACAGTTATTTACTATGTCCCATAAAAGTATACACAAGGAATCACTGAATGGTCATGAAAAAAATTATGCAAAGATATCTCACACTCCCTCTCGAAAATCATGGCTATTTAATAAAGGAAACCAGCCACACAAACTGCGTCTGCACCCATCCGCCATCTTGGAATATATATATATATATATATATATATTTTTTTTTTTTAAAGAACGACGCTTGTGTAGAAGACCGTCCGCACAAGATGAGGAGAGAGAACGAGCAAATGAAATATGAGACCTCCCAGGAATCGAACCCGGGATCATCCAATTGCCGGTCGGATATGCTAACCACTTCACCAATACCAAGATCCCCGATCAGTCACAACTCGTAATTCTCCTAGATACGAGCGGAATAGAATGCCCTGAGGGGGCACCTTCTCATGCTGTACACTAGGGTGGATCGATTTGACATTTCTTTCGATTTCCATATTCTAATAGAGACAAAACCTTGCGCATGCATGAGAAAATAGCCTCTGCAAAATCTTAGCTTAATAGGTAATCATCTTCTGCCCCCGGCAGAGCGATGAAAATCATATTTTAGTAGTCAAAAACGTATTTTTCTTATAATTTTTAAAATATTTCAAAATGCATCAAAATTATTCCTAATAACTATAAAGTCGATGAAAAAGATCTCATATGATCGTTTTTCCAAGCGCGTTGTCCTACGTTAATATCTTTTGCCCCCGGCAACAACGTCAAATGTTGAAAAAATAGGTAATTTATATACATATTTTCAGATCGGCTCTTTGTCTTAAATAATGCATTTATATATTTCCCATAGCATTTATATCGTTGCTTAGGCATGAAATAACACACACGCAAAATTGTATGACTCTAGAGCAGGGTGGGGAAACCCTCGCCCGCGGGCGAAATTTCGCCCACGAGCTAATTTCAATTCGCCCGGTTAGGTATTTATTATTTACTAAAAATTATTTATTTACAGCCCAGCAAATAGCTTTTTAAAATACATCTTATATACAGTACAGCGTGTCCCAAAGAAATGTATACCCACTTTGTTCGATAATACCAGCTATGAGGATAATAAATATATTACTTTTTATATGTTTCTTAATAAAGAATTTTCTCCTGAATCTAAATATGTAATTATGTTTATTAAAAATTGAAAAACAAAAAAGTTACAGATGTTTAAATTATAATTATTATTTTCGAGACTTCATGTGCGATATTTTCTAATATTTTTGCACGTATACGAGATAAGTTTGAAACCGACGGCACTGTGCAAAACATACAAAAACAACGTTCTGGAAGACGTCGAACATCTTAGATAAAGTGTCATTTAACCATGGAATTTGTAAATTTTTTGAATTAACTAATAATTACAACATTTATGCTTCAATATCAACACTAAACATAAGTATCTCAAAACAGTCGGTTAAAATATTAGAAAATATCGCACATGAAGTCTCGAAAATAATAATTATAATTTAAACATCTGTAACTTTTTTGTTCTTCAATTTTTAATAAAAATAATTACATATTTAAATTCAGGAGAAGATTCTTTATTAAAAAACATGTAAAAAGTAATATATTTATTATCCTCATAGCTGGTATTATCGAACAAAGTGGGTATACATTTCTTTGGGAGACGCTGTATATAAGCTTAAAATTTGCCAGCGCCCGCGGAGGTGTTTATGTTATCGATTTTCGCCCTTGGTACTGAAAAGTTTCCCCACCCCTGCTCTAGAGTAATATCTTCTGTCCCCGAGAAAAGTCTAAATGTGGATTATAATTACGTTAATGCGATGTTATAAGTACGATAAGTACTAAGTACAGCTCCTCGCTTGCTAATTTTATAAAATTAGCAACCCAGAACTCACCACGAGGAGGTGGCTGTACGTCGAGTTCCACCCTATCCAGCCCCAACCACCCTTCCTTTGGCTGCATGTCTTCTATTCCACTTACACTGGCAGAGGCTTCGGTTACTAATTTGATGAGTCTCTCGACCGCTTGAGTATGACAAGGGAACAGTGGGATCAGTCCATCAGGCTGGTCTCCCGTCTCAACAAACTCTTTTATTCGGGTATCAGGTATTGTTTTTGTAACGGGGGGTTCGGTCACCTCAGCCGTTTACCAGTTGATCATTTCGTAATAGTTTTGACTATCGTAGAGCAGCTCAGGCATGGCGAAGGCTCGAATTTCCCCCGCTGGTGATTGTTTTGATCGTGCTTTTAATATTCTTCTCCATCCCAATTCTCTTATGTGTTGCTCATCGGCATGTAGCATGGAGATCAAAATATTTTCTGGGTGAGCAAAGAAAGAATTTCTACGGAGGACTTTGTTGGCGATTGTCTTAGATCTTTGAGGCATGGTCTGAGAGAGACGCATCATTTCGAAAAAATGTTTTGCGCCCTCAGTGAAATTGGAGTTTTTCTTTATCTTAAACCAAATTGGTGCGTAAACTGTCATAATGAATCGCACAATTTCGTTGAAGGTGCTGGAGGGTTCACTGGTTGAAACATAGAGGCGCAGGAATCTATTTGCTGTTGTCAGCCACCTGGAATGCGCCATCTTACCTGGATTTCGAGCCGCGAGAGCTGAAGAGCAGCTACCGCTCGACACTGCTCTGTAGATGCCCAACAAATATTTTTGGTCAGTGCTCAACTCGGCATCATCTATGTCAATGTCGGGAGATGGAATGACATCGAATTCTGTAATTGGAAGTTTTTCGCAGTCGTTCAGTTGTTTTCCAACTGGTCCAGTAAAGCCCATTGGCACAGTTGTTTTGCCGTCCAAGTCTTGAATGAGGTGTCGCAGCGATAATTCATTACCGTGTAATAGGCATGTGTGTGTGTTATTTCATGCCTAAGCAACGATATAAATGCTATGGGAAATATATAAATGCATTATTTAAGACAAAGAGCCGATCTGAAAATATGTATATAAATTACCTATTTTTTCAACATTTGACGTTGTTGCCGGGGGCAAAAGATATTAACGTAGGACAACACGCTTGGAAAAACGATCATATGAGGTCTTTTTCAGCGACTTTATAGTTATTAGGAATAATTTTGATGCATATTGAAATATTTTAAAAATTATAAGAAAAATACGTTTTTGACTACTAAAATATGATTTTCATCGCCCTGCCGGGGGCAGAAGATGATTACCTATTAAGCTAAGATTTTGCAGTGGCTATTTTCTCATGCATGCGCAAGTTTTTGTCTCTATTAGAATATGGAAATCGAAAAAAATGTAAAATCGATCCACCCTACTGTACACCCAAAAATGAGTTATACCCACTGAGAGGTTTTTCAGACCGTACACTATCATATGATAATGGATGAATTGCAGAAACGCCAATGTTCGTTTGGTCGAAAGTCCCGCGAAAAATAATGCGTTATTTCTGACAATTAAAAAAATGGCGCTTGTGCTACTTTTGCTTCGGAAGGCCATATATATATATATATATATATATATATATATATATATATATATATATATACGGGATGAATTTCACAATTAAACACGTGAAATGAATGAATGATATAAACCCATAGAGTCCAAAATCGCATAACGCTGACGCGAGTTTGGATAAATTTTTTATTTGCTTTCTATTTTATTTCTGCCAAATAATTGGTGAATTGTTACTTTTTAAATTACTTAATCATTTTCTTAGATTTAGCTTAATAATGAAACCTGGTTAAATTCTGCAATGTTCATTTTCTGTATACATTCTCTCTTCGTTATAAAAAAAGAAGTCATATCTTGCTTAACGTTTAATTTTAAATCTTAAGTCTTTAATTTTTGCTCATATACATGTTTAAGTGTAATTCATAATAAAATGCATATTTCAGTTTCCAGTTTTAGTTAACTCGGCAGATCATGATAACATCAGGTCTGTCAATATGTTGTTTAAAATAAAAATATGGCTTCATCTTCAAATATCTTGCTTATCTGTTTAGACGTTGCTACAGCTAAAATATTTACCTTATCTTCAAATATTTTGCAAAATAATGTAGCCTATTGAGAATAAAAACCAAACAAGTCAACATTAAATAATAATGATGTCAACAAAATTTGGGTGTATATAAACTCGTAATTTTTCAAATATTCATGTAGATTTGGCTGATCTAACTTAGGGGCTGAGCATTACTTGTAACATTTTAGCAGAAAACAACAGTAAGAGGGAATCTTTGTCTTCTCCTTCGAGCCTTGCTCTCTTCAGAGAACTTAGTCTTAAATAGAGAAAAATAATTTCCCGATACGTTACAAGAAGAATCGGGGAACCTTCAGAAAATTTTGTAAGCTCCACAGAATCCTCCGATCCACTACAAGAAGAAATCGGAGAGTAGTATAGAAGAAACTACTGCGATTCCCTATACAGTTCCATCTACTGCAGAGTAACAAATCCGTTGCTGCCACCTATCCAGAACGCCCATCAACTTCGAACCGACCAAGGCCGTAGACGGAGGGGTTAACAACTGGCGGCCTTGCCACGATTCTTCCAGTCTTCCAGACCCTGGAACTAGAACTACCATTCAGTTGACCGGCTTGTCACGACTTCCAGTTCTTCACATCCATCATTCAACCGGCGCGTCACGACTTTTAGTTCTTCACATCCATCATTCGACCGGTGTGTTACGACTCCAAGTTCTCCACGCCCATTCTTCGTCCAGGAACAAGTGGCCAGCAAGACAGATCTTCAGGACATGTCTCCAAGGATTTCGCCGTAGGAATCTTGTTAAGTACAGTTCTCTTTTTCAAATTAATTACTAAACATTTGAGAAGTCAGTCATATTAACAGTTAATAATTAGTATCAAGCCAGAATTAATAGAAAACACAGTGAACATTCCATTCACCAGTGATACATTTCTTTTTATTGAAACAGTTATTTCCACTATTATAGTTTGCATAGAATAAATTTACTTAATGTGCCAGTCATAATATTATCATATATTCACGTACATTCAAGTGAAATTTTGTTTAAATTTTTTTATTTTGTTTACAATTTTTTTCAAATTTTTCCATAGTTAGGCAAATTATTGTGCATTATTTTTGTATTTCTTAGATAGAATAGTTAGGAAAGCCACTCTAGTGATCATTCCACAGATTAAGATCGATCAAGTAGACCAAATTAGAATACATTAACAGTACCTTCACATATGAGCGATTTCGACGGTGCTCTTTCTGACATTGAAAATTCCCCTACACCCATTTTTCCACCTACCCCGCTCCCTTCAGACATATTTCGAAACACGCAAACTTCAGATCAAGCACAAGCCAACATGTCTCGAACCGCTTCCCCAGCATACGTTAACTTAGGTAGATTTGTAAACCTTCCCCACACTGTCCTAATTTTTAAGGGAACCATAGATAATAACTTTGTTGAAACACGCGTAAAACCTTGGATTGAGTCTCTAGAACAGCATTTCTTACGCGAAAACATCACAGATGATAATATAAAGATTGGGGAAGCTAAACGGTTTATTGATCCTAAAGAGGGGAATGCCCATGATACAGTTACATACGTCCCATCCATTAGCGAAGCTACAACTTGGGACAATTTTAGAAAACACTTATTAGAATTTTTCAAAGAAATAACACTCGCACAACCTTTGGCCATATTAGAAACTGTCTTCCAAGCTCAATGGAAGAAAGAAGAACATGAAGATTTAAATAATTTTATTACCCAAGCACATGAACTCGTAGGAGAAGCCCTCCGAGCCGCAGAAAATGCATGTGACATTACATTCACTTCAAAGCAAAGAAACCTAATAGTAGCAGCATCCATTTACCAAAACCTAACTATAGCGTCTAAATATTGACAAACCAGTAAGTGAAGCCATAAATAAAACAAGAGGACATTACCCAGATTTTGCAAGCCGGAACTACCGAAAGGGTAGAGAGACCTCCCATACACTACAGCCAGCAGAACAACAACAACAACAACAACAACACTATAAATCTAGGCCGATGAAGGGAACACCACCTCGGAAACATGTCCCACAAACCCAAAGTGCACGCCCTCCTGCACAGTGTTTTAATTGCGATAGTTTTGGGCACACGATAAGTCAATGCATTTATCCCCCTTATTGCTCCCACTGTCATGAACATGGTCATCGCCATGGCGACCGACAAAAATGTGCTGACAAAGCCCCTGCAGGGTATAGGCCCCACTTCCAGAGATCAAATCACCAACGTTCCCAAAAGCCCTCCAATTCTCAGTCAACTCCCAGCCTCAGCAGAACCACCAACCAAATAGATCACGACCACAAGGTCAACCCCACTATTACCCGATGTACAGACCCCAATATAATCAGCAAGGTCGGGTGGTCCGGTACGTAGACGTACTCGTTGAAGAATCAGTTTCCCCATAGTACACTTTTCAAGAAGACCTTCCAGTGTATGGTGATCCCGTAGAATATGACTCAGGTCCTCCCATAGAAGTCAGATCAAGTTCTTTTTTTAGATCCCACTTCGGAGGCAGCAGTTCAGCCTCCTACCTCCCAAATAGCAGTAATAAACCCAAATACACACATGAACTACCCATCAAGATAATAGGTGCGAACCTACTACATTTAATAATAAATTGCAGCACAGATAACCGAGATTTAACTGCTCTTCTAGATAAAAGAGCACATGCGACATTACAGGAATTAAGAAACAATATGCAGATGAGTTACGAAAGAGTACAGATTATAAATATGAAATTAAGGCACCTTCGTGCCAACTCAGATGAGTTACAGGCACACCCAATACATACATATCGAGAAACTGAATTATATTTAGAAGTTGGTAACGCGGTATATCCGACAAAATGTTGTATTGTGGACGCAGTTGCCACCTTTCAGACAGATATCTTACTAGGCATGGATTTCTTCAACCGGAATCAATGGGAAATTTACCCAACCGGAAAATTAGTTAAGTGTAGAAATAGGACACACCATCTCCATGAGAATAATATACAGCTTAATACTAACAGAATCAGTTCAGTTCGGATTTCCGAGAGAAATGGGAAACTCGCTCCAGTTCATAGCAGTTCAAATCAGTCGGTTGCATCCAGAGGGACAACCGCCCCAGAAATCAGCCCCCAGAGTAATCAGTTCCAATTGTTGAATCCAGTAGGGTCAACACAGTCAGTTTCCAGTCAGTTCAGCCAGTTTTAGTTCAGCCAGTTTCAGTCCAGCCAGTTTCAGTTAACTCAGCAGTTGAGATTCGAAATCCAACTGAAACCAATAAGACCAATAAGGCAAATTTTAATCGCCGAACCAGAGTCAGATTCACAATTTTTCTTATGCCCTACAGAGCATATAACAGTAGCACCTTATGAGAAGATTTGTTTCCTAGCAAGAGTAGTAAACGGTCAAGGAAAACTATTAGAGTCAGATCGTACTCTTATTACCGAGAAAAGTAATTTCAAGAGAGATGTTCTTATTGCCCAAGTTCTTAGTCATAGTCAGAATTCAGCTATCCCTGTTGTTTGTTTAAACAAAGGAAAAAGCCCAATTGAATTAACTTCAAAGAATAGGAACTGTTTCCACAGTAGAAATAAATTCAGATTTCCCCACAAGTCCCCACAATCGTGTTTCCAGTTCCTTAGAGTTAAACTCTTCAGCGTTAAAACAAAGAATAAAAGAAAGTGGAGCACTCCCTTCAGGAGTCACCAGGCTTACAGGATCCCAAACTACTGGAATCACTTCTCGATTTCCTGATAAGAAATAGAGATGTGATTGCCCTAAACGGAGATCCTCTGAGCCGAACTAATTTGGTCCCCTTCGAAATCAAGCTGGAACCCAATTCCAAACCGACCTTCATTCCTCCTTATAGGGCTCCACATTCCCAATTAGTAACTATTGAGGAACACATCAAGGATATGCTGCAGCAAGATGTCATTCAGCCTTCAGCTAGTCCCTGGTCGGCTCCTATGATTCTTGTCTCCAAAAAGGACGGAACATCTCGCCCTTGTGTAGATGTTAGACACCTAAACCAAATTACCATCCCAGACCGTTTCCCTATTCCAAACATGCATGAAACAATTCTGAACGTAGGGAGAGCTAACTTCTTTTCATCCCTCGATTTAGCATCCGGTTATTGGCAAATGAAGGTCAGTCCCGAATCTCAGGCATTGACTGCTTTCTCCACTAACCGAGGCCATAACGAATTCCAGGTTTTAACTTTCGGAGTCCGAAATGGGCCTGCTAATTTCTCTAGGTTGATGAATATAGTCCTTTCCAGCCTATTAGGTGTCGAAGCTCTCGTCTATCTTGACGATACGATCGTTTATAATAAGTTCAGATATAAAAACACACTTTCAACGTCTTCAGAATGTGATATCACGTTTGAGAAAAGTACACCTCAAAATGAAACTTGCAAAGTGCAACTTTTTACAGGAATCCCTGGTATACTTAGGATTTCTACTATAATCCACTGGAATTAAACCTGATCCAACCAAACTTGAAGCACTGGAAAGGTACCCTGTACCTAAAACCATCGACGACGCTCGTGCATTTATTGGATTTTTCGGATTCTATCGAAATTTTATCCCTCAATTTTCAAACATTGCTAAACCCATTACCAATTTGTTCCAGAAAAATGCTAAATTTAATTGGGAATCTGATCACTAACATGCTTTTGAAACTTTAATTAGTAAACTAACTTGTCATCCCATCCTCCAATATCCCGATTACACCAAACCCTTTGTCATAATAACGACAGATGCTTCTTCCTATGGACTAGGAGCCATTCTATTACAGGACGTAAATGGTGTGGAACTACACCATTGCTTATGCCAGTCATCTTCTCTCTGGACCTCAACGGAATTATTTCATTACGGACCGAGAGGCCCTAGCGGTATATTGGGCTTTGAAAAAATTCCGAAATATCGTGTACGGCTACGATGTAACCATCAAACGGAGGGAGTTAGACGGAGGGGTTAACATATATATATATATATATATATGCTTCATAGTTGCTAGAATTTCCTACAATGTCAATCAAACTTAGAATGGAGGAAAAACTTTATAATTGTTTAAGAATTTGATTTCGCTATATCTAGAGTATTGCCACATGGAATCGATCCCTCTTCCGGGATATCACAACTTAGAAAAATAAATGAGTTGGAAGAAGAACTGGTTTATGGTTCGTTCGTTCTTTCTGTTTTACATTGAAAATGTTTATATAAACCACGAGAACTGCTTTTTGTTGTACAAAACATATTAGAAATTAAATTATAACTATTTCTTACAACTGTAATAAGCACCCACCCACCCACACGCACACACACACACACATATATATATATGATCTATATGATATATAAATATATAATTGTATATATATATATATATATATATATATATATATATATATATATATATATAACCCAGTGTTCTTTGTTGGGTTGTGGTCTCCATCAAGTGAAAACTGTAGATCCCCTTCTTCATATGACCCATAAATTTTAAAAAAAAGTTATCGCTTTCAGTTTTAGAAAACGGTTTTATTTCAGTGATGATACATACTTAATGTTAAAATATCTTAAGGTTTATAAATTTTGGAAACTTGCTTTTTGAACAGTGGAAATTGAAAAATTAATTTGCAAAAACTACTCGTTGACCATAAGCTTATACCTTATATTGTTACTAGGAATTTTTGTATTTGAAGGATATAACAAAAAGGAACAACTTTTTCATACAGGAAAATAATGTACTGCAGTAAGCAAACCCCAAGAAAATTTTTGGTACTTACGTATTATCGGGACTACCAAACTGTTTATTATGTATTTTTGCTCTCGTCATTTTCGTTTAAACTAACGAAAATATCACAACTTAACCTAACCAATCATCAATGGCGTACAATTGACCTAATCGGGCATTCAGGTGACCCAACCGGGCATTCAGTTGACCTAACTGGGCATTCAGTTGACCTAACCGGGCATTCAATTAACCTAACAGGTTAATATTCGTTATTTCAACTAAATATCTTCTAATCTTTTGTATTAGGCACTCACTGTCACATTTCGGGCAAGTTAAGGATGAGAGAATAACGCCGTAATTGATAAAAACAATCTGTGCTTTGTCTTCATCTAGTATTATGGGGACTACCTACGAAAAACACATTTTTCGTTTTAAGCGTATTTATTCATTGTGGATAATATAATATAATATGATATAATATAATATGATATGAAAACACTCAATAATCAATTTCAGGTGGCCAATATTCCTTAATTGTTTCCAGTATGGCACTGAAAGGGTACATAATAAATAGTTTGGTAGTCTCGATAATACGTAAGTACCAAATTTTTTAACTGAGGAAAGCAATTTTAAGAATATATATATATATATATATATATATGGAGCAAGTGTAGTTTTTACGTCCCCCTGTGGTGCCTAGTGTAGTTTACGTTTCCCTACATTCTCCTAGTGTAGTTTGCGTTCCCCAACTTTGTCCGCGTATACCTAATCAAATAAAACGTTAAACCTAACGAAAATATTACGACTTAACCTAACCAATCGTCAATATATATATATATATATATATATATATTATAATATATATATATATATATATTCGTAATATTTTCGTTAGTTTTGACGTTTTTTTTTATGGATTCATTTAAAAAAATGTCTCCTAAAGATCCTAGTGTAGTTTACGTTCCCCATCTTTGACCTAGTGTAGTTTGTGTCCCCTTTTGCGTCAGCGGGACGTAACTACACTTGCTCCATATATATATATATATATATATATATGTGCCAGCGTGTATCTGAAAATTTGGCACAAACACCATACCTGCATGTAATACACGCACCTCTTAAATACCGATATATTTAACGTATGAAACCTTTATGAAATTCATTCCACAAATTTTGAATAATATTTTAGATAATTAAAGAATAAATTGTCGAATAATTTTTAAGAAGCAGCAAACGAATGTATATATTCACCAACATTTTCACGAAAGCCCATTTTGGTTGGTTCGTGCAATGATAAAAGGAGATAAATCTATGCAATTTTCTGCTCTGTGAAGGTTAAAAATTTCCTTTCCATCTTCTTATTAAAAGAGACTCGCTGGAACCTCGATATGGTTTTTCTACGTAAGATTTATTTATTTTGCACAATTGCTTATAATTTCTTTCATCTTTGTAGTTTGCATTTAGCAGTGATAAATGTTTGCCAGGAAGTCGATAAGACGTTTGAAAACAAAGTTAAAGACAGTAATTTACAATTAATGTTTAAATAAATGAAGACATATGAATGCTGTTCAAAACATTTCCATATTTTTTAATATATACTAGGGGCACTCAATATATTTTTCTCAACCCTTCTTTTTTAGCTTAATAAGAGGCCATGGGGCTGAAATGTCTTTTGGGCCGTAAGTTTGAACTTTCTGCACTTCACATAACCGGATTTTTCCAGTTTGAACCTCCCCTACTTGTATAAAACCGCTTTTAAAAGCCCTTGTATAAAACCGATGGTTAACGCAGTTTCGAAAATGGCTTTTGACAGTGATATTCGTCGTAAACAGAGAGCTGTTATCGAATTCTTAACCACAGAGAAGGAAACAGTTAGAAATATTCACAAACGTATACAAAACGTGTACGGAGATGCTGTTGTTGATCGAAGCACAGTTAGACGCTGGTATAAACGTGTGAGATCATCGGAGAGAGGGAGAGCCAGCCTCGATGATCAGCCACGCAGCGGTCGCCCGGCATCGGCTGTGACATCTCACACTGTCCAACGTGCTAACAGCATCAATCGATCAAATCGGCGCGTCACATACAAGGAGCTATCACTGGAGCTACGCATTAGTGAAGGAAGTGTGAATACGATAATTCAGGAACTGGGATACTCAAAAGTGTGTTCACGATTTGTTCCTCGCCAACTGACTACGATCACAAAGCCCAAAGAAAAGAAATTGCTTCTGAGTCGTTGGTTCGATTGGAGACAGAAGGGGATGACTTCCTTTCACGAACTGCGACTGGGGATGAGACTTGGGTACACCACTTTGAACCTGAAACAAAACGCCAATCCATGGAGTGGCATCAGGCAGACTCCCCACCCAAGAAAAAGTTCAAAATGGCTCCCTCTGCAGGAAAGGTTATGACCACCATCTTCTGGGACATGAAAAGGGTGATTCTGGTAGACATTATGAAGAAAGGACAAATAATCAACTCAGAGGCATATACTGCTACCCTACAGAGACTCCAGAGACGTATAAAGCGATTTCGACCGGAGAGAAAACTGGAAGATGTCCTTTTTTTGCACGATAACGCAAGACCACACAACAGTTTGCAAAGAAGAGAGGCTATCACAAAAATACGCATGACTGTGTTACCCCACCCTCCATACAGCCCAGATCTAGCACCTTCAGACTTCCATTTGTTTGGGTTAATGAAGGATGCCATTCGTGGAAGAAAGTTTCAAAGTGACGATGAGGTTGTTGAGGAAGTTAAGCGGTGGCTCCAACGGAACCCAGCGGACTTTTACCAGCAAGGAATAAAGGCCCTTGTTTCGAGGTGGAGGAAAGTCGTAGGAAAGGATGGAGACCATGCGGAAAAACAAAAACTTGTAAAAAAGGTATGTAACTACTTGTGTACAAAATTTCTGGAACTTACAAGGAAACTTGGAAAGAAAAAAAAAGGTGGGGCAAAATATATTGAGTGGCCCTCGTGCGTATATATATATATATATATATATATATATATATATATATGATGAATAAAACCACGAAGGAAAGGAAACACAAAATGGTGCTCAAGCGCTTTCGTCTAATGACATCCTCAGGAACACTGAAGTACATAAAAGGGTTACAGCCTATATATAGGTTACAGAAAGAAAAAAAAATAATAAAAATAAATAACATACATACATACATACATATATATATATATATATATATATATACATACACATCTATATATATATATATATATATATATATATATATATATATTATTATATATATATATATTATATATATATGCAATAAACGGAGAAGTAAAAATAAAAATTAAAAATTAAAGGGTTATCAGATTTGTAAGGAAAAATATCGATTTTTAGCACAAGATCAAATTAATTATAAAAATACAAATTTATACTGGAAATCTGCCCGGGTTTTAACACTTTGCCTTTTATGGTCAAGTTTCGATATATATAAAAATAAAATGAAAATTAAAAGTTAATAAAGTAGCATACAAGTTTACCAAAGATTTAGCGCTCTACCTTTCTTATCTAAATCTGTTTTGAAGGAATTCAAAACAACAGGATCGAGTTGAAAAAGACCTTTGCTTATGTTGAAGTTATTTGAAAGTTGGATAATGGCAGACTCAAGAATATTTCTATTAACAATGTTGCTAGAGTGGAATAAAACTGAAGCATTATTCCAATCAATACAGTGGGATAACTCTGACAAATGGACAAAAAGGGCACTGAACAACTGTCCTGATCTAACGGAATATTGATGCTGTTTTATACGTGTGTGCAAATCCTTTCCCGTCTGACCTATGTAAAAGGAATCACATTGTTTACAACCAATTTTATAGATAATGCCTGAATTATTGGTAGGGCTATTTTTTACTATGATATTTTTCACAATATTGTTATATGAAAATACTACATTAATATCCAAAAGTTTAAGTACATTAGCAATGCCTAAAAGCCCGGGAAAAATGGAAGTACTAAAATATTTTTTGACAAAGTACGAGTGTTATTATTGACACGATAGAAAGTTCGTTTTGCCTTGTTGAGACAAGATTCCATAAACGCAGATGGATAACACAGATCACTTCCAATACCGTTGATTTTTTCCAATTCGGCATCGATGTATTCCGGACTGGCGATCCTAAGGGCGCGGAGAAACATTGATGAAAAAATGGCCTTCTTCGTTGGGGTGTCATTCCCGAGTAAAAGTGTACGTAGGACAAATTGTTTGTTGTTTTCCGATAGATACTAAACTTAAAACCTGGGCTTTCCCTATGTACACGCACATCCAAAAATGGGATTGAATTGTCTTGTTCCACTTCTAAAGTAAACTTAATGGAGGGGACTTGATCATTTAACTGAAGGAGGAAGTTATCCAGGTCACGATTCATGGGCCAGATACACAAAATAACGTCGACGTACCGCAACCAAGGGATGCCAACCCCCAGGATTCTCGGAATGTAAGTAATTTCGAAAAACTCCATATAAATATTGGAGAGGAGGGGCGATAAGGGGTTGCCCATGGCCATCCCAAAAACTTGTTGATAATACTCGTTATTGAAATTGAATTTACAGTCTTTGATGCAAAGCTTAATAAGTTCCAAAACAATGTGTGAAGGTAGTGGCAGGTCATACTTATGTAATTCTTGGGAGAGAAAGTCAAGCATATCGTCAATCGGCACTTTTGTAAACAATGAACAAACGTCAAAACTGATCAATCTATCGTTAGTTTCAGTACGTGCATTATTCAATTTTTCAGTAAGATCCATGGAATTTTTTTACATGTGAATCAGAGATAGTTCCGAGAATGGGGGACAAGACTTTGACAAGCCATTTGGAGAGTTTATAAGTAATAGAGCCCACCGAGCTAATAATAGGGCGCATAGGGTTGCCAGGTTTGTGGGTTTTAATGAGACCGTAAAGGTAGGGCAGAGAAGGTGAGGTGGACATGAAAAGCGGAATTAAGTCCTTATGATCTTTGAGAATGCGTTTCAAGCCACTATTAAATGATTTGATGACGTCATCCTGCGGGTTCTTCCTAAGTTTGCTGTATGTGGCGGGGTCCTGGAGAAGCTCGTTCATCTTTCCGATGTAGTCCACTTTGTCCATAATAATTCAATCCCATTTTTGGATGTGCGTGTACATAGGGAAAGCCCAGGTTTTAAGTTTAGTATCTATCGGAAAACAACAAACAATTTGTCCTACGTACACTTTTACTCGGGACATGACACCCCGACTAAGAAGGCCATTTTTTCTTCAATGTTTCTCCGCGCCCTTAGGATCGCCAGTCCGGAATACATCGATGCCGAATTGGAAAAAATCAACGGTATTGGAAGTGATCTGTGTTATCCATCTGCGTTTATGGAATCTTGTCTCAACAAGGCAAAACGAACTTTCTGTCGTGTCAATAATAACACTCGTACTTTGTCAAAAAATATTTTAGTACTTCCATTTTTCCCGGGCTTTTTAGGCATTGCTAATGTACTTAAACTTTTGGATATTAATGCAGTATTTTCATATAACAATATTGTGAAAAATATCATAGTAAAAAATAGCCCTACCAATAATTCAGGCATTATCTATAAAATTGGTTGTAAACAATGTGATTCCTTTTACATAGGTCAGACGGGAAAGGATTTGCACACACGTATAAAACAGCATCAATATTCCGTTAGAACAGGACAGTTGTTCAGTGCCCTTTTTGTCCATTTGTCAGAGTTATCCCACTGTATTGATTGGAATAATGCTTCAGTTTTATTCCACTCTAGCAACATTGTTAATAGAAATATTCTTGAGTCTGCCATTATCCAACTTTCAAATAACTTCAACAGAAGTAAAGGTCTTTTTCAACTCAATCCTGTTGTTTTGAATTCCTTCAAAACAGATTTAGATAAGAAGGGTAGAGCGCTAAATCTTTGGTAAACTTGTATGCTACTTTATTAACTTTTAATTTTCATTTTATTTTTATATATATCGAAACTTGACCATAAAAGGCAAAGTGTTAAAACCCGGCAGATTTCCAGTATAAATTTGTATTTTTATAATTAATTTGATCTTGTGCTAAAAATCGATATTTTTCCTTACAAATCTGATAATCCTTTAATTTTTATTTTTACTTCTCCGTTTATTGCATATATATATATATATAATATATAATATATATATATATATATATAGATGTGTATGTATATATATATATATATATGTTATTTATTTTTTTCTTTTTTTTTCTTTATGTAACCTATATATAGGCTGTAACCCTTTTATGTACTTCAGTGTTCCTGAGGATGTCATTAGACGAAAGCGCTTGAGCACCATTTTGTGTTTCCTTTCCTTCGTGGTTTTATTCATCATAAATATTTTTCACGTGTTACTTTCGTGAAATAATTTTCATATATATATATATATATATATATATATATATATATATATATATATATATATATATATATATACACACATTAGTGGGGCGGCATAGCTGCCATATCGACGTGAATTATTCATTTTTTGATACAAGCATGAAAATTGGCACAGAGATAGCTAAATAGATTGTAAAAAGATTTGGATATGGAGGCATCACGAAATTTTATTATTTTCAAGATGGCGGCCGAAAAATTGAAAAATATCAAAATGCTCTTAGAGTATCAACTTTGATCTCAAATTGAAGCTTACAGTCAGAGAAGTAACATCTACTTTATAAGTGATAGTAGGAGTATTGATATTTCAATCTATAAAATAGGTTTATTGAAAAAACTGAAAAAAAATAAAAATATCAAAATGCTCTTAGAGTATCAACTTTGGTCTCAAATTGAAGCTTACAGTCAGAGGAGTAACATCTAATTTATAAGTGATAGTGAGAATATTGATATTTCAATCTATAAAATAGGTTTATCGAAAAAATTTAAAAATATCAAAATGCTCGTAGAGTATCGACTTTGGTCCAAAATTGAATTGATTGATATTTTATTTACACAAGAACAACAACATAACTACATGCTACGTATCACTACTGAGAACAATTCCCCTCACACGCACATAAGGCCGTACATGGAAGTTCAACCTTTCTGCAGGTGCAGCGCTTCATACATCCTTTTGTGCACTTGCATGAAACCAGCTCTTGACAGGCCTTTGATGCCTCGGGTAGGTTCGTCCAGTGTGGTTCGTACAGACGGTCACCAGTCTTGGCCCATTCCCAGTTAGTGGGGCAAGGGAGACCTGGATTTGGTAGAAGTGTCTGTCGCCAAACATAACCTCCCTGGTAGGTCGCCCTCTTCACATGCTGTTCTAGAGCTGCCCTTGTTGGTGGAATCAACTGCACGTTGTTGTTCTTTGCGAACATCTTCTGTCGAGCTATACGTATTTCAGAGCTGGTGCTTGTTCGGTCGTACAAGAGGATGACGAACCTTTCGATGGTAGACATGACACAGTCTGGTACAGTAATTGGTGATGAAGAGACCTTTAGCAGCGCAGCTGTTAATTCTGGAAACACAGCCCAGATGGCCCAGGCAGTCTTCTTACCATGCCCAGTACAGCTGGACACGGTGTCGCACCCAGTCAGAGCGTGAAACATCGGCAATGCCTGAGCCTTCTGTCGACCAAGCCCAGCTGCTATTTCGTGTGCTGACAAGTACCGAAATCCCTTTCCAGTTCCGAATGCCAGCCAGAGTTCATCTCCAGGTTGCAGCTCCGATACCACAGACACGGCGAACACCACAACGTCTGTGTCAACCGTCCGAAGCATGATCTTGCGGTGGCCATGCTTTGCAGCATGTGAGACATGCAGCAACATGCGAGTGTCGGCTTCCTCATGGTGGCATGGAGCGAGTGATGCCAGATCATCCAGTGGCTTACTGAGGACTCTTTTTCCATCGGTGATGATTAGCTGTTTGCCCTCCATGTTGAACCACTGGAGGGCAGCTTCAGACAGGAACCTAAACAACTCCGTCTTGTTGCAGTCCACACGGAGGAAACTTGGTCAATTTCTTGGTATGGCAGTTGCAGCTACAACACGTCTGCGCACTCCTTGTCCTCGTTTTGTTCTTGCCATGCCTTTCAGCGAATCCTGCTTGTAGGTGTCCCACACTAGATCCAGGCGTGTCACTTGCTGCAGTTTTGTGGACAGGTAGGGAATGAATATCTGACTAGCATACTCATCAAAGTTCTTTGCAGCACCGGGCTTCAACATGTGAACTATGGCAGCCCCATCAATAACTATACAGGTTGTAACAGGAGCGTCAGCATGGACTTCAGATAGGTTTTCTAGGCATTGAAGTAGGTCACTCTTAGTACCTAAGCGCAGTCTACCATCATCAGAGAGTGCTGGAGGGCATGCTTGGTTCTCATGGCGAAAGAACTCCTCTAGGTTCCCGTCCCTGGTCTGGCAACCAATGTACAGCCGCGAAAAGAGTCCGACGTTATTTTTCAGACACACCAGTTGGTGCTTCCCTTTACTTGCTGTCTTCGGCCTGGGGTTGACAAAAACGTTCAGCTTGTTGCGACGTATGATGTCATCAATGGGCTTCGTTCTTTCTACCAGACGCTCTCTGGTGAAGGTTTTGAACTGCTCCTTGCCAATCATCTTCACCTTCTGGACAGCATCGACCGCTGCAGGACCTGCAATTTCCTTGGAGTCGAGAACAATCAGGTCCACGCTTTCTTCCTCGAATGGGTTGCCAAGATCTTCTATCACATTAACAAGGGAGATGACATCTTTGGTAAATGCGGTCTGCACACTGGCTGTCTGATCGTGGTGCCGTGTGTCAATTTGCATTCCCCTGTGCTGGTGCCCATCTTGGAACTCTTGTATTGCCGCGGCGATTTCTGGTCCAGCAATCATCCAACGCCGAAGGGCACTTGGGTTGTCCGTAAGGCCAACAGCTCCACCGTCCCCTTTAATTAGGGCGTTGTTCTGCTCATGTGCTTGGTCAATTGGGATTGAGGAGAACACTTTCTGGGTCTTCTGAACTGTGAAGCTGCCAGCCGTGAATTTTGCGGCCACATCTGGGTGCTTTGTTGAAAGTTCAGCCATGTCTTTCAGGTGAACTGGGATCCACCTAGCGTAGATGGTGCGATCCAGAGCGTGGAACCAGGGGGCGAGTTCAGTCAGGGCGTCGAGATACATGGTGAATGAAGCCTGCCGTAGAGAACGCACGTAGACGAGTATCAGAAGCTCTATTTCCAGCACGGTTGCCCAATACTGAAATTGAGGATATGCATGTGTTCTGTTATGGCACCAGTCTTCAAAGTTTTCTGTCTCCCTTGTCTCAGCTGGTTGTATCTGACAGCTTCTGTCGTATGCTCGTTTTTGTAAAATGTATAGTGCAGATGCGGTTACCTGGTGTGCTCGTCTTGTACGCGTGATGTCCCTGGTGATGCGATCTCGGTTTGCACTAATGCATGAACCCAGCCACTTCCTTGCAGCCAGTCACCCACCATCTTCAGGGCTGCCAACTCGATATGGAGACCACCAAACATCACCACTAGTTCGTCTTCCCCGTAGCTCTCTGGCCACTTCCACTGAATCTGCTTGGCCAAGGCAAACAGGGGTTGGTCGACGGTGATTACTGGTGTCTGCCCTGGATTAACATGTTCAATACATTTTCGCACAACGTCCATTGAATGTCGGATCATGGCGGTTGTGTGTGCTCTCTCAAGGAAGAGTGGGAGCAAAGAAGTGGGGCATATAACTTGAGCTCCTGATGGCTGACGGCTGGCGTGAAAGGCAGCCCAAGACGTGTTTTCCTCTACGTCAGACCTTTCAAGGGCCTGTCTGACGTGGTCTAGCCACAGGTATTCAGTCTTTCTCTGTTCTGGGAAGCCTTCTCGGCACAGAGACACCACATCAGCAGGTGGGATAGTTTGATTTGTAATGGTGCTGGTGACAGTTGGAATGTTAGTATAGTTGTACGGCAAGTTTATGACGATCTTCTTATCGCTTGCTTTACCGGACCCTTCTGCGATGACGATACTCCGATTAACCCCTTCGCCAGTGAAGGATGGATGCTGGAATAGGGAGATAGCAGTACCATGGAAGGACTCCTTAGCTGTTGTTGAACTTGGATTGTGATCTATGTTGTCGACAGCAGCAGTTGTGAACACACTGCCGCGCATCTTTGGAGGGCAAACTACTTGCTCTCGTTGGAACTGCTGGCAGACGTTGTCTCCCATCTGTGCTGAGATTCGGAGAACACGGTCATATGAGATGCTAATCCCATAGTGAAAAAGCCTGTCAACCAATTCCCTGTTGCGTGTGTGAGCATGAACCATCAACCCTAGGTAGGTGGGAAAAGGTGTCTCCTGAGAGGGTATGTGCCGGACATTGACAGAGGCTGTTGTCCCAGGCGTCCGATTATGCTTGACACTATTGAACTTCACCAACTGGGCGATGGTTAGTGCTGCATGCGTCGTGTGTGTCACGTGTTCTGTAATACTGGCACCATCCAGGACCATTCTCACCAAGCAAAGCAGTAGTTGCGGTACAGATTCTTCTTGGCATCCTTCAGCGAAACCAGTGAAGGGCTTGGCTTCTTGAAACATTTGGCGGCGGACCACCTGTGCTGCACGAGCAAGGCACACCGCATCTCTGTCACTGTCTAACTCGCAGGATTTAGCAATCGCAGAACCAACATCGTCATTAAATGCCAGAAGGACATCTCTTCCTTTCTTGTGGGCACTCATGTCTGGGAACTGTGACAGGAGTCGTTCTTTCAGTCGTGTCGTGTTAACTCTGCCATCTACTTTGACTCCTACCTGCTCCAACATAGCCGTGTAGCGGCGAGCAATATTAACCAGTTTGAACACCGGTGCTGTCGCCCCAAGACGTGTTTCTTCGATGTATAGAACCAAATCGGCGAAGACAGTAGTGGCTATTTCCCTCTCGCGAGCAGTTTCTTTAGATTCGGCAGCCTTTGCCTTCCTTGCTCGATTGTACAAACCTACTAAACATTTGGCATGGTACTTAGCCTCCAGAGCCACAACGTCTCCCACACTGAGTCTGGCAAGCAGGTGTGTGTCTTCAAGAATCTCAGCACAGGCCCGCACCCGGCTGTCTAGCTGGAAGGTTGATGCTGCGCGGATCCTTCTGCGCCAGCTGCTTGTCTGCAGAAGAAGCACAATGCTTCTTGGACGCCCTTCTCAGAAACTACGAATTCCGACCTCATGTGCTTGTATACACCTGTTTCGTCTCCATCTTGGCAATGACCGTCTGTTTCCAGTTTCCGTTTTTCTGCTCTCTTCAGCATAGTGTTGTTGAATTTGAGCTGGCATTTCTTGTGATACTGTGCATTGTGTGCAACCATGGCGGCTTCAATGCCGCACCCTTCATCCAGTCTCTCTATCTTCAGTGTCTGTGGAAGTTGACCCAGTTCGCTGAATTTCACTAGGTTTTCTGCCAGTGAAGTGTATCCACTCCCAACGTCAGTTCTTTTCGACTGTGAAGGACGTGTTAGCTGCTCTGCCTTGTCCTCTTGGCAGATGATACACAGGTTCCAGTTGATCTCAGTTGGATGCACGGACACTGATGACCACAGACGCTCTGGATCATCGACGTTGAAGCTTTGACTAGACGACATGATGTTCCTTACAGGCGGCCCTGCAAAGAGAAAAGAACAATATTACATTAATATTTCAGCTGTAGCAATTCAACTAGATATCACCCACAAAGAGATGTGAACACAGAACACACACTCAGCGACTAAATTCCGTCAGCCCCAGTGGCACATTAATCGAATGGTACCCCCATCCCTCCTCATTGTTTTCCCCACAACACAATTTCATCACACGCCAGGCGACATCGGAAATGCAGCCCCGATGACGTAGCAAAACGTAATGGTACCCTCATCCACTCCTTATCGCCCCCACAGCAGTGACAATCACATTCAGAGCGACAAGCACAAATCAGTTGCTATCCGATTAAACGTAATGATTTCCCATCCCTCCTGACCCCAAGCACAGTGTGATTTAAACATGCCGCAACAAAATGAAATTAGTCCTTCTTTATACCAACAGTGTTTATTAAATAACGTTACTAACAATCGCAAAGGTTGGTGATAGATATTTATAATTGATCGGTAAAACATGTGGATACGCTTCATTGTCTAAAAATTAACACTAAATTAATATATATATTATATATATATATATAATTATGGGATGAATTTCACAATAAAACACGTGAAATGAATAAATGCTGCAAACCCACAAGGTTTTTTTTTTTTCTTGTGGTTTGCAGCATATATATATATATATATATATATATATATATATATATATATATAGAGAGAGAGAGAGAGAGAGAGAGAGAGAGAGAGAGATATCAGCTAAATTCACTTATAATAATAAAAAATAAAGCACTAAATTTACCACTGTCAGATAAAAAAAAAAAAACTGACTGTAAGCTTCAATTTGAGATCAAAGTTGATACTCAAAGAGCATTTTGATATTTTTCAATTTTTTCAATTTTTTCAATAAACCTATTTTATAGATTGAAATATCAATATTCTCACTATCACTTATAGGGTACATGTTACTCCTCTGACTGTAACCTTCAATTTGAAACCAAAGTTAATACTCTAAGAGCATTTTGATATTTTTAAATTTTTCGGCCGCCATCTTGGCCGCAATCTTGGCCGCCATCTTGAAAATAATAAAATTTCGTGATGCCTCCATATCCAAATCTTTTTACAATCTATTTATCTATCTCTGCGCCAATTTTCATGCTTGTATCAAAAAACGAACAATTCGATTGCTATGCCGCCCCACTATATATATATATATATATATATATATATATAAAATGCAGACCCACAAGAAAAAAAATAATTCCAAGGTCTTTCATGTATTCAATAATACACTTCCCTGACGAGCGGTATTGTTGAGTACACGAAAGGCCTTACAATAACGATTTATTTTTCCTTGTGGGTTTGCATCATTCATTAATTTCACTTGTTTAAGTGCGAAATTTATCCCATATATATATACGTATATGCACACACACACACACACACTGTGTATATATAAGGTTATAACATACAGGGTGTCCATAAATGATTACCCTGATTAAAGCATGCTATAACTTTTAAATAAACACTCGTATTCAAACACAGTTTTAATCATAAGTAGATAAACATACAAAGTTTTGATACATAGTTAATGAACTTAATAAGCTTCCACATGTGCACCCTGAGTGGCACGTAAAATGTCTAAACGGTATTCACACTCACGCCACACATTTTCCAACATTTGTGGGTTAACTATTGCAATTGCATCCGTAATGCGTTCTCGCAATGTCCTGATATCTGGAACGACTGTTGCATAAACCAAATCTTTAACATGACCCCAGAGAAAGAAATCCAGCAGGGTAATGTCTGGTGATCTTGGGGGCCATGGGATTGGCCCGTCCCTGCCAATCCATCGATTTGGAAATGTTGCGTCGAGAGTTTCACGAACAACATGCGCCCAATCAGGGGGTGCCCCATCTTGTTGGAAGATGACAGTTGACTGCCTGTCCTGCAGCTGGGGGATGGCTTAATTGGTGAGCATATCCAGGTACACAGTTGCGGAAACAGAGACATTTTACGACATTTTACGTGCCACTAGGGGGTGCACATGTGGAAGCTTATTAAGTTCATTAACTATGTATCAAAACCTTGTATGTTTATCTACTTATGATTAAAACTGTGTTTGAATACGTGTGTTTATTTAAAAGTTATAGCATGCTTTAATCAGGGTAATCATTTATGGACACCCTGTATATTCTGCTCGACTTTTTAGTTTATTCACAACAAAAATTAAATGACTTGTAATGACAAATTAATCATCAATATAATTCCTTTCTTTTTCTATAACCTTCTCCCACCTGTAGAAAAGTTTTTTTATGCCACGTTCGAAGAAATCCCTTCGTTTCGAGTTAAAAAAGCGATCACTTCGTTTTCGATAACTTCCTTGGATTGCAACTTTTGTCTATCTAGGTGGTGTTGCAGACTTCTGAATAAATGGTAGTCTGAAGGTGCGATGTCCGGAGAATAAGGTGGATGAAGCATTTTTTCCCAATCAAATGACTCCAATTGGGCAGTGGTGATTCGAGCAGTGTGAAGGCACGCGTTATCCTGGTGGAATAGAACACCTCTGCGATTAATTAATGCAGGACGTTTTTCTTGTAATGCCATCTTCAATCGTTGGAGTTGTTGGCAGTAGACTTCAGCTGTGATTGTTTGGTTATCTGGCAGAAGCTCAAAATGAATAATTCCTTGCATATTCCACCAAACGCAGAGCAAAATTTTCTTTGGATGGGGTCCATTCCTTGGGTGAGGTTCAGGCTTTGTTTCACGGCTAAGCCATTGATGTCGACGCTTAATATTGTTATAGAGGACCCATTTTTCATCTCCAGTGACGATCCGATTCAAAAATGGTGCCTGCAGTTGCCGAGAATGCAATGATGTGCAAATATCGATGATTCGATGTTGAAGATTCGCTTGTGACAAATCATGCGGAACCTATTTTCCAACCTTCACTACTTTTCCTAACACCTTTAAATGACGATGAATGGTCATATGGCTAACGCTGAGTTGCAGGCCAAGTTTTCTTACAGTTACCGTTGGGTTTTCCTCCACTGTTGCTTTCAGCAACTCTTCATCTAACTCATTTGGTCGTCCCGTTCGTTGTTTAACTTCTTTAATAATTCCTTAATTGTGTAAATTAAATTATAATTCCTTTCAATTCATTTTCAATTCCTTTTAAATATTTTGAACGGTAGACCGCATACTACAGTAGGAACTTAACGGTAGACCGCATACTACAGTAGAAACTTAACGGTAGACCGCATACTACAGTAGAAACTTAACGGTAGACCGCATACTACAGTAGAAACTTAACGGTAGACCGCATACTACAGTAGAAACTTAACGGTACATACTACAGTAGCACCCCACAATCTTATATCTGTTTCATGTCCTATCGCTCCATTTCGGCCTATGGATTCATCCAAGAGGTGCGGTCTTTGGCATTTTGGCGCCGCCCATTGGGGGCCCTTAGACAGTACTTCTTTGATTTCCCATAAAATGACTACTGCTTCCGAGTGTGCTGAGCACATTACGGACGTGATGTACGCATGGAGGTGTACATTCCATATTCTTTTTCTGACTGCTAATGCAAAAAAGACCTTGGTTTTAACTTTGCTTGTTTTAACGTTATCCGCAACATAGAGGAGGTTTTGGGAAGGTACCGTCGCAATCAGGTTGCCAACCCAGGCTCACAAAATGTCGCTAAATTCACTTCAAAAAGTAGCCAAAAAGTCGCCAGATGTGAAGTAGTCAAAATATCGCTAAAATTTCGAGTATAGTAGCCAAAATGGAGTAGCCAAATTACTTCAAAAAGAAGCCAAAAAGTTGCCAAATGTGGAGATGTGGAGCCATTCCACTCGAAAACGTTGACTATATTTCTTGCTCATTGGTCCTTTTATGTAAAAAATGCTATACTGATAGTCGCACAAATATATAAGACCACACAACCCAAAGGAATGGACGAGACTGGCAATTCGACAAAAAGTAGCTAAAATTACGCTAAGGCGCTAAACGCTAAAAAATTTAGCCAAAACTCATCAAAAGTCGCTAAATTTAGTGACAAAATCACTAAATTAGCAACTCTGGATGCCATCCAACTCCTGACTCTCACTCTCTTTATATTTCCTCCCAGATTTGTGTAAAATCTGTTCTTCGACTCGCCAAAAATTCCTTCATTAGACAAAAATGCGAAAACTTATCTAATTCTAATTCTTCTCGCTCTTTCTGGAACCTAGCCAGAAACCTCCCCAACAACTTTACTTCTTATTTCCCTTGTTCATTCTGACGGTTCGGTTGCAGTCTCTTTTGATAAAGCTGAAGCCTTCGCTCAACTTTCGCTTCCAACTCAACCATGGATGATTCTGGTGCTGTTCCTCCGCCTCCACCTCCCTCTCACTTAATTATGACTGAAATTTGAATTTCTTCCAAAGATTTTTTTATCTGCCCCATCCAGGCTCAACTCCAAGAAGGCACACGGTCCTGATGGAGTCCCTGCTGTTGTTCTCAAGAACTGTGCTTTTTTCAAAGGTGAAACCTTTGCTATTGCGCTAGACATATCAAAAGCTTTTGATAGGGTCTAGCAAAAATCCTTAATTTCTAAACTGCCCTCCTTCGGTTTCTATTAGAGGTGGAAAGAGTACCAAAATTATGGAGTTGAACGAGTACGAGTACGATTACGAGTACAGTATTTTTTGAGTGGTCGAGTACGAGTAGAAGTATACCTTTTTATTATTTGAGTACGAGCACGAGTACGGTTTTTTTAATGTTCGAGTACGAGTACGCGTGTAAGAGTGTGGTTTCAAACTTTAACTGGTGCATGGCTGCTTGCACGAGCAAAGCTTATTATACCATATGAACGCATTGCATTGAAAACGAGTACAACACTCGAGTACAATACTCGAGTACTGATGTACCCTTTCAACTTCTAGTTTCTATCCTTCTATCTGTGCCTTTATCTCTGGTTTTCTTTCCGGCCGATCTATAGCTCTGGTTGTAGATGGTCACTGTTCTTCTCCTAAAGCTATTAGGGCTCTGTTCTGTCACCCACTCTCTTCCTTTTATTTGTTAATGATCTTTAAGTCGCACTTCTTGTCTTATACAATCCTATGCTGATGATTCCAACCTTCACTTCTCCACCGGCTTCACAAAGCGTCCCTCGAAACAGTAATTCCATGCTTCGCCTGAGACGGCTATGGCACACCTAACCTCTGATCCTTCTACTGTCTCTGATTGGGCAGAGAAAGCCTTGTGGTTTTCAATGCCTCGAAAACCTTATTTCTTTCATCTGTCTATTTGCCACACTCTTCCACACGACTATTCCTATATTTTCAAAAATACACAACTCAATCCTCCTTAATATTCTTGGTGTTTCCTTTTCTCGTGATCTTTCCTGGAAAGACCAAACATACTCTCCTTCTAAAACGGAAACTGCTCTTCTGAACTCTCTAACTGCATGTCTTCTTCTTTAAGGGGAGTTTGCAGTACGGACTTTCAACACATTCTCATCTATTTTCTGTCCAATTTTCCTACGAAGTGGTTAATTGTATTCTCAGTCTCTCATCTAAACCGGTCAGCTCTGAAAGAATCTTCCTCAGTCCATTTTTCATTCTGTCTAGGCATCTCGAAAACACTGTATCTTGAATTTGGCTATCTCCTTCTCCTTCTATAGGGTGGGCATTTTTGCGGGCATACGACCTTGGCCTCTACTCCCTGCGTAATATATATTATATATATATATATATATATATATATATATATATATATACTGTATGCACTAAAACCCACCAGTAAAAAAAAACCCTTGAACACTTTCATCTGTATTTAACAACACAAACACGCTCACTCGTTATTGCTTTTGCTTTTCCATTGTAGTTTAAGTGAGTTATGTATGTGAATATATATATATGGACTATCTTGCATGAACACGAACGATTTTACGCTTTTGCTTTTCCATTGTAGTTTAAGTGAGTTATGTATGTGAATATATATATATGGACTATCTTGCATGAACACGAACGATTTTACATAATTTAAAAATGCCTTCACCGGGACTTAAATTCAGCGTTATCTGCTCCCTTGGGTAGTGAAATATCCACCAGGCTATAATAGCTTTTAGTTCCGTCGACTCAAGAGATAATGGGTTTGAATCCTGGTGGGGTCATATATATATATATATATATATATATGTATATATATATATATATATTTGGACTAAGATCGATTACGATGCTTCTCTGGTTTTTTTATGGTGGGGTATTGTTTCGGACCCCACGTAAAGTTGTAGGTTCCCTCCGATATATGACCTTAAATGTTACTGAGGTTAAACAACCCCAAACATTATTAATGGTGTTGTTATCATATGCCATGGGTTATATTTTGGATTACGTTAGTCCAGGATAAGTTAGATTAAGTTTGACTGAATGATATGGTGTTGTTTAACCTCCTTTGCAGCGTCTAAGGATATATGACGGAAGGGACCTGTAGCTTTACGTGGGATCAGAACAACGGTTTGCTACACAATCTGGAGGCAAAAGACCCAATGTCGTTTAACTTCGCTGATCGAAGGGAAGCGGTGTTATGATACTGGCCACGACATAGCCCGAATGATAAAGTGTCATATTATTGTTAGTAATATGTGCATTTAAATATGTATTTATGCGCCGTGTATTTGTGGAATAAAACAAAATTTATAACATGTCAACAATATGATGGAAGGGCCCTACAACTTTACGTGGAATCCAAACCATGGTCGCTATATTATCCAAACACAGAAGACGTAGTCATATTATGTCAACAAAAAATTAACTGAAGCATCAGTAACAGAGTGAATTAACAAGTTGCTCTAAATGACTCTTCCACGTTAATGAATCACAGTTGAGAGTATATGGATATTTTTTTCTTTCCTTTATATTCTTATTGTTAAAAGTTATATAAATTTCTCATTTCTCAGATTCAGAGTTCATCAAAAGCGAATTTCTTCTTCTTTAAAGAAGTTCAAAATTGTTGATGAACAATCTACAATCGGAGAGATTCAATCAGCTGTTATAATAACTTTGAAAAACAAAATTGGAATGAAGAATTTGGGGATATTAAGTCTCGATTAAAAAAAAAAAGTTTTTGAAGTGTTAAACTTTTTTGCCCAAAACTTCTTTTGAAGATTCATTTCATTCGAAGGGAAATTATAGTACAGTTGAACTTATTAAAGATGTGTTTGTTTAATTATTTTCAGAGTAGTAAGTTAAAAAAAACCTTGTATTCTGACGACGAACGTTTATTCGTTTATTTCGCTTCATTTTAATTTCAACCTTCTTTATTATTTAGAATTTACATACTCGATGCACTATTAAAAAGCAACACTTTAACATTTTTATTGGGGTGTATGATATATCATACATACGTCATTACTTCCTGTATTTATTTGTCTCACTAGAAGACCTCTTATTATTCATTACCTTGAAGGAGCTATAACGAGTAATTATACTGTTACTCTGGCGTGTTTTCTGGTGTCTATGAGTTCTGTATGACTGTAGTGTTTTTCTGTATGACTAAAACAGATTCCCATGCAGAGCTTAAAAAGCTATTGCGTTGTACAGTATAATCATAAATGAAAATCAATTTAAGATATCCAGGTACAGCTGATGACTCAAAATATCTAAAACAACAGTTGTTACAATTTTTAACCAGTAGAAATGTAAGGGAACAACTGAATCTTATCTGAATGGGAAAGCGAGGAGGAAAAGGAAGAGAACTGCAAGAGATAACGTTCAAATATGGAAAATATGTAAAAATAAAAGATTCCAGGGAGACTTCATTTGACATTCAATGAGAATTTGAAAACGGTGGCATTATTATATCCACCAGAATAGTCAGAAGACTTCTTGAGAAAGGTATGAAATCATCTCAACTATCCATTAAAAAGCCTCTTCTTACTGCTCAGATGACTGCTAAACGCCTTTTTTTTTCGGCAGATGACATCGGGACTATAATGTTGAAAACTGGAAAGGTAAAACACCAAAACATGAAAGCATATTTAATATAATGGTTCTCTTCAATGATATGAAATGGTCTAAGGTTTTTAGCAGTATTTTTCTCAAAATTATTAGCAGTTACATAGTGATCACAGGTTCATTTCCACTGAAATTACATGCAAATGCGATAGATATTATCCATACTAGTTTAATAAACAATATGTAAATAACGTAACGGTACTTTCTGTTATCCCGGACCCCAGACTTTTTTTAACACTTGCCAACGAAAATATTACCACTTAACCTAACCAATCATCAACATATACTATATTATAAAATTTGGTCCCACATAATTTAGGACTGTTACATTATTAGTTAGAATTTAGGATCGTAAAAGCGACGATATCCTGGGGTCCGGGATAAAAGGAAAGTACCTAAATACATCTAACCCGTAGACTACTTTTATATACTGTAGAATTCAGGATAAAATTTCATTCATCTTTTTTCGACCAGTATTTTTCATAATACAGTAGATCTCGTATAACGATAATAATTGATTCCACCAAAACCATAGTAATACGAAATTATCGCTAAGTAGTATAGCCGAAAAAGGTAAGAGTGCAGGAATGTTGCAATATTGCAAAGGGGGGTGGGGTGTTGCAAATAAATCCCTGCAAAGGGGGGTGGGGGATGCTGCAGGTGCAACAAGGAAACTTGGAGGCGGCGTTATCCCCCAAGAGAAAGGAGAGAAAGGAGGAGAGGTGTTCACCTGGCAGGAGCCAAGTGCATATTAAGACTTCAGCCGAGTAGGCGTTGTCTTATAGGCTCCTAATCAGCCAGTTGGCTGAATCAGCCAGTTGGCTTAGAAGGAGCCAAGGGGGGAGGGGTACACCTGAAGGGGTAGAGAGAGAGAGAGAGAGAGAGAGAGTATCGGCCTTTGATTGCAAGGGCATGCAACTTGGAGGCGGAGTTCTCCCCCAAGCTAATTTCGTTTACCTAACCTAAGAGGCCTCTAAGGGGTTTTCTCACTCTTTTATAGACCACTAATCCGGCTGAGTTGCCAGATAGCGCCATGTATTCAGGCTGAGTTGCCAGATAGCAATATTTAAAACCATATATTAATCAAAATACCACAATATATTTATATGATGGTAGTTAATCAATACAGAATTTCTTTTAGTTGTTGGAATTAAGAAGATTCATCTGTTTATTAAATAAATAATTCAAACACACGCTCTCTTTACACAATAAATCACTTAATTCCTATTTTATTATAAATACCACAATTGAATAACAGTGGGAAAAACGAAAGGAAAAGAAACCTTACGAAGAAAGTTGAAATAAACCAAAAAACACACGCTCGTCCATTCCCCCCAATCTCCTCACCCCATCTGTGTTTGTATATATATATATATATATATAGAAAGAATCATAATAACCGTGTCTATTTAATTTTGTCATTCCTTATATATATATATATATATATATATATATATATGCATTTAACTGCAATGACCACGCAGTATATAAATGAATAGAAACGACATAATATTAAGGAACGTTTCTGCACACGCGGAAGAGAAATAACGAATAAATGAAAAATGAGGCGAACCGCCCGGGAATCGAACCCAAGGCCTTCCAATTGCCGGTTGGATGCGCTACCATTACACCACGGACCTCAGTCATTCACAAATCGAAATTCTCCTACATAGGGCAGAAACCAATGCCCTGAGAGGGCACCCTCGCAAATCGTGAATATGTGCATTTAACTGCAATGACCACGCAGTATATAAATGAATAGAAACGACATAATATTAAGGAACGTTTCTGCACACGCGGAAGAGAAATAACGAATAAATGAAAAATGAGGCGAACCGCCCGGGAATCGAACCCAAGGCCTTCCAATTGCCGGTTGGATGCGCTACCATTACACCACGGACCTCAATCATTCACAAATCGAAATTCTCCTACATAGGGCAGAAACCAATGCCCTGAGAGGGCACCCTCGCAAATCGTGAATATGTGCATTTAACTGCAATGACCACGCAGTATATAAATGAATAGAAACGACATAATATTAAGGAACGTTTCTGCACACGCGGAAGAGAAATAACGAATAAATGAAAAATGAGGCGAACCGCCCGGGAATCGAACCCAAGGCCTTCCAATTGCCGGTTGGATGCGCTACCATTACACCACGGATTCCCGGGCGGTTCGCCTCATTTTTCATTTATTCGTTATTTCTCTTCCGCGTGTGCAGAAACGTTCCTTAATATTATGTCGTTTCTATTCATTTATATACTGCGTGGTCATTGCAGTTAAATGCACATATTCACGATTTGCGAGGTGCCCTCTCAGGGCATTGGTTTCTGCCCTATGTAGGAGAATTTCGATTTGTGAATGATTGAGGTCCGTGGTGTAATGGTAGCGCATCCAACCGGCAATTGGAAGGCCTTGGGTTCGATTCCAGGGCGGTTCGCCTCATTTTTCATTTATTCGTTATTTCTCTTCCGCGTGTGCAGAAACGTTCCTTAATATTATGTCGTTTCTATTCATTTATATACTGCGTGGTCATTGCAGTTAAATACACATATTCACGATTTGCGAGGGTGCCCTCTCAGGGCATTGGTTTCTGCCCTATGTAGGAGAATTTCGATTTGTGAATGATTGAGGTCCGTCGTGTAATGGTAGCGCATCCAACCGGCAATTGGAAGGCCTTGGGTTCGATTCCCGGGCGGTTCGCCTCATTTTTCATTTATTCGTTATTTCTCTTCCGCGTGTGCAGAAACGTTCCTTAATATTATGTCGTTTCTATTCATTTATATACTGCGTGGTCATTGCAGTTAAATGCACATATTCACGATTTGCGAGGGTGCCCTCTCAGGGCATTTAGTCCAGGCAATTTGTAGTTAGACCTTGGCAAAATTGCTTCAGAAGCTTTCTAAACTGTTTCCAGCTCAGGAACCATTGCCGAATAACATATCCAAAATCCGACAAAATTGGACCCCGGGAACACCCCCAAAAATGAAATTCAAAATGGCGGACTGGATGTTTCCTACGAAAAAAAATAAATAATAATTTACGCTTTTATTTATAGAGATACATTTGATGCTTTTTCTTTCAGTTGTAATGTTTTAAATATATAATTCAACAATATACAACACAACCAGTTATTACGCAAATATAATGTTATATAGCTTTTTACAGATTTTTATAATCAATAATACAACAATTATTTTTTTCCCAGTTTCAAGTTATGTTCATTACAGAAGAAGTGATACCTGGTCACAAACATACAGAAATTAATCCTCTTCATCACTATCATCGGATAGATTACCGGTACTTGGGTTGTTATCGCAACCACTGATTTGGCACTCGCCACAAGCGGCTGAACAGGGCATTCAATTACGCTTGCATCCACATCTTGAAGTAGCACATTTCGTCTTGCAGGAGCAGCGGATCATGTTGAGTAGATAATTTGGAGCTGGTGGCTTGTCGCAGGCTGTAGGGTAGTAGGAATTATTCTTTACATACCAACCCCACTGTTCTGCATCGATCTTCTCTTCTGTAGACTTCCAGATTAGTATTTGAAAGTATGTGCGAAAGCTGTGGTACTTGTGGACGCATCGGTAGGTGGCAAACGTTCAGGTGTAACAAAAGATTTAGCTGTAGCTACCTTTTCAACTAACATTCGATGACGTAGTGCGTTAGTGGATTCAAGTGTTTTGCAGCCATACAACAGAAGCATTGCCTTTCTTCCAGCGGCTTCAATGTCAGAGTGTTGGCAACAATCAGAACAGAATGTATTTGCAACTGAACGGAGTTCAGCCACCTTCATCAGTGTGTCGAATGCTTTGGCTTTACCGATCGAAAAAATTCTGGATGTGCTATCACAGCCCGTGAAAGCATGCACAAACAGGAGATACTTGCAGATGTCATTGCCTAACAATGATTGAATGCTGAGAATATCATACACAGGATTAGGAGATGGTCCCCGTCTTATATCGCTGCGATAGTACAACTTGAAACCACTGTCCTTGGCATGGTACAGAAGGAGAATCAGCAAGTCGGTGTCTTCCCCTATTACTGTTGTAGTTGCATTTTCTGATGAGGAAACTGCTGCACGAACGATGTCCACATCAGCATCCCCATCTGCGTTGTGAACAGTACACCCGTGCTTCTTCAACATCTCACCTACGAGGGAAATAAATGCTTGCTTGTTGTTTTCATTAGCCAAGAAGTGTTCCTTCTGGCCAACAAACTTCATGCTTGGACTGAGATTCACATTTCTGCTTGTCTTGGTGCTGCGTCTTCTGTGGGTCATGTCCTTGATCGTAGGAGAGCTGCTGTAGCCATCAAAAACAATGATTGCTTTTCCATATGTTTTCAGAGTGAAATCGGCATATGAGTTGGCGATGCTGTCATATGTTTCATCTTGACGCCAGGAAACACGATGTAGTAGAGATCCACCATCCAATACGTACTGGTCTGTGCACTGAATTTCTTGAACTTCTTCCATGCGTAAAGTGTCAGTGTATTTGATTATTGCATGAGCTAGCTGAGACTTATCGGGTTTCCTCAAGATACTTCGTGATTCGAACAATGCAGGAGGATATGCACACAGTTCGTAACACATGACATCTTCAAGATTCATGTCTCCGCCAGTGGCAACAGTCATCATTCTCTGAAACAGTAGTGCAGGATCTACTTCTATATCTGAAGCATCAGTGATCACAACGGCAGAAGCAGATTCTAGTGTTTTCACTTTGTCAGATCTTTTGGCAGAATATGTAAAGGCTTGTTTCCCAATCATTTTTACGACAATGTTCGTACCGATTGAATGCAATTGATGAACGTTAACTCCAGGATCAGCAGTTAGCCCTGTTACAATGTTGCAGAGACCCGAGGTAGAATGGAATGGGGATAAGGATTCCAGACGTTCAAGTACTTTCTTCATGTCATTACTGTCCCTGATTTGTCTACTTCCCCTCATTTCCTTGTGCTGTTCACTACTTTCCAACAAAACTCTGGTGTATTCCTGCATTGCTAAGTTATAAGTGGAACACAGAGGCATAGAAAAGAGCCACGTTGTCCTTTGGATGTCTGTAAATCCACTTCCGCGTGTTCAGTCCGCCTTTGCTTTTCAGGGAACGCATTAGTACTTGTTCTATCACCAGGTCTGTGCCGAGTCCGGCCCATAATCTGTCGCTTCTTCTTACCACAAACTTACCTTCCTGGAACATTTTGTTAACAGCTGGATTTTCAGAAGGCAAACTTAACATTTTCTGCAGGTACAGGTATATCGATTTCAGGTAATTGTGATGTCCGGCTGCTGCAATTATGGGGTTGGTCTCCAGCATAGCTTGCAAGTGCAAATCCCACGAGCCGGTTCTGTCTGCTGTTATCAAGGAACGTGCAATGTTGATCATTCGCTGATATTCCAACCAGAGTTGACTTGTTTGCGAAGTAGATTGTAGGTCAGTTTTCTTCGCATCCAAAGTGGTAGCAATCTGAGACAATGCATTCGAAGATTCCACATCCTCAACTGATTGTTTGGCGGTCATAACATCGTCGAGCAGGTCACAAGCTTCCTTATGGAGGTCATGAGGAGTTCCATCTTCATTACGAGGGAAAACGTCTACGACTAGTAAGGTACTAAGAGCTGCATCTACTATCATATGACCACGTACCGCTCTTGAAACAGCTTTTCCAGACATCATGTGTTGCACGGCATTTGGTCCGTATATTTCTTGAAGTACTTCAGACAATCCTGAACCATTCATAAGAGTACCGACTGCTCCCAAAAGATTCATCAGAGTGTGAAATGATCCCAGCATTAAAACAATGTCCTGCAGGTCTCTCTGTTCATTGATGATTTGGGAAGCTTTCCAGAACAAAGGCTGATCAAAGGTAATAATGCATGGGACTTTTTGATCGCGTGCTATCTTGCTCAAATATAGTAATGTCGAAAATATGCAGGTCATGTCAGTTGGCGACATATCTATGATGGGAAGGAACGTGATCGACGCCACACCTGGATGTGAGACACTTGATCCACCGTGAATTGCCTGCATTGTTCCGGACCAACTTGGACCTGATCTTTCTGCTGAAGATATCTGCCAGAGAAGACTAAGTCGACTTATGGTGGCAGTGGCTACTGGAAGTTCACGGAATGAGATGTCCCTCAACATGCTTCTCGCGTGTCTATATTCCCTAATGTCAACGGTTGCAATCTTCTTAATGTCATTGTCACCAACATTACGCCTGTGAATAGAAGGGTGGATCTTGATCTTCGGAGTTATTGCGGCAATCATACCCATTCCATGAAAGGTATTCTTCCCATCCAAAGTGCAGACATCATGATCGACGTTATCTGCTGCTAGAAGGACTGCAGTGTTTTCATCAACAGTAAAAGAGCCAGACCCACTTGCCAGCGCCGCGTTTCTTTCGAATCTTGTTTCTTCTGCATACGACGAACAGTAACCCAGCTGATGGAGAACGTCAATAAGGTACCGTGACCTAAAGTTGTGGTGTAGCTGAACCGACAAACCGATCTGTAGTGGACATAGTAATCCTCTAGGACGGGTTGCTTGCATAATGCTCTGCCCAATTGCACCTATTTTTCTTGAAGCATCCTGTCCCGCAAATGCTTTTGATAATAGCAATTTCAGACTGTTGGGAATGTAATCAAGAGCACTTTCTGCAGTGATGTCATTTGGAGATGGATACACATCTTTTCTAGGCGAGTCGACAGACTTGATATCACTTCTGATTATTTTTGCAGCAGCTTCTACTAGGTAAATCTTCTGTAGCTCTATATCTATATCACATTCTTTCGACTTTTTGTGATAATCTATAAGAATTTCATTAGCTCTCTCTCGTAGTGTTACTACATCTGCCTTCCCACTTTCACCTGATATTATGATCTTGTCTCCGTAACGTTCTAAAAGCTTTCTCTTCATGTGCCTGCGTTCGTAGACAGAGCTCTGACTTCCTTGAAGATATTCCTCCATTTTGGAAATTAGGTCTCCAATCAACAGTTGTTCATCATCATTCTCTTCCAGGTAAGCACAGTCTGAAGGAATGCTTGGTGTTGCTCTTCATTAGTTGGTCTCCCTTTCTTCGAATCATGATCGTCGGAGGAGTATGCGCGAGGAATGTTTTTTCCACTTCGAAAATTTACGCTGCAGGTGTGATGGTAGACACAATCTGCAGCAGGAAGATCACGAAGATAATACTCCAGACGGCCTTTTACATTAAACGACCATTCATCGCAGCGGCTTTCACAGCACCTTTTTATTGTTTCGGAGAACTCTGTAGTTCTTATTTTGACATGCTCTGATTTTGGTTTGTGTTTGGAAAAAAAGTCCACAAAGGTATCACAAAAAAAACAGTGAGTCGCACTGGAAAATGCGTATTCATGAAAACGAGCACTTTTCCTTGGTATTGCCTCGGCTGCGGTCTGTCGCTTCTTTATTTCAATGGTCTTTTTATCCGTAAACCTTTTCCTACATACAACGTGAACACTTATTCCAGCTGTTGCAACAACATCGCTTCCACGGCTGCGGCTGGATGCATTTATACCATCTGCTCCTTTTTGCGAGATGTGAATCACTTCCTGTCCGCTGTCCAATTTCTCCTTACAAATCACGCACAATTCTTCAGGGGTCTGCATTCTTGAAGGCGGACGCACACCGAGTCAGCCGTACACCGAGTCAGTCTGAAACAGAAAACACAAATTAATAAACTGTGTTGCAGTATTTAAAAGGAGTACATAATAACAGTTTTAAAGAAAATGACAAGCACAAATACGCAGATTTGATAGTGGGTTGTAGGAATTAAAAAGTTGTATATAATATAAGTTTATAAAGATGTAGCAATGTCCATTCTCACATACACTCCATACAGTATATTTTATTTACATTACGTGACGTCATAGTTTAATACTAGCCGCCTAATACAATTTTTAGTCATATAGGTTAATTTAGAAACGAAAATGTGTTTTAAAACATTTTACTGATCAAGAAAAACGTCATAACTCTCTCTACAAAGCGAAATTAAAATTTATTGTATTTCGTAGGAAACTGCCAGTCCGCCATTTTGAATTTCATTTTTGGGGGTGTTCCCGGGGTCCAATTTTGTCGGATTTTGGATATGTTATTCTGCAATGGTTCCTGAGCTGGAAACAGTTTAGAAAGCTTCTGAAGTAATTTTCCCCAGGTTGAAGCTATTTTTGCTCTAGATTGCCTGGACTAATTGGTTTCTGCCCTATGTAGGAGAATTTCGATTTGTGAATGATTGAGGTCCGTGGTGTAATGGTAGCGCTTCCAACCGGCAATTGGAAGGCCTTGGGTTCGATTCCCTGGCGGTTCGCCTCATTTTTCATTTATTTGTTATTTCTCTTCCGCGTGTGCAGAAACGTTCCTTAATATTATGTCGTTTCTATTCATTTATATACTGCGTGGTCATTGCAGTTAAATGCACATATTCACGATTTGCGAGGGTGCCCTCTCAGGGCATTGGTTTCTGCCCTATGTAGGAGAATTTCGATTTGTGAATGATTGAGGTCCGTGGTGTAATGGTAGCGCATCCAACCGGCAATTGGAAGGCCTTGGGTTCGATTCCCGGGCGGTTCGCCTCATTTTTCATTTATTCGTTATTTCTCTTCCGCGTGTGCAGAAACGTTCCTTAATATTATGTCGTTTCTATTCATTTATATACTGCGTGGTCATTGCAGTTAAATGCACATATTCACGATTTGCGAGGGTGCCCTCTCAGGGCATTGGTTTCTGCCCTATGTAGGAGAATTTCGATTTGTGAATGATTGAGGTCCGTGGTGTAATGGTAGCGCATCCAACCGGCAATTGGAAGGCCTTGGGTTCGATTCCCGGGCGGTTCGCCTCATTTTTCATTTATTCGTTATTTCTCTTCCGCGTGTGCAGAAACGTTCCTTAATATTATGTCGTTTCTATTCATATATATATATATATTAGGGTGTTTCATACCTATAGGGTAAAATAAAAATGAGCTTGGAGTTTTAATCCACACGTTTCTCCGTATTCTAAAGAACAAGAAAACACGTTTGTGCAAGTTCGAACCAGATCGCGCTGCATTTAGCGGTCCCCAACTTTGACGACTTTTTGTCAGTTCATTTCTCGCCTGCCTGCAGTGAAGACGGTTTTCTTCGTCACTTGAGCGGTTCGTGTTGTATAGCCTATTGGGCAACTATGGAGGTAATTATATATGCTACTAATTATCTCATTTTACTGTGGTATTGAAATTATTATTATTTAATTTCTGTCATTTTACTGTGGTAGTGATATTTATTATTAATATTACATGAAATTAATTAGTCTGTTGCATATTGGACAACTAAGCTGGTAATTATTTATGATACTAATTAATGTAATTTTACTGCGGTATTGAAATTTATTTAATTAATGAATTGTCAAAGAGAACGTAGTGTACACGTATCAGTTTTATAAATAAAGAAAAGCAGTAACTGGGACTCGAACCAGTGTCATAGCCGTTTGGCGGCATCGCTCAAGTCGGCGTACACAGCACGCTATCCACTCCCTAGATGGTGTAGTGGATAGCGTGCTGTGTACGCCGACTTGAGCGATGCCGCCAAACGGCTATGACACTGGTTCGAGTCCCAGTTACTGCTTTTCTTTATTTAATTAATGAAATTAATTACGATGTGAAATTATTTCTGTGGAATTATTTAGTTTGTTTTCTTTTCCAGGTGTCTACCAGAGCGAAAACAGAAGTGTTTCTTATTGGCCAGACGGATGCGAACATCACATCAAGTGGCCTTCCAACTCAGTTGCAAGTACTCAAAAAGTACTTTTACCACCAAAAGGAGCAAAAATTTGGACGTACTAAATGCCTGAACCTGTGCCTGGATGCCTGTCTCATATTTTGGGAGAGAGCGAGAATCCCCATGATGCGTCGAGATTCGGCCTTGAGGAAGATGGAATCCCTTCTCAAGGAATACGACCGGCTTGTGAAGCACAAGTCACATAAAGCAGAGTCCTTCCGAGTGAAGGAGGCGATGTTCAAGGAGGCAATAGCGAAGGAGATCATGGACATTGCTCATTCACAGGCTAAGGAAATGATGAAGAATCAGGAGGACATCCACTTTCTCGACATGCAGCGTGAAGATCCAAATTCCTGCAGCATGGGCCCTGTTGACATGAAGCTTCACTATAAGGAGATTAGGAAAAGGAAGAGGCTGGACAAGATTAAGGAACAACAGGAGAAGGCCAGGAAGGAACAAGGAGCTGCAGAAGATACGGGGGCTTTAGTGATTTCAACTTCGTCAGAGACTGACTCAGATGTCGTTGACCCAACCGTGGAAGTTTTTCCATCCTCCTCCAAGGGAAATACCAAGAAGCGACGCAGGAATCTGATCTCACAGGATGTGACGACTACCTACGATCGGCTGAATATTTCGTACCGCGATTCAGCTATGTCGTACGCTGCAGCGGCTAAATCACTAGGTTTTGACTTGGATGAACTGTCCATTTCTGCCAGTACCATGTACCGCACACGCAAGGCTCTCAGGAAGGTGGCTGCTGAAAGTTATCAATCCGACGAAGTTTGTCCTGGTCAGCCTCTTGTCTTGCATTGGGACGGTAAGCTCCTACCTGACAATGAGCAATGGAAGGAGAGCGTTGACCGGATCGCCGTCCTCGTCTCTGACGACGGCAAGGAGAAGTTGCTCGGCGTTCCTAAGGTGACGTCCGGAACCGGCGAGAAGATAGCGCGAGTTTGCTTGGATTTGGTCAAGGAACACAGGATGGAAGAGCGCGTGCGGGGACTGTCTTTCGACACGACAGCGTCGAACACCGGGATTCATATCGGGGCCTGCGTCCTGATTGAGAAAGGTCTTGGCAGAGAACTCGTGTACTTCCCCTGTCGGCATCACATCTATGAAGTCATCCTCAGCTCCGTCTTCAAGCGTGCATACGGCCCTTCAAGTGGCCCCGATATACCCGTTTTCAAGAGGTTTCAGGCACAATGGAAGTTCATCGACCGGTTGGACGTGCGGCCGTACGATTTTGCTCAAGTCAATGACTCTATGAGGGAACTGAGGGAGAAGTCAGTCCTGCTGGTGAGAGGGATGGTGAGCACGTCGCATCAGCGCGATGACTACAAGGAACTGCTACAGTTGGTTCTCATCTTCCTGGGAGAAGCAAAAGTGGTGGATTTCCCTCTCAGAGCCCCTGGCGCTTACCATCACGCTCGATGGATGGCGATAGCCATCTACTCCTTGAAAGTAATTCTACTGAAGAAGCAGTTCAAGATGTCGAGTCACGAGTTGGAAGCTCTGACAGCCGTAGGTCTCTTCGTGTCCCTCGTCTACATCCGAGGTTGGACTCGTGCTGCAACCTCAAGCAAGGAGGCCGCAGTTGATCTGGAATTTCTGCGTGACGCGGAAGCCTTTGCTATGTCGGGATATTCGTGTGTTAACGCTGCGCAAGAAGCCATGTCTCGACACCTATGGTACATCTCTGAGACTCTTATTGCCATGGCGTTCTTCGACGCAGATGTGGCAGATGAAGAAAAGGCTCAGATGGTCGTCAGTTTGGGTAAGCCCGCATCGAAAAAGGAACTCAAGCGACCCCAAGGGAAGAACGTCAGGAATCTTGCCTCGAAACACCTAACGGAGTTCGTGACAGGAAAGACGATGGCTTTCTTCCATGCATTCGACTTGGACACAGAATTCTTGAAAAAGCCAGTTGCCGAGTGGACTGAAGTAGAGGGCTTCATGCAAGTAGCGGCAACTGTTAACAAAATCTCTGTCGTCAACGATCGGGCCGAAAGAGCCATCGCGCTCACCAAAGAGTTCAACTGTTCTCTGACGAAGAACGAAGAGCAGAAGCAGTATTTGCTCAAAACTGTGATGCAGCATAGGGCGAAATACCCGAATAAAACCAAGAAGGATTTCATGGACAAATGATTCGCAAGAAGTGGTTATGTTTTTTGTATCTTTGTGAAAATGTGTAGTGAAATGGTACTCGTTTGTTGAATAAAAATTCATTGACAGATTTTTGTTTAATTTTTTCCGTTTATGATCTGCCAGAGCATCAAACTGGGGACCCGTAAACTTTAAACTATTGAATTAATACTTCGGTTTATCAGTCTCCTCAGCAAATGGAACAAGGGGATCCATGTGGATTAAACTTTTTCCAAACTTTTAATTTATGAAACACCCTAATATATATATATATAAATAAATGGATTTTCACCTTAAAGTGAATTAAAACATTAACTTTATTACTTAATTCCTATTTTTATTATAAATATCACAATTGAATAACAGTGGGAAAGGAAAAGAAACCTTGCGAAGATTGGTGAAAATTAACCAAAACACACGGTCGACCATTCCCCCCAATCTCCTCACCCCATCTGTGTTTGTATATATAAACGAATGAACAACTCGTGCACACACACACACACACACACACACACACACACACACACACGCCTCTGGACATATCATGTGAATGAAAATCAGAAAAAATGCCAAACGTATATTTTGTCATTCCTTATATATAATATATATATATATATATATATATATATATATATATATAATATATATAAATTGATTTTCACCTTAAAGTGAATAAAAAACATTAACTTTTACTAATTATTTTTATTATAAATATCACAATTGAATAACAGTGGGAAAAACGAAAGGAAAAGAAACCTTGCGAAGATTGGTGAAAATAAACCAAAACACACGGTATTATTCTCAAATCTATACACACACACACACACACACACACACACACACACACACGCACACACGCACACGAGGAATCGTTTCCTCGACTCGAATCACACCTGTTTGCCCAGAGGCCTTTTTGAAATGACCATAATCTGACCTCTTTTTCCAGTCTACTCGAGCAAAATCTCTCTTCACTCCGATTCTTAGATACACACACAATTATATTAAATAATAATCAGCGAAAGAAATAAGGTGGGCAAACCTGAAAGTACTAATAATTATATATATATATATATATATATATATATATATATATATATATATATATATATATAGAAAGAAAGAGAGAGAGTTTTGTTCATTCTTTTAAAATAAATAAAGGAATGGATATATATATATATATATATATAGGGTGGTACAAATTACAGTAATAATAACAACTAGCTTTTCCCCGAATTGTAACAACGGATAAGGTTTTCACTCCGCCTTAGACCCACAGTTTAACGTGGAAACCGAATGCTCTTTTCTGGCAAACCTGAAAGTACTAATAATTATATATATATATATATATATATAAGAAAGAGAGAGAGTTTTGTTCATTCTTTTAAAATAAATAAAGGAATATATATATATATATATATATATATATATATATAGGGTGGTACAAATTACGGTAGTAATAATAATTAACTCTTTCTCGCCGAATTGGAAAAGCTTTTCACTCCGCCTTAGACCCAGCGAGTGCGGAACGCCGATATGCTTGTATCTTTTGCCAGGAAATTCCATTCACGTAACCTGGAGCCCAATAATTCCGCTTTCTTTTTCGGAAGGCCCAAATCTCTCACGATATCATTCAGCATAACCTGCGTTATCATACGTTGTTTATTTGATTCAGGTTGCTGAAAGTCTGTATCTTTAGTGTCATCAATTTCCATTGGTTCAACTTCAGACTCTTCATCCAGTGTCCATGACTTTGGGGGAGTTGGAATTGGGTTATCATCGTCATGTAGTACTGGTCTCATGGCAGATGCAAGATTTGGGTATTGAATTTTATGTTTATTTTTGGCAAAGAATCCTGAAACGTTAGTCATACAAAAATAGCAATCCGTTAGGTGATCCTTGGGCTCTCTCCAAATCATTGGTATGGCAAATGGCATAGATTTGCGGGTACCTTTAATCCAACCCCTAAAAGTGACGGCACAGGAAATGCATGAGATATGAGGTGCCCAGGATTTGTCTTGGTCGCCTACCTTACATCCAAAATAAAGTTCGTAAGCCTTCTTCACGAGTGGGGTCATCGTCTTCCTCTGTGCCATTATGGTCAGTTCTCCACATACGTAGCAAAATGTATCCCTGGGATTAATAGTTTCGATTCATGCTGGCGGAAAATTATTGAAATCATGGAAAACTTTTTGGAATGAAAAACCAATTTTTTCTATGAAAAATTTTAAAATTTGAGCAAAACTTGAAAAAAATTTCTTTCTTTTTATTAAAAATCTGTTTGTTTAAATAGCTATATTTTTTAATGCAAAAAATACTATTAATTATAGTTAACCTGGAAAAAAAGAAAGTAAAATTAAATTAGTACACTTAATTTTAACTAATATTTTGGTAAAACTCTGAGTAAATGGAAATATTATTTTCTCGAAAACTATGGGTGATAGAAAAATTCTGAAACCATATTTGGAATCAGCATCAAAAGTTCTATAAGAAACACCAAATAGTTTTCAATAAACAAAAATGTTGTTCCCTAGTGTAATTAACTCTTTCTCGCCGAATTGGAAAGCTTTTCACTCCGCCTTAGACCCACAGTTTATCGTGGAAACCGAATGCTCTTTTCTTTTTTAAAAATATAATTAAAGGAATGGATATATTTATAATTTCTTTATTATAAAATCCTCTCGATTACATTAGTGACTAATGATCCGGGGATAGTGGGGGAAAAATATTGACATGGTAAAGACAGCAAGGGGTAATACGAGCATTAAATCTATTGGAGAAAATATGAAGATGCCACTACTCGTCCGGACCCGTTATAGCGGTGTTACGATTGGTACACAAACTTATCATAGCTCCACCCAGCTACACTGGCAACCAATCACTACGAACATCTGGCCTTAATCTTTTGGGGGGAGCTTGGCGATTGTGCATATAAAAGGAAATATTTTTCAGTTTGGAGTAACAGTAGCTATTTTCGCGTCAGTGAATAATCATTCCCTCTGCCAGTGCATTCCCTCCACCATGGACCACGAACTGTACGCTTTTCCGGATTTTCTATGAAGAAGGTGACTGCAGCATTAACTGCAATTAATCTTTTTAACGCGATTGACCGTGATGAATTATTTCCAACGCAAACCGTTGAAGATATTTGCAGTGACGCTCCTTACAATCCGACGCAAGGGACTACCATAGAAATGTAAGTGTCTATAATTTATTCACAAGAAACATGATTTTATATATATGGAGAGTTGTAGTATTTCGTCAAATACTTCATTTAGATACTCACCATTATGCTAAAATCGAAATTTTTTATGGCAATCGTTTTAAATGTCATTTGGATTTACCTCTTAAATGAGTTTCGACCAAAGATATCTTCACATAATGGGGTCTGTCTGTATACTCTCTATATGTTTTTATTAAAAAAGAATGAACATTATTCCTTTAAGGTCCGATGAGGATTTGACACGTGTTATAAGCACACCGGACAAAAAATTAGTCACCCCTAATAGCACCGATAGTAGGAAGTTCAAGGTCACACAGAGGGCGCTGATGTAGCATTGGTAAGTGACAAGTAGCGGTGACGTAGCACACAGGATCAGATCTGTTTCGTGAGGTGGTGAAGAACAAAGTGTGTGTTGGATATAGTCTGCAAAATGGGTCGTGAGGCAGACGTTACTCAGTGGCAAAAAGGAGCCATCGTGTTTGGCAGAGCCCACGGACACAAAATGTCTGAAGTAGCCCAATTTGTTGGTGTGTCAACGCGTACTGTCCAGCGAGTTTACAAAGAGTGGTGTAGTTCGCAATCAACTGACAATCGACGGCGTAACTGTGGCCGGAAAACAATTCTCGACAATAGGGGCCGCCGCCATGTTTCTCGTCTAGTAACTGCAAATCGTTTTCAAACCAGAGAACAATTGCTCCAAGAAACCAATGAGGTTCTCCAGCGACCAATTTCCGAACGGACATTGCGACGAGAACTGCATGCGATGGACATCTGGAGCAGGGTACCACGGAAGAGGCCGCTGTTAACAGCAAGTCACAAATTGGCACGTTATAAATGGGCTCAGAGGCACAAAAACCGGAATGCGGCAGATTGGAAACGTGTAATTTGGTCCGATGAGTCCCGTTTTTGTTTGTTCTCCAATGATGGGAGGCGACGAGTACATCGCAGGTCCAATGAAGCCTTTAATCCTGAATGCGTCGAAGGTGTTGTTCAGCCTGGAAACAGAAAGTGAAGCGCAGGAATAGACACCCACGGACTCTGGCGGAACTTCGGGACCGGCTGATGAACGAGTGGCAGCAAATCGATGTTCAGTACATGCACAACCTCGTAGAGTCTCTGCCTCGCCGGATTCGTGCGGTTATCAAGGCCAGAGGCGCCGTCACACGTTATTAGGTACATTCTGAGAGGGGTGACTAATTTTTTGTCCGGTGTGCTTACAATCTTTTGAAGAATCTCGTGTCATAAATACGGAGGATATACTGATCAGTCAGCATAATGAATGTCACACCGAAATAATGTAAGTGTTTTTCGATCTTTTTGGGGTAAGAAGACAATATATTTAAAGGGTGATCCAGAGAAATGGGACCCAAAAGAAACCCCTGTAACTCTTAAAGTATAAGTCCTTTTATAAACTCATACGCATCATTCGAAAGAGGATAGTTACAAGTTTGTACAGGATTGTATAGGTTTTGACAATACAAGACAAGACAAGATACAAAACAAAATAAAAGCATGGCAGTTTTGCGTCAAACGTTTCCCGGCGAGTTAATCTCAAGATTTGGAGACGTTGAATAGCCCGCAAGGTCTCCGGATTTTTCTCCCTTAGATTATTGTCTCTGGGGATATTTAAAGAGTAGGGTCTACAGAAATAACCCAACGACCTTGCAAGAATTGAAGGCCGCCATCACAAATGAGATACAGGCCATACCACAGCACACTCTTGCAAAAGTGATGCAGAACTTACAAGCGAGAACACTGGAATGCGTGGCAACTAATGGAGCACATTTGAAAGGAGTCATTTTTAAAAAATAAATATTTCATAATAAACTTGTAACTCTACTCTTTCGAATGATATATAGTTTTTATGAAAGGAATTAAATATTAAGAATATTTGGCTTTTTTTATGGGTCCCATTTATCTGGATCACCCTTTATTTTCATAAATTTATTAAATTAAAGAAATCAGTACAATAACCATCTTAAACTACAGAATATACCGTTACAAATATACACACGAACAAAAACATTATACTATACAACGAGTACGTACAATTGGAAAACGGATTTTTATCTGTCTGCATACCATTTCATCGTTTCGGCGAGTGTGACACGGGTCAAATAAATTTAAAAAATTTATAAATTCTTTATCACATGACATATGCATGAGAAATGAGACGCAGTACATTCCGCAAGCATTACTAAACTATCCTTGTATACGAAACGGGTTCCATACAACTTCGGGAATATGTAACTGAGCGAGAAATTTTACAATAATAGGGTCGCTCCAGGGTTGAGTACCGAGTGAATCAAAATAGTACAGGCGCTGTCTATTTTTAAAATAGACAGCGATCCAATGAATCCCTTCATTACCGATGACATCTGTGTTCACAATAAGACTACCGCATTCTCGCGTACTTGGCAAACTCAATGTTTCATTCTTCGCAAACACGCCGATAAATTTAGAACGTGTGACTCGTTCACTATTCATTACTTTCTGAAGTGCATTAGCATCCATTTTAAAAGTCAGTGATAACGCTTCTAAATCTATCTACTTCTATTAGAGCTTGCGATTCGAGATATACTAGTACACTAATAGGCGCGTCTATAGGATTGGCGAATTCCAGCCTCACTGAGATGTTTCCGCTCTGCTGTGGGCTTAAATGCGTATTTACGCTAGCAGATAAGTCAGGTGTAATGTCAAACGGATAAAGGTTAAATTGATCAATGAATTCTTCCTGCGTTACCCCATTACCAAGCTCATCACAATCACCTGCAATATGGGACAGATTACTATAGGCTCTGGCACAAAGAGGTAACACAGCGTCTGATGAATAGTCCGTACCCATTGTTCCACCCAAAGTAGTGCCATTAACGTATAGAGTTATATTTTTAAGTCCGAAATTCTCGAATTTAAAGGCACTCTTTTTATATTTTCCATTCACCGAAGCATGGTCCTGCATTCCGATTAATATCCTTTCAGGAAGATTTCCCAGGGCAGTGTTTTCTATCTGCTTCGATGCCAACCCTGCAGGAACCGTATATAGTTTGATTTGTACTCTGTTAATAGGATATTTCACTGTAGCGTTTAATAAATGTTTCTCAATTTCTAGTTGTTTTGGTGAACTTAATTTCACTCGCCGTACGCGGAGGTACGTGTCCATAATGTGAACCACAACGGGGTTTGCACCCTCTTCTTGATCAGCATCCAGATTTAAGCAGATCTCAGGACTCGTGCGGGTGAGCTTTATTTTCATATCCACCCCGTTGACAAGCAACTTCTTCTGGAAAGTGAAATCTGTGTGCAGCCGTCCAAAACACTCGTATATTTTCTTTTTAGAATTTTTAAATTTGTCCTTTATACTACTTTCATCTTTAGTTTGATAATATCCCTCGGCACTTAAAAAGGTAGCCTTCGCTTCTTTGGAAAAGTTGAGGACATTTTCCAGATAGGCTCTTAGATGATAGTACCCCGTGCCTGCCGATATGTTGGTCTGATTCAAATATACGTCACACTGGTTGAATATGGAGTGCAGAAAGTTTATTTCAGGGTATAGAGCATATTTGTCATCGCAGACCGTTCCATCAGAATGGGCTATACGTAGCTTAGCGTACATGTGCACACAGCTTGGATAAAAAAAGTAAGGGCCTGAGCTGGGTATCACGAATTCTATAGGTGCACTCGGGGAACTAATTGTGTTTAAAGGGTTAATTGTAATAAAATCAGTGCTCAATAGAAACTTCAGTTGGAGGCAGCTCAAAAAGGGACAGCTCCGATTTACAGCATTGTGAACTACATGGGTGGATGAAGCGTGCCATGGCGAGTTAGAAATAGTGCCTCCTCTCTCGACAAGAGGTAAACAAACTATGATTCATGAGATCAATGTCCTTAGCTTATATCAGTCAAAAAAGTGGTCAACCATAGGTTTCATTCGCTTACAGCACTTCTTTTTTGATATCCTTTTACGTTTAATACCACTTGACCCCTTCTTCCGGGCAGCCCTCTTCTTCTTCCCGCCACCACGCATTTTTCTCTTTGCATCTTTGATGATTTCGTCCCGTGTACGCTTTAAATGTTTTTTTAGCGCTTCTTTAGGTTTAGCCCCGGCCAATATGTCTTCTACAGTGTTAAGACCTGATTGTAGCGCTTTCCTTCCGAGGTATCTGGCACCCCTCTTCAGCAAAGGAACAGCCGTACGTAGTATGGATGAAAAAATGGATCTAAGTCCACTACCGCGCTGGTATCTCACCCCTCGATAGACAGTGAAAGGCTTTCTATCCATTATAACTCAGTGCGTCGAAAGTGTAGCTTCACTGTTAAGCTCCCGTTACCGAATGGGAAGTTTTCACCCTCAATCGTTCTTATATATATTGAGATATTGGTTATTAAATTAGTTGCGACATTCACATAATGGGGTCTGTCATATGTAATACTCAAACTCCTTCCTCTATGGTTGGGGATGTGAGCAATGCGCAGCAGGCGTGCCTGGGTATCCCCAACAAACTGGTGCTCCACTATATTACTGTAAATATAGCACATGTCTGGGGACCTTTTAGCCAATTTCTCCATCTTCAATTGATACATTAATCTGGACAAGTCATGATGTGTCTCGTGAAATGTGTCTCTTTGGAAGGCTGCGCTATATCGGCCATTGGTTAGAATTTTGAACATTCTATGGTCTTTAATACGTCTGGTAGTCTTTGATTTTAGGATTAGTGTATGTGCATGGTTTCCTTTGTTTACGATTTCGTATACTGAATCATTCGTAAGGTTTGAGTTTCTTAAAATTACGTTTAAGCCTCTCACAACATCCTCGACCGAACCATATTGACCCGGTCCTAGTCTTACTTCTGTACTGTAATACCGTGCAACCTTAGTCCGAGCGATACGTATAGTTTCATCCATAGCTACCCCAGCTTTTTCACACTCGTCAATGTCTCTAAGAATCGTAAAAACGGTTTCTTTATGTTCAATATTTAAAAAGATGGTGTCCAGCTGAATTTCGCATATCCCCACCTCATACGAATCACGACCCAATTCAATGTGCCCGTGGAGTTCTGTTACAAAGTTGGCTAGTGCGTTGTTAGGGTGTACAGACAGGACGAGGAGGACGGGAGTGTGACGTAGAAATGGTTAGGAGCCATGTTGCATACTATTTAAGCTTAATTATGCATCAGCTTTTATATAGGTGTTGAAGCTTTCTGGGTACCCTAGCCATTTCACCAGGTACATTTTTCTCTTTCCTGAACCTTTGCTTCCTAAAATTTTCTCAATTTTAAACACATTTTTTCCTAAATTAAACGCAACTTTCTGCAATTCCTCGCGGTAAAAGCCTCCTGAGATTTCTTCCCCATTCAAATCTTCAATGTAATACATCATTATCTCACCTTTAGGTCTCATAGCCCTAACTTTATAAATCTCGCGTGTCCTCTTGCTCAAAACCCTTTGCGAATTTATTCCCCGAACGCGACAGCCTTACATAATCATTGATTTTGAAGCGCGCCGAGTGTGGTGGTGGTGTTGGTGATCCATCTCTTCTCGGGAGCGTACCTCTTTCTAAAACTTCGTTAGGTTTTTTTGTTTTTTTTTTTTTTTTGGTGTTTTTTTTGTCCCAATCGTGCGATGGTGTGAGCGGTTGTAGGATGATGCCAATGATTCCAGAATGTCTAGAAATCTGTATGTGTTTTTATGTGTAAAATAACGGTGCATGCGTTCCTTTATGGTGCGCTGAACTCTTTCAGCTAAAGAAGCCTTATGTATAGAATTGGTTGTGTAATAGCTGATATTAAACTCTGTCAACATGTTCTGAAAAGCACGGCCTATAAATTCCTTCCCCATATCCGTACAAAAATAGCCAGGAACCCTGTTTTCTTTTAACATTAGCGTTTTGGTGGCTTTAGCAACTGTTTCAGGTGATTTATTTTTCAGAGGAACTAGCCACAGATATCTAGAGAATACGTCTATTATGAATAGAATGTAGCGGTAACCATCGTTATACACAGAATATCTTTGCATGTCTGTTAAATCTGCTTGCCAAATAGAATCAATCGAGGAAGCCGTTGTCTTGGCTGTTTTAAACCTTTTTCTCACAGGCTTATGAAGCGTATAAGCGTCCTGCTCCCTCAAAAATCTTTCAACATCTTTTTTCCTACTCCGTAAACACTTCTGTACAGTCTATCTACGCCGCCGTAGAGGATGGGTTAGAAATGTCATAATAGCGTTTAGTTAATACGTTAGCCATTTGCGTATTTTAGAGGCACGTGGGTAGGGTTGACCGTTGTTTAACCTCTTCTTTCTCCTCTTCAAAGGTGTTACCGCCGGGGGTGACGGCGTCTTCAATTGTGTCACATGCGTTGCATGTTCCAAGTCTTTTAACCTGTTCAGATTTCCTATCAACGTTTTAGGGACATTTATTTGTTGTAGTCTTGCTTTAATATGCTTCCATCCTGATGGTGATGGCCTATCCCACTTTCTCACCAGATCATGGACAATGTCTACGATATTCGATCCCTGTACCTTTGATCCTTCCACAATGATCTCGCCTGTATCGGTCCATTGTATGGCTGGATCCTCATTCAATAGATTATAAAGACTTAAGCCTTTACTCCTCAATGTATGTGGGAGGGTGCTTTTTAATACATGCTCGATATGTTGTGTGGCTAATCCCTTAATTTTTGGTTGGTCAGCTGTATCGTCGGGCACAGATCCTATGTCGCCATGTCCATCGTCCCCCGTGCTGTGCCTAATAACCACAGGAATCTCTGTAGGGTTCTTATAATTTTCGTACTCGTGAAGAAATTTCTGCAGAGCTTCTTGGTATAAGATTCTTTTCTCATCAGGTGTTTTTTCACTGTTTAATAGGGCTAGCAATTCGCTTTCCATTCTTTTAAGTCTGCTTTTACGGGGATCTAGATCCGTGTCTGGATTCCTTTGCAGTGAAGCGTACACCTCGTGGGGAATCACTACCACTTTCTTCATTATATTAATCTAGTCAGTAAAGGACCCAAAACTGAAAATAAGATGGGGAGAAATGACCCTCCTGTTTGTACAATAATTCGTTTTTTCTTCGCTACAGTTTGACTTTTACGAGCGAGTGCACGTATTATGTTCTTGTAACGGCGTAGGCGAGCCTTCTGAGGGGTTTTCATTGATACATTGCAATTTATAACGTTAAGACAGATTTCACAGATGCATTTTAAAAAGTCGGCGTCGATATTTTTAATAAACATCTGCTGCATTGCCCGGGGCAGTCGATGATAGATTTTTATTAATTCACGGTATTTCTTTAGTCTCTTTGTCATTCTGGAATATACACCGTTTCAGGCTCGTTTGGAAATATATTCGTTCGTAGAAGCACTCTAAACGTGTTTCGCGGATGAAGGTCGCAAAGCAAATATCCGTAACGCGTGCTTGTAGCTTCTTTATAAACTTCCAAAAACTCCTTACGCTGATTCGGGAACATTTGATTGGCTAATACCCCAATTTGTGATACATCTCTACGTTGTGCGAATAAGACTAGATATTGCGTATTTAACGACACATCGCGCATGTATCTATTTTTGAAAAATAGATTCTGATTGATGAAGAACACGCTTATGTTAAGATGGTGGGAGAATACTGTAAATGTCTCGGCAAACGTTTTATCCATCTCCAACATGAGATCGTCAATTACAATGACTGTATGTTCATTTCCCTTTAACGAATTAACGTCATATACGCCTTTGTGGAACAAAATATCATCTTGGTACTCGTTGAACACTGATTGATACGTCGAATAGCACCATATAACTTTATGCACAAATTTCGAGAACATCTCTCCCTTTTCTTTAATGATTTTAAGCATAAACACAGTTTTACCACATCCTGTAGGTCCAGATATAATACATGTGGATGGGCTCGTGAATCTGAATTTTTCTACAGAGTCCATTTCTAACACGTCACACTCCTAAGTGGGTCATTTACAAAATATTACAAATTTTGAGTGCTGTTCCTTATATTTTGTTTTCTTCTCCCACAGAACCGTGAATGACGATGAGGTACAGCACCCCAATCATTGACATTACGGATGACCTCGACGACAGTGTAGTTGTGATCTCCTCCCCTGCCAACGAACCCTCACCAGCGATACCGGTAGCACGTCCAAAGCGGAGGTATGATGAAGAGAACCCCACGTCAGGTATAAAGCGACCGAAATACGCGCCTGTTGCACCAGTAATAGATCCCCAACCCTCAACCTCTTACGCAACAATCCCCCCAGCAGCACCTCCCGCTAATATATCCCCTTATTCATCCGCCACAGTTGCCCCCCGTTCTGTTAAGTCTACAATAATAGATCCCCAACCCTCAACCTCCTACGCAACAGGCCCCCCAGCAGCACCTTCCGCTAATATATCCCCTAATTCATCCGCCACAGTTGCCCCCGTTCTGTTGAGGATGATATAACGTTTGAGTTGGTGCGCTCCGCAGCCCCCACCCCAGCCTTGACTAGAAATCGGTATAGAGTCAGGGTCGACCCTAGAGCCATGTATAGCAATGGAATTGAGCGCGGGCTACGCCGGGTTGTACAGCGTATTGTAGAGTTTGCTCTTCAGAACGCGACGAGCGTGAAGTCAGGACGAGTCTGTCCTTCGGATTCGGGTCAGATGACGGTGATGTAGATGATTATTGGGTGTAGTGCCATTTAGACGTTTGGCGGCTGAAGATGTAGAATATATATTAGGACGTATAATGCAAGCTGCCCAAAGTAGTATAGCCTTCAATATGGACAACTTCACGGTAAATATTGATCGTGTATTCCGTGTTGCGGGTCATAGTGCCATACCGTATACTCTTAACTCAATTCTCCGATATTTACCGAAAGCATATAAACGTCGATCGTGGTTGCGGCTTTATAGCAGTACTCTTAGCACGTATGTTTACTGTACAAAATACACGGACTCAAAAAATTTGGTGCCTACGGTCGTGGAACGTGCCCGTAAACTAGCTGTAGACTGTGAACTTGAATTTGACTGTAATATGGGTCCTGAAGAGCTGAGAATGGTAGAACAGGAAATGAATGTCCGTATAGTTGTATTTGGGTTGGATGATCGTCGTAGGACTGTGTATGTTTTTAAAAGCTGTGTGAGAGATCGTACAAGACCCCTACTTATTTTAGGATTGTCAGGGACAACGTATCTCCCCATCCGTAATATAAGGTGGCTTTACGCGAGTTATGACAAAAGTCGAAAATATGGGAGACATCATGATTTGTGTAAGGGGTGCCTCGAGTTTGCGGATGATATAGTGAGACATTGTAAAGAATGTCACATGGTATGTGAGCAGTGTAAAAGCACCAAATGTGAAAGCCGTGTAGTTGAAGCTGAGAAGAGAGACTGTGATGTGTGTAGACGCACATTTTCAATAATAGCTTTGATTTCCATAAATCAATTGGCACGTGCAGGAAAATGAGAATCTGTGAATGTGGTATGTTTCACACAATGGATAATTGGGGAAATTTAAGCACAAGTGTGACGAAATTCACTGTCCTACATGCCAGGAGGAATAAGGCGGATGGAGTAAAGCATGTATGTTATATGAAAGATGCTAAGCCTAAAAATAACCCTTGTATAACTGTATACTACGATATAGAAACATATACGAACGCTGAAACCAAAGAGGTAATTCCACATTTACTTGTGAGCCAGACCATCTGTGATGAGTGTATGGGGATCGAATGTGACGAGTGCCCCAAATGCGGTAAACGGACAAACGTTTTTAAAACGAATGTCCGCGATAGTCCTGTGAAACTATTTGTGTCCTATATTGTCAAGTTAGCCGACAAGTTCAAAAAAATGACTGTATATTCTCGCCCATAACGGGGCAAAGTTTGACACGCAGTTCCTTTATAAGGAGTTGCTTGAACACGAATCCTCTGAGATATTTACAGGTGATCCATTGAAAAGAGGCAACAAATTAATACAGATGCAAATAAGAGGCAATGTACAATTTAAAGACACTTTATTATTCACACCTTGTAAATTAGCAAAGCTACCCAAGGTGATGGGAGTAGCAGCTGAAGTTTCCAAAGGATACTTCCCTTACACTTTCCTCACCAGCGAGACTTTAAACTACGTAGGCCCACCACCACCCAAACATTATTTTAACTATGACTGTATGAGTGTAGATGAACGTGAAGACTTTGATCGATACTACAACAGTTTTAATGAAAGTAACCCTTATAATATAGCTGATGAATGTGAGCGTTATTGCGTGAATGATGTGCGCGTGCTTAGAGTATGTTTCCAGGCCTTTAGAAGGATGTACATAGGCCGTTTCAAATGCGATCCGCTGCAAGTCGCAACCACCATCGCGTCATTATGTTTTACGGTGTTCAAGAATAACTTCATGCCTAAAGACACCTTAGCCATTATTCACCGAAACAACCCCGCAGTTACGGACACAAGGCTATTTACTGGCTCATACACCTACAGCAACAGACAGGTGTATACATAAAGCACGCCCGCAACACGGGTGAAGTACCCATTAAGATTAATGGACGTGTTTTTTGGGTTGATGGGTTAAGTGAAAACCGTGTCACTGGTGTGAAGACTGTGTACTCCTTTAACGGATGCTGGTGGCATGGATGCCCCCGTCCTGAGTGCGGAATCGCCGGAGATATCCACGGTAGATCTCCTGCCGACTGTCTTGCATGGACCCGCACCCGCGATCAACTTATAGGATCACAGTTCACTCACAAAGTCTTGTGGGAGCATGAATATGATGCACGGATGGAGACAGACGAGGTGTACCGTGAGGAAATAAACACGATCAAGCGTTCAATGGTGCTGGATCCTCTCAAATGTGGTGATAGCTTGTTTGGAGGACGTACAAATCCATTCAGACTATACTTTCCACCTACGGAGGGCGTGAAGCTCCATTACTACGATTTCTGTTCTTTATACCCATACGTGATGAAGAACAATCCGTACCCCGTGGGCGCTCCTGAGAAACTGGTGGGACCTAACCTGCCCTCCATCAATGAATTTTCAAGAAATTTGAATGATCGTTACTTTGGGCTCTCTTTCGTAGACGTACTCCCCCACGCAATTTATGGATGCCAATCTTACCTGTCGTTATCGACCACAAGCTCATGTTTCCCCTGTGCGTGAAGTGCGCGGAAGAGAAACGGCGATTGTAACCATATACCCCACCAGCGTAAGATCAGAGGCGTATATACAAGTCCTGAGCTGGCCCTAGCCGTACGCCATGGTATAGAATACTGAAGATACATGAGGTGTGGAGGTTTCAGAAGCTACCCAACCTTTTCACACCATATATAAACGCATTTTTGAAGGATAAGGTTGAGGCATCAGGGTATCCGCGAGGAGTTGATACCGAAGATGAAAAGTCTGCCTATATTCAACGTTACCGCGACCGCGAAGGTATACAACTTGATCGTGCCCAAATTGCAAAGAATCCTGGCAAGCGCTTTAGTGCAAAGTTGTGTCTAAACAGTCTATGGGGAAAATTTGCACAGAATACCGGCAAAGGGAACATTCATTTGGCACAAAGTTATAGTGATGTCTGGGATTATGCCAATGCTCCCGATAAAGAGGTCATGGAGATCGTGAATGTAGGTAATACTTACATAATAAAGTACAACAACACTGAATTGGCCACAGATACCTCAAGGGTTACAAACATACCTGTGGCCAGCTTCACAACAGCCTACGCCCGTATAAAACTTTGGGGTCTATTGCATTCTCTTGGGCGGAGAGTATTGTATGCCGATACAGATAGCGTGATATTCACAGAGAGGGAGGGTGAATACATGCCCGCTATTGGGGAGTTCCTCGGCGAGCTCACTGATGAGATCAAGGATGAGTATGGGGACAACGCATACGCCGACTCTTTTGTCTCAACAGGACCTAAAACTTATGGGGTACGGGTGAGGGTGGGGGAGGATATGAAATATATCGTGAAGGCAAAGGGTATTACGCTCAACCATGCGAATCGGCGGGTTGTTAACTTTGAATCGTTGAAGGATCTAGTGTGTTGGACGATGATGAGGCGAACGACCTCCCCAACTAATTGTAGGCACCCACAATTTTCGGGCGCAGAAGCTGGGGGGCGTGAAGGAACTTAGGGGTACGAAGGTGTGCCGTAACACCTATAGGAAACGTTACCAGTTACCTGGTACCTATGATACCGTACCCTTTGGATACCATAACTTTTGATGCGCCTATTGTTAACTTACTTATGACACGTATTTGTCTTGTATATAATCTTTGATGTATCTATTGTTAACTTTTTATTACACGTATTTGTAAATATATATAACTTGAATATCTCGTTTATTAAATCGTATTTGTAAATATATATATAATTGAATATCTCGTTTATTAAATAAATCATGTTTCAATTAGCGTTTCACTTTCTCCTTTGTGTGTGTGTGTGTGTGTGTGTGTGTGTGGTGCGCAGGTGAAAGTTCTAAGCTCCGCCCACTGTAAGACAGCAACGTGAGTCATGCTACTATCTGGGATTCCCTGCGTGGTCAGTCGACTGCAGTAAGCCCTTGAGATCAGACGTGTATTCGCCAGCGTAGAAGAAAAAAAGGAGATCAGACGTGTATTCAAATGGCTACCTTTAATATTGCTTGTACAACGTTTATGAAATGGTATTCAGCAAAGTGCCAGGATGTGGTGGATACCGAAAAACTTCCTATTCCCCCCTCCTATGCCTCTTTTAAAACCACATTGGATTGTGCGAAGTTGCAAGATGTACAAATACTCTACGGATGTTCTGGTGAGACCGTTGAAGGCTTTCGTTGCACAGACGATGTGCTGAAGTATGCTGTAGAGCTAAACTTTATAAAGTCTCACATATACCGTGAAGTAAAAGAAACAACGCGTGCAGAAGAGAAGCAGCAGGTATGGATAATGAGTCTTGTGGATGGGTGGTGTGACAAGCGGTATTACGTCATGTTACACCATGTCGATTACTCATACCCTACGACTGAAAATGTGAATCTCGTGATCATGGACAATCTTAAGTATTTTTATCACTATATTAATGTATATCATGATGAGGTTCGTAGTGAGGTTGTGGCTAGTGCCCTGCGTGAGTTTTTAACAGACTTTAGAGACGAGTATCGTTTGATGGGCAGAAAGGAAAAATATGAGCATATGTTCCTCTCAAATAGTGCGCCGGAGTGTGAAGATGTTTAGTAAAACATAAAATGTGCCTAGTTCGTGAAAATTATCCTGAGGGAAACTGTCTGGTGCGTAGTCTGGTAGTGATAAAACCGAAATTAATTCTTGTAGCGGAAAAACACCTACCCAATATGTACAACAATTCGATTATGGTGCGACTCGCGGATCATACGAGTTCGAACAAGCCCATTCACGTATCATCGAGTCAGCCGCCCATCGAACCGTTCCTGCCTACCTGCGTGCCTCACACGGCTCATAGTTATCTCAGAGCTTGAACCGAGTGGACGTGCGCTCCTCGAATACGATGGAACTTCCTTTGAGCAGCATTCTCAACGCCTCGTACGATGTGTCCGTGACGAAATCGTTGCGCGTGTTCAGGCGTAAATCCGGTACCGTTAGCTATGTACTGGAAACGGAATGTAGACAAACAAACAAACGGGTTTATTTAAGTGTCGAGGAGATGAATAGAATCTTCGTGATAGTTGAGAAGTGGAGTGAAGATCGTTATAAAATACCTGCTAACGTAGGTACAAGAAGAGAGCAGATTAGTGACGCACCCTCATACGCCGTTGTATGTACGTTGTGTATAAATAACGATCGGCCATGCATTGATATACGGCTGATGTGGAAGAATGCTTCTGATAATAACGCTCTTGTTCCTACGCGAAACCGTTTCATCCTCGACAGAATGTTTGAAATCGTCGGATTCCGCAAGCTGAAACCTATATTAGACGCGCGTGTTACGGATATGCTTTATTTTGATACAGTACTTGAATACGCATACACCGCTCTGCTCGATGGGTTTACCGAGTGTAGGGCTGAACAAGGTGAGAATGGTCTAGAGCTGGACGTTTATTTAAAAAGTTTAGACTCTTTGAAATACCATGAACTTTGGTACAAAGCAATTGATCGGTACAAGGCTGAGCTCACCTACACCGTTCACCCTGAAGAACTATTTCTTTATATAACGCGCAGTTGTCGTAACGATTTAGAAGATTATTTCAATTGCCGCTATGTTGAGTGAAGATGAGTTCACGATTGAAAAGCTCGGGTCGGTAGAAATAAACCCTCGATTGGAAAAGCGTGTTTATAAACTTGTGTTTAATAATGTAGCTAACGATGAACTCTTTGTGCGTGCTTTTGATTGTATTCTAGACGTATTTAAAGATGACTTACCAACCGGTTGTAAAGTGGGAACAAAAATAGTACTGAACGATATGAAAGCCCTTCATATCGAATACAGGTTTCCCTATACTTTAAGCGGTGAAATATTATTAAACCGCATATACTGCGTAATGCAGAGCAATAATGATGTAATTGTAGACTCGATTAAGTGCGAGTTTAGTATTTTGAAAAAAAAAGTGAAATGTATTTATACATATTTGTGATATTTCTCCTGTACTGTTATATTGAAGGATTATATGCATATTCCTCATTTTCTATTATTATTGATCATTCAAATGTATATTTATTTCTATATATCTCCATAATTGTGTGTGTGTGTGTGTGTATATATTTTTTATTATATGCATATTCCTCGTTCTATTATTATTGATCATTCAAATGTATATTTATTTTCTATATATCTCCATAATTGTGTGTGTGTGTGTGTATTTCTCCTGTACTGTTATATTGACGGATTATATGCATATTCCTCGTTCTATTATTATTGATCAATGTATATTTATTTTCTATATATTTATAATAAACAGAATGATGCAATGTTGTTTTACTTAATTCTTTTGGTTAATTATATCATGTTACGCCTTCTAAACCTACTAGCGGAATTCTAAACCAACTTTTAAGAAAATAAATGGTACAATCTGGCAACTCTCCATAATAATGTTAAAAAGTGGTAGCTGGCAACTCAAGCCATTTACGCCTTCTAAGCCAACTGGCTGATTAGGAGTCTATAATAATGTATACAATTAAAATGGTATCTGGCAACTCTCCATAATAATGCTAAAAAGTGGTATCTGGCAACTCAAGCCATTTACGCCTTCTAAGCCAACTGCCTGATTAGGAGTCTATACTAATGTATACAATGGTATCTGGCAACTGAAGCCATTTACGCCTTCTAAGCCAACTGGCTGATTAGGAGTCTATAATAATGTATACAATGGTATCTGGCAACTCTCCATAATAATGCTAAAAAGTGGTATCTGGCAACTCAGTCTTCGATTAGAATTAATTAATTAAATATATAGCACAAACTGGCAACTCAACCTTCTATTGAATACATGGCGCTATCTGGCAACTCAAGCCATTTACGCCTTCTAAGCAAACTGGCTGATTAGGAGTCTATAAGACAACGCCTACTCGGCTGAAGTCTTAATTGCACTTGGCTCCTGCCAGGTGAACACCTCTCCTCCTTTCTCTCCTTTCTCTCCTTTTTCTTGGGGAATAACGCCGCCTCCAAGTTTCGCACCTGCAGCATCCCCCACCCCCCTTTGCAGGGATTCTTTTGCAACACCCCACCCCCTTTGCAACAACCCCTTTGCAACATTGCAACATTACGTAATAAATTGCAACATTCCTGCACTCTTACCTTTTGCGGCTATACTACTTCGCTAAATGAATATAGGAAATATATGTTAAGGCTTTATCCGTCCCAAGACCATCGAAGTTGACATTTTTCACCCAAAAAACATACTTTATATTTAAACATTCCGTATTAATAAATAAACATATTAAGAATATTTTAAAGGCTTAATATCAATGCAAACATTGTTAAATAATTAATAAATTGAAAAATAAAATTCTTACCTTTGGCTAAAAAGATCTACAGATCTACAGAAGCTAAGGCTAACAAAGACCGAGAGAAAGAAGAGAGTAGGGGGTTAAAAGAAGAGAGTAGGGAGTTAAAAGAAGAGAATAAGGGGTTAAGTAAGTAAGGTTTAAGGGGGTTGATGGAGAAGTTGAGGTAGGATGGGAGAAACTTAATTCTTGGAAGGAGAGTCTCCTTCCATAAGAACCTCTGGAGGTTCAGCTGAGGTTAAGGTTGAAGCTACAGAGGGTTCTTTTTCCAGTCTTGGCCTCTTCGCACAAAAGTTGTCCAATGTTGTCTGCGTTGCAGCCTTTCTCCTGTTTATTAACAGCTTTTTGAAGTAGGACATGACAGTGTTTTCATACTGGCAGTTCATAAACTCTGTTGTCTCTATGGAGGGATGTCTGGCAGCCAATCTCTTCACCTGGTCCCAATGATAGAGAATTTCCTTAACCTCTGCAGTTGTCATATGGTCATCCTGTTCTCTTTCCTCTTTCCCACTGTCATGTTCGATCATAAAGTCCAACTGTTGCAGGTCCTCAGTAATACCGCCATCGTAATACAAAATTTTCATCGTTATATGAACACATGGGGTCCTATGAGAGGGCCATCGTAATACAAACTATCGCGATACGATCGCATCGTTATACGAGATCCTACTGTATATATTCACGACCTTGATGTCAATTTAGTCATTTTTAGTGAGTAAAATTTCTAAATTTGCCGACGACACTAAAATTGTGGGTAAAGCAATTTATTTATTGGATAGAGAAAAATTTACAGCGCAATCTTAACAATTTAGTGGAATGGTCTAATCAGTGGCAAATGAAATTTTCCACAACTATACAAATGTAAAGTCATGCATATAGTTATCACAGCGGTAAATTGAACTACAGTATGGGAAGTAGTGTGTTAAACGAAATCTCTGAGGATAAAGATTTAGGTGTCAATGTTACTAAGGATTTAAAGTTCTCAAAACAATGTTCAGTTGCGAGCAGTAAAGCGAATAGAGTACTCGTATTTGGTTTTATTTTTCGTAATTTTTAATATATATTTTAAGGATATCGTTTTACCATTATATAAGTCGCTTGTTAGGCCTCATTTAGAATGTGCTGTACAGTTTGGTTGCCCTATATGAGTAAGGACATATAAACAGTAGAAAGGTTCAGCGAGGCACAATAAAGCTTATTCCATCGTTACGTGAAAAAAAATATGAAGATAGACTCAAAGAGCTGAATTTGCATACGCTTGAAACTGTGTTTGAAAGGCGAATTAATTCAGATGTTCAAAATTTAAAATTTGTTGACAATGCAAATTATGAGGATTTTTTAGTACTAGACAATTAAGAGAAAAAGTGGTTTGAAATAAGAGTCAAAAGATTTGAGACAATAAGAGAGTCAGTAGTCAAGAGGTGGAACAGCCATCTCGTGGGGATCGTGGCGAGCACTTCGGTTAATATGCTGAAAAATAGGTTGGGAGGTATTTCAGTGGCATTAATTTGCATTAAAAGTTAGGTGAATTGGGATGTTCTTTTTTCTAGTTAGTATAGGGAGTAGCCCGATTTTGCTTTTTGTTTTAAGTGTGGTAGGAAGTGCTAATTGGGTCTGGTTGCAGAGCACTGGAAGATAAGGGTACGCATAGTGTAAATGAACACTAAAGCTATTATTTTCATTATACCTTTTCCTACTTTCTTATAAATCTTCTTTCACAACTATTTTCTGTCTGCAGTGGCTGGCGAAGGAGGAAGAGAAATGTCTGTTCTATACTTTACCATTATTACTATTCCTGTGTGAAAACTTTACACGTCAATAAATATAAGTATGGTATAAATTTTCAGTATTCTTTATTTTCATTTGCTTTTTTCTATTTTTCCCCCTCACTTGGGCTAACCTAAAGTGGATCTTAGGGTCTTTGTTTGCCGATATCTCTGTAACACTGTAACTCTGGATATATCTGAAGTTTCTGCTTAATTTGTTTTGGTCATATTCAGTAACAAGTCTTATTTCGAGGTTGTTCGTTCAAAAAATTGAGGAGGATTACAAAATTTGAGGAGGTTACAAGACAGCAATTCTACGAAGCACCCACCAAAAGTTATGGTATGCTCTCATTTTCTATACTTTGAATTTGGGGACTTATGACCAAGGTTGTGACGTAACTAGTTACTCAGTAATCCTGAATAACTAATGGTAACTAGTTAAATTTTTTGCCCGAGTAATTGTAACTGTAACTATTCACAAAAAATCACGAATATTTGTAATTTCTACCATATATTTTTTTCTGCGAGGGCAAAAAGTTAGGAGCTACTTTTTTTTCACAAACCATACTTGATGTGCATATTGTGCAGAGTGCAAATTTATGGACAACATATATCTAATGATAATACGGTAAAATCTTGCTCTTTATTCGTTAAATCGCAATCAGTTTCAAACAAATGAACAATCTTGGCAAGTATCACTTGTCACAGAAAGTACTAAACCAAGAAAAACCAAGAACCAAGAAAAATGTCTAAAGTAAATTATGAAGTAATTAGTAAGTAGTTACTTTTTTGAACTAGTAACTAATAACTAGTCACATTTTTGAGACAGTAACTGTAACTCTAACTCATCTACTCTCTGTGTCTCATCTACCCTCTGAGCAGTCCACCATGCTCTCAAACACACACTTCTACCTCTATTCTTCACTATACATATATGCATCTTACACCTAACATAATCTTTTGAAAATTTAAAAAAAAAAACGGGCAACGTTTTCAAGAGCCTCGGAGTCCCTTGGGGAGGGGACCATAAATCTTCCACTTCTGGCTTCCCCGTTGTTCACTTTTTATAAACTTCTGCAACATTCGTGGCCTTTCCTCACATTTTCAATCTGTTGAACACCACCTCTCCTCCTCTAAACCTTACCTTCTCTTCCTCACTGAAACTCAGGTGTCTGGGACGACTGACAACAACCCCTTTTCTGTACCCTCCTACTTTCTTTATACTCAATTTCATTGCAAAGGTGGATGTTTCGTTTATGGACGCAATGTTCTAACTCGAATTTCACAATTAAACACGTGAAATAAATAAGTAATGCAAACTCACAAGGAAAAAGAGAAGCGATTCCAAGATCTTTCGTGTATTCAACAGTATACCTTATCAAGGAATTTCAAGCTTCTCGAGTGGCCAGGTGAAAACCCAGATCTCAATTTAATCGAGAATTTATGGTTTGATTTGGAAAAAGCTGTCCGCAAGAGAAACTCTTCGAATCTGAATGGATTGCAACAATTTTCGACTGAGAGATGTCGAAAATCTGAAGAAAAATAATCCAAACGAATCGTTGAAGTCATTTAAGCAAATGGTGGAAACGCAATTGCATTAAATAATTTTGTAAAAAAATGTACGAAAACTTTGGCATTTTAACTTTTTTTATTTTCCTCAAATTCTTTGATGTTTTGCATTATATGTTTGAGTTAAACTAATTTTTTTATTTGTAAATTTTTCCAAACAAACTGTAAACTTTTCACAACTATCCCATGCATGGGACAAAGATAACGAATATAACTGAAATATTTCTCTGTACGAATGTATGAGCGTTACTCGTCTTAATTCTATGCCAGTCGTGGGCTCAAAATCAATTAATTTCACACTCATGATTGACGAAATGCATACTAATAGGCGCAGAGACCTAGAGAACTGCCCACAAGGACTTGATTCCAAATTATCAGTCTCCACCCCGAACTTATATAAAGCGCAGGAGCGACTTACAGTATATGAGACTGAATTGATTGAATCAATAATTTCTCCCTAATAAAACTTTATATATAAATATATAATCTTAATCTCATCCAAATTCGGTTAACATTTTTTTTATTTTATTTTTTATTCCAACATAAAAATTTCCTTCTGCCTCCAAATCACGAAAGAAGGCCAAATCCAAAGTTCCATTTTTTTTTTATTTTTAAAGAATCCTAAATTCCATTTAAACTCTGAATTAATTAAAAAGGGACTAGAAGTGATTCGATGTTTCTTTTTACCATTCTAACTTGGTTCGTTTGAGAGGGATATTTATAAGTTGGCTGAAGTTCAAGTACTTAAAATAGTCAGTGACTCCCGAGTGAGGATAAATACAAGTTTATGTACAGTGCTTACAATAAGTCTCGCGCCTCTGTCTCGTCCCAAAGTAGTCTGTTCGGTATAAAATGGGCGGTCCTTATGGCAGCGGAGGTGTGTTCGGATTGGTGCACAAAATTGCTCGAACCCCATCAATGACGTCCATTATTACGTCACTTCTGCTACATTTTAGTGTTTAAAATACAAATGATTAAGAAGCAGAATGACCAAGTTTCGGGATGTTGGGATGGTTATGGAGCAATCCTAGTCATCATAATATTAGCTGGGCATTACATTATACCGTCTCAATATATACTGTAGACTATAGAGAACGACTAATCCGGAAAATATCCCAAATCATGGCATGATACCTAAGTTATTTTGACGCAGGTCTAAATTATTTGCTCAAATGCAATGATTGATATTAAGTAATTGTTGGGAATTGTTGTCAATATTGTTGTTTGTGATACATATCCTACGTGAAGAATCTAATGATCAAATTCCTCAGTGAACCTCTCACGCGCTCGCATTTCGAGGAAATCACGGTCGTCTCACTAATAGATAGTTTATCCATTGTTTTAAGTGGTAACCTATTTCATCTTATGAAAGTCATTAGTCTAAAGCAAGGCTGGTGGGCCGTGAATCAGAGAAATTTGCATTTGATTTGTTCATCGTAATTAAGAGTTTATTGGTAGCGTATCATATGACAATTCCCATAAACATGTGATGGCCTCGATGTTGCCAGTTTTTATTTTTTTCCTGAAACTATTACCTTCTCATAGTTTGTTTCAACAATGCATATATTATCATATCCACGAGCATAGACATTGCAAGAAAAGATTCTAACTAAGGATAAGTAAAGTTCTTTCATGGTCACAATATATACTTTTATAGATGTCAAACATAAAAATATAATAAAATTCTATATTAACATAAATATATGTTCGATACACATTTACGTCATGGCTTTAACATCAGTATTTCGTATAGCTTCCTCCGGCATCAATAATTTCTTGCAATCGTTGCGGCCTAGAAGAGGCCAGATTGTAGGGAATGTTTGGTATTCGACGTAAGCTCTCCCAACTATTCCTCGTGTGAGCTAAAAGTGCTTCAAATGTTCTTTCATTGCGTTGCTCCCATTCGTTAATCATTATTGCCCAAAGGTTTTCAATCGGATTCATATCAGGAGAACGTGGTGGCAGATTTAGATTAATAATCTCTGGCTCCCTTTCCTCCTCCCTTCGTAATTCCCCACCCAACCTCGTTTCCTTCGACATAGCAACGCTTACCTCCATCCTCATTCCACTTCCTTCATTAAACCTATTATCGCTTTTACTGTCCCTCCCTTCCATCCTTCACTGCCAGCGTTCTTAAACCTAGCACATAAATTATATAATATGGAATCTAACACCTTAGATCTCTACGCATTCATGTTACTTGAAGACGCCTGTGTCTTAGGGGAATCTAAGTGTTGAGAGTGGGCTTGAGGGGTAGTCTATAGATTACTACAGATGACTTTGAACGCTCCAACTATTTAAAAATGATTATTTATTACGCACATCATATGGCATAATACACACATGAATTTAAATATCTTACACTATAGGAATGGAAATGAATCCTACCAGAGTTAAAAAGTCGCAAAATATGATAGATTAGTTTGTATTAAGAGGTTACTAAGAGAAAAGGATTTGGGATAGAGCGGAAGGCAGAGAGTATATTTTCTCGAGTTTCGGTTATTATTAACGTTATATGGATACATTGCCATGCGGTGTGATGAGAGAAAGAGAGAGAGAGAGAGAGAGAGAGAGAGTTACAAGGAGTTACAAGGAAAAGAAGTACCTCAAAAGGCCTTGCGGCCCATACCGAGGAGGTACAAATGGCAACAGGGTGCCAGGGAAAATTTTCTATACCATCAAATAGTGTGCAAGATTTAGTCTAACCTTTTCTTGAACTGATCCACAGAGGAACTGTTCACAACTTCTGAAGGTAACCTGTTCCACGTGTCACAGATCTTATAGGTAAAGTAATTCCCACACACACTAGTCCTAAACGGCTTCAAATCCAACTTCCAACCATTGTTGCGGGTTGGGTTATCATTTAAACTAAACATGCTTCTAAAATCGACATCGTTGAACCCGCGTAAAAACTTGAAAACCTCGATCAGTTGACCGCGCAGCCTCCGAGTTTCCAGTGAAAACAAGTTCAGGGCGCGTAACCGTCGATTGTAGCCCATATGCCTAACGGAAGGGATTAACTTTGTGGCCCTCGCCTGCACTCGCTCCAGCCTCTCAATATCTTTCCTGAGGGTGGGCGACCAAAACTGCACAGCATATTCCAGGTGCGGCCGAACCAGGGAATTGTACAGTGAGAGCACAATCTCCTTGTCCCGAAACTGAAATTGCCTCCTGATATAACCTAACAGCTTCTGGGCTTTCTTTTCAACCTCTACGCACTGTTTGGTAAATTTAAGGTCGCTGCTAATTAACACACCCAAGTCCTTTTCCAAATCAGTCGCCTCGATATACTCCCCAACATACTTTGCATTTACCCAAGTTAAACGGCATTTGCCATTTTTCGGACCACTCTCCTATCCCACCTAGGTCCACACGCAGTTCCTCGATCGCTTCGGGCGTCCCAACATTGGCCTCAAGCTTGGTGTCATCAGCGAATTTGGCGATCCGACTGACGATGCCACCGTCGATATCATTCATTTATGTAAATGATAAACAACAGCGGCCCCAAAACGGAACCCTGAGGAACCCCACTAGTGACCGAGGCCCAAACCGAACTAGCACCTTTAATTACAACCCTCTGCCGCCTATTCTTCAGCCAGTTTTCAATCCACCTACCTACTTCCCCACCGATACCCAGCGCGCGCACTTTCGCCATTAGCCGGCGGTGAGATACCTTATCAAAGGCTTTCTGAGAGAGAGAGAGAGGATGGAGAGAGAGAGAGAGAATGGAGAGAGAGAGAGAGGATGGAGAGAGAGAGGGAGAGAGAGAGAGAGAGAGAGAGAGAGAGAGAGAGGATGGAGAGAGAGAGAGGATGGAGAGAGAGAGAGAGGATGGAGAGAGAGACAGAGAGAGAGGATAGAGAGAGAGAGAGAGAGAGGATGGAGAGTTACAAGGAGTTACAAGGACAAGAGGAAGCCTCAAAGACCTTTCGGTCCACTCTGGGAGGTTCCTGTTATTAAACAAGTTTATTTTTATTTCAACTATCCTAGCAGTAGTAGAAAACTGGATAGAAAAGTAGAAGGCTCTCTCCCCACCCTCCGCTCCCTCCCTGCCAGAGGCAGGTACGGAAAAAGGTTGAAGAAAATACCTTGACCCTGGAAAAGTAGCCAAGGAAATTTTACAGGAAAGTGGAGAATATATAAATAGCTCTATATTTAGCTTGCTCACAGAGACACCGTGCAAGCGAACTCCCGCAGAGTTCTGTTATGTTTTAATCTTAAACTATGAGAGTATTCAGTACTTTGTCTAGCCTATTTTTAAACACATTTACACTTTGACTGGAAACAACCTCTGAGGGAAGTTGGTTCCAGATATTAACTATTTTATAGGAAAAGAAATTTCCGCGGACAGAGGTCCTAAATATCTTTAGTTCCAGTTTAAACCCATTATTTCTTGTCGGACTGGCATTAAGTGAGAATAAGTTTCTGTAATCTACCCTGTCTATTCCTTTGAGCATCTTGAAGACTTGAATAAGCTGACCCGGCAACCTCCTCGTCTCTAAGTTAAACAGATTTAGGCGCTCCAATCTCCGTTGGTAGCTTTGCATTCTCATTGAAGGGATCAATTTTGTAGCCCTTGCTTGTACTCTTTCTAACCTTTCTATGTCCTTCCTGAGGGATGGAGACCAAAATTGCGCACAGTATTCCAGTTGAGGTCTGACTAGAGAATTATAAAGAGACAGTACAGTCTCCTTGTTCCGAAACTGGAACTGTCTTTTAATATATCCAAATAATTTTAAGGCCCTCTTTTCGACTTCTGCACAGTGCTTGACGATTTTAGATCGTTGCTGATATAGACTCCTAAGTCTTTCTCTAGATCGGTCTCAGTCAAGTTCCTTCCCAAGAGAGAGTAATCGGTCTTCGGGTTTTTATAACCTATGTGCATTACCTTACATTTGTCCAAGTTGAATGGCATCTGCCAAGTAGCAGACCATTCGCCCAACCTGTCAAGATCGTTCTGAAGCGTTCTTACGCCCTCCTCAGTACCTACACTACTTCCTAATTTCGTATCGTCTGCAAATTTGGAGATTGCACTTAGAAGCCCAACGTCTATATCGTTAATATAGATGATGGAGAGAGAGGATGGAGAGAGAGAGAGAGAGGATGGAGAGAGAAAGAGAGAGAGAGGATGGAGAGAGAGAGAGAGAGAGAGAGAGAGAGAGAGAGGATGGAGAGAGAGAGTTACAAGGAGTTACAAGGAAAAGAAGTACCTCAAAAGGCCTTGCGGCCCATACCAAGGAGGTACCAATGGCAACGGGTGCCAGGGAAAATTTTGTAAAAGTTTAATTTTCTTTCAACTATCCTAGCAGTAGTAGAAAATTGGATAGAAAAGTAGAAGGCTCTCTCCCCACCCTCCGCTCCCTCCCTGCCAGAGGCAGGTACGGAAAAGGTTGAAGAAAATACCTTGACCCTGGAAAAGTAGCCAAGGAAATTTTACAGGAAAGTGGAGAATATATAAATAGCTCTATATTTAGCTTGCTCACAGAGACACCGTGCAAGCGATCTCCTGCAGAGTTTTTCTTATGTTTTAGTCTTAAACTATGAGAGTATTCAGTACTTTGTCTAGCCTATTTTTAAACACATATACACTTTGACTGGAAACAACCTCTGAGGGAAGTTGGTTCCAGATATTAACTATTTTATAGGAAAAGAAATTTCCGCAGACTGAGGTCCTAAATGTCCTTACACACTCAAATAGTGGGCAAGATTTCGTCTACCCTTTTCTTGAACTGATCCACAGAGGAACTGTTCACAACTTCCGAAGGTAACCTGTTCCATGTGTCACAGATCTTATACGTAAAGTAATTCCCACACACATTAGTCCTAAACCGTTTCAAATCCAACTTCCAACCATTGTTGCGAGTTGGGTTATCATTTAAACTAAACATACTTTTAAAATCGACATCGTTCAACCCGCGTAAGAGCTTGAAAACCTCGATCAGTTGACCGCGCAGCCTCCGAGTTTCAAGCGAAAACAAGTTCAGGGCGCGTAACCGTCAATTGTAGCCCATATGCCTAACGGAAGGATTAACTTTGTGGTCCTCGCCTGCACTCGCTCCAGCCTCTCAATATCTTTCCTGAGGGTGGGCGACCAGAACTGCACAGCATACTCCAGGTGCGGCCGAACAAGGGAATTGTACAGTGAGAGCACAATCTTCTTGTTCCGAAACTGAAATTGCCTCCTGATATAACCCAATAGTTTCTGGGCTTTCTTTTCCACCTCTACGCACTGTTTCGTAAACTTAAGGTCGCTGCTAATTAGCACACCCAAGTCCTTTTCTAAACCAGTCACCTCGATATTACTACCCAACATCGAGTAGTCCGACTTGGGATTGGCGTAGCCAATGTGCATCACTTTGCATTTACCCAAGTTAAACGGCATTTGCCATTTTTCAGACCACTCTCCTAACCTACCTAGGTCCGCACGCAGTTCCTCGATCGCTTCGGGCGTCCCAACATTGGCCCCAAGCTTGGTGTCATCAGCGAATTTGGCGATCCGACTGACGATGCCACCGTCGATATCATTTATGTAAATGATAAACAACAGCGGCCCCAAAACGGAACCCTGAGGAACCCCACTAGTGACCGAGGCCCAACCCGAACTACCCCTTTAATTACAACCCTCTGCCGCCTATTCCTCAGCCAGTTTTCAAACCACCTACCTATTTCCCCACCGATACCCAGCGCGCGCACTTTCGCCATTAGCCGGCGGTAAGGTACCTTATCAAAGGCTTTTTGAAAGTCGAGATAAAGTATATCAATCGCCCTACTCTTATCATACTCACTCAACATGACGTGGAAAAACTCGAGCAAGTTGGTGAGACACGACCTATGCCGTCTAAACCCATGTTGGGAGTCCCCAAGCAGCTTGTAGGAATCCAAATGGTCAACGATCCTATCAGCTATTATCCCTTCTAATAATTTACCTACAACTGAAGTGAGACTGATGGGACGATAGTTCCCTGGACTTTCGTGATCCCCTTTCTTAAAGATAGGGGTCACGTTGGCTTCCCTCCAGTCGTCAGGCACCTGGCCCATCTCCAACGATTTGTTGAAGACTGTAGCCAGGTGGGGAGCCACCTGGTCGCGCACTTCTCGCAACACTCTGGGGAGAAACTGGTCTGGCCCAGGAGCCTTACACGCGCTCAGTTTGTCTATTCTATCGGCGATGACTGTCGCGGTACATCGAACACTATCCAGGCCAGCACCTTCGTGCCAAACGCCTGGCTCGGGGATGACGCGGGTATCCTCCCTGGTGAACACTCCCGCAAAGTACTCATTAAGCACATTGGCGATGTCTGCGTCGGAAGTCCGCAGAACGCCGCTTCGGTCCTTTAGTGGACCTATCATGCTTCTAATGGGCTTTCTATTATTAACATAACTGAAGAACTCCTTAGGGTTCCCCTTGCAGAGGCTTGCCACCCGTAGTTCTTCGTTACGTTTCGCTAGTCTAACCTTTGCCTTCACTTCCCTACACAGGCGGACATACGCTTCAGTGTTCTCGTGGGAACGATTGGCCTTCGCCCTCCTATACGCTACTTTCCTATTTCGGATAGCCAAAGCGATGTCACGATTGAACCACTTAGGCTGCGTTGAAGCAGGTGTGACCGGTTTTGAGGGTATGGCAGCAGACTGCAGCACCATAAACTCGTCCCGGAATGCACTCCACACCCGCTCAACATCGCCGCCGACCTCTAACCCCATCTCACCTACGCTATCCCTGAGGCTAACAAAGTCCGCCCGCCGGAGATCGAGCTTACTGCCTCTCGAGTTACTACGCTTCACCCGAGGGACGCGCACACGGAACCTAATCAGACCGTGATCACTCCCGCCCAACGATTCGTCAACGGTGAGGCCAGTGACGAGGTTGTCTTCGGTCGTGAATACTAAGTCTACAACGCTTTCGCCTCGTGTAGGCTCGTTGACGCACTGAGTGAGGAAGTTCTCATGAGCAAAGACAACTAGCCTCCTCCCTTCAGCATCAGCAGTCCTGTCTTCCCACTTTATGCCACGACAGTTGAAGTCTCCTAAAACTACACACACCCTATCACCTAGTAGGCTACTGAGTTCGGTGTACAGGGCTGTATCCTCCTCGAGGAGGAGATGCGGAGGTCTGTACACCAAAATTAACCTATAGTTCGTCCCCCCCACGTTCAGATCGACACCAAGCAGCTCCCTTTCCGATCGGAACTGGCAGTCAACCGGACTCAACGTGTCCCTGACGTATATTAGTACCCCACCCCTCTCCCCACGGGTGCGGTCTTTGCGAAACATTCTATACCCGGGAATTTCGAACTCCCCAACGTAGTCCCTACGATCAGTATGAATCCAGGACTCGGTGATAGCAACGATATCCTGGTATTCTGATGCTAAGAGCACCCGTAGCTCGCAAAACTTGTTCCTAATTGACCTGGCATTAAAAAGCATTGCACGGAGGGAGCCATCCCTATTCTGACCGCTCCCTAGCACGACCCGTTTCCCGAACAGCCAGGGCTGTCGGGAGTTGAAGAGCCCCTCACTAACGAGGGGGCAACTTCCGCAGGAGACTGAGCCCCCTCCAACGTAGGAGGAGGGTCACCCACCTGTACTTCGACGCACCCTTCAGTTGAAGGTACGTCCGCCACCGGCTCATCCTCATCTCTCCCCGGTGGGGGCCCATCATCTCTCCCCGGACTCGACCTCACCATTCTGTATAGGTGCCGGTCGAGCAGCGCGCCTAGCACACCTTTACCCTTGTTATTGAGGTGGACACCATCCCTCTGGTAAAGGTCCCACCTACCCGAAAATGCATCGAAGGGGTCAATAAACTTCACGCCCAGAGGAACGCACAAGTCTTGTACCCTCTCATTGATGCCAATGACCTTACTGAGTGCGTGGTCACTGGCATTCATTCACGGTAAAATACCCATTAACATTCCCCTGTCTGTCTTCAGTTTTAGGTCATCCGCAAGAGACATGATCTCGGTGATGATCCCTTCTGTAAGACCTACCCCACCGCCTTTGAGGAACAGGTCATTGCCACCAGCGTGGAGAACGATCGCAGTCCTCCGACTAGTCACGCGCACCTTCTCTACCTCCTTCCTTAAGTGCGCCGTTCCCCGCCCAGGTAAGCACCTTACCTTCCTCCCATCCCGGTTTGCAGAAGCAAAGTACTTCTCCTGGCCCCTGATCTGCGAGTCCCCAATCAAAACGGTGTCTTCCTCCTTCGAGCACAGGAGACTAAAGCGGTTAGAGGTCTTCACAGGGGCAACTGGGGTCTCAGGCTTCGGCTTCGCAGCCTTCTTGCCCGAGACCTTTCGAAACCCGTCGCCACCCATACACGTAGTTACACCACCCGACCCACCCCGACTGGTAGCTACATCCTTCGGTTTCTTTGGGCCATCAGTAGGCCCCTTCCCACCCTTTTTCTTCATTGGCCCCTTCCCACCCTTCTCTATCGATCCCTTCCCACCCTTCTCTATCAGCCCCTTCTTTGCGCCCTCCCATTGTTCTAGATACTTAATCTTACAGTTTAAATCTGCTGGTGTGTTTTTAATTTGATCTTGTCCACTGGGTTGGATTTCCAGTGCTACGATCCTAGCTTCAAGCTTTTTTACTAATTCCTTTAGCTCTTTAACTTCCTTTTCTTGGTTGTCTCTAAGTTTACAAAACAAACATACACTAAGGGATGTGATATCGCTGATACTACCCTCAGGGAAGTCAACGCACCAATGATTAACTTTACATTTAAAGCATTCTGCTTTCAATTTAGCTGGCCCTGCCATATTTTCTCTTTTTTATTTTTCTTTCTGAATACTCTGAATAAGATAAAGCGTTCTAGCAATGAAAACTATCCAAAAACGTTCTGACCAGTATATAAAAAAGGGGGGGGTGAATTCATCCCGCGCGTAGACGCATCCACCTATTTGCAAGTAACGTTCATCCTTTCCAGAAGACTACACCTCTCCTGCTGCCGCACCGACCAAAGGTCTCCCCAGGGCCGGACAATCCCAAACGTGTCGCAGCTACCAACTGACAAACACTCGCGACGCAGGCGTCACAGATTTTCCGCCAGGAGCGACAGCGAGATGCAGCCCCTTACTAAGTCTTACTAGTCACTCACAAGCGGCCAGACTCTTAGAATCCAGTGTTCAAGGGGTATCCCACCAGACCCAGAGGCTACGCCCGAGACTTTACGCTGGCCTGGCAGCCAGCTGGGCAGTAAAGCTCTCTCACCTCAGAGCAGTACAGCCAAGCACCATCAATTGGTCACCAAAGAACGGTCGCAGGGGGCTGGTCAGGCCATTACGCGTTAGGAATGGGCTTAACTGGGCACTAGCCACACTACATTCATCGCGCCCCTACGCCTGGGACCCCTCCATCCCAGTCTCTCACAACCTACGAGCGTTAAATGGTGTTATTTATAGAGGTTCCAAAGCCTCTCTTCTCACGCATGAGGTAGCAGTAGGGTCCTAATAGTAAAAGAAGAGAAAAAGACTTAATACTAAAAGTTTTTATTTTTTTATTTTTTTTTTGCAGTCAGAGGAGAACAACCTTAACTTAAGCTAAAAGGACAGAGTAGGGATGGGATGGGGTCCTAGTAACCCACGGGACGGGATTGTGCAAAATACATCACCCGCCCTCCCGAAAGAGAGAGAGAGAACCTAAAGGAACTGGCAGCCAGTTCCTCTAGAATCCCACGACTCGGGACCGGAGGACTGTCACACCCCCAAGTATAAAGTTTACTACAGGGTGTCCCGTAAGTCTGGACCCATAGGGAAAAATAATAAAATTACAAAATAGTCCAAAAATTTATTACATAATCTGTTCAAAGTGTCCGCCGTTGTGTCGCACACATAGTTGAAGACGCAATCTCCACTGCGACAGCACTTTCTGAATCACAGTCGCAGAAATTTCTTGACACGCCTCCACAATGCGTGCTTTAAGGTGGAAAATGTTCTGAAGTTTGACCTCGTACACTTTGGCTTTCAAGTGGCCCCACAAATAAAACTCCAGCGGAGTAAGATCATAATAAAAAAATAATAAAAATAATAATAAAAATAATAAAAAAATATATTATAAATAAATTTTTGGACTATTTTGTAATTTTATTATTTTTCCCTATGGGTCCAGACTTACGGGACACCCTGTACATCCAGAAGAAATGTGCATAACCTTTATACCCCCTGCGGAGAGAGAGAGAGAGATAGGGAGAGAGGATGGAGAGAGAGGATGAGAGAGAGAGAGAGAGAAAAGGAGAGAGAGAGAGAGAGAGTTACAAGGAGTTACAAGGAAAAGAAGTACCTCAAAAGGCCTTGCGGCCCATACCGAGGAGGTACCAATGGCAACGGGTGCCAGGGAAAATTTTGTACAAACTCAAATAGTGTGCAAGATTTGGTCTAACCTTTTCTTGAACTGATCCACAGAGGAACTGTTCACAACTTCCGAAGGTAACCTGTTCCACGTGTATCATTTAAACTAAACATACTTCTAAAATCGACATCGTTGAACCCGCGTAAGAGCTTGAAAACCTCGATCAGTTGACCGCGCAGCCTCCGGATTTGAAGCGAAAAAAGTTCAGGGCGCGTAACCGTCGATTGTAGCACAAGTGCCTAACGGAAGGGATTAACTTTGTGGCCCTCGCCTGCACTCGCTCCAGCCTCTCAATATCTTTCCTGAGGGTGGGCGACCAGAACTGCACAGCATACTCCAGGTGCGGCCGAACAAGGGAATTGTACAGTGAGAGCACAATCTCCTTGTTCCGAAACTGAAATTGCCTCCTGATATAACCCAATAGTTTCTGGGCTTTCTTTTCCACCTCTACACACTGTATCGTAAAATTAAGGTCGCTGCTAATTAGCACACCCAAGTCCTTTTCTAAATCAGTCACCTCGATATTACTACCCAACATCGAGTAATCCGACTTGGGATTGGCGTAGCCAATGTGCATCACTTTGCATTTACCCAAGTTAAACGGCATTTGCCATTTTTCGGACCACTCTCCTATCCTACCTAGGTCCGCACGCAGTTCCTCGATCGCTTCGGACGTCCCAACATTGGCCCCAAGCTTGGTGTCATCAGCGAATTTGGCGATCCGACTGATGATGCCACCGTCGATATCATTTATGTAAATGATAAACAACAGTGGCCCCAAAACGGAACCCTGAGGAACCCCACTAGTGACCGAGGCCCAACCCGAACTAGCCCCTTTAATTACAACCCTCTGCCGCCTATTCCTCAGCCAGTTTTCAATCCACCTACCTATTTCCCCACCGATACCCAGCGCGCGCACTTTCGCCATTAGCCGGCGGTGAGGTACCTTATCAAAGGCTTTCTGAAAGTCGAGATAAAGTATATCAATCGCCCTACTCTTATCATACTCACTCAACATGACGTGGAAAAACTCGAGCAAGTTAGTGAGACACGACCTATGCCGTCTAAACCCATGTTGGGAGTCCCCAAGCAGCTTGTAGGAATCCAAATGGTCAACGATCCTATCAGCTATTATCCCTTCTAATAATTTACCTACAACTGAAGTGAGACTAATGGGACGATAGTTCCCTGAACTTTCGTGATCCCCTTTCTTAAAGATAGGGGTCACGTTGGCTTCCCTCCAGTCATCAGGCACCTGGCCCATCTCCAACGATTTGTTGAAGACTGTAGCCAGGTGGGGAGCCTCCTGGTCGCGCACTTCTCGCAACACTCTGGGGAGAAACTGGTCTGGCCCAGGAGCCTTACACGCGCTCAGTTTGTCTATTCTATCGGCGATGACTGTCGCGGTACATCGAACACTATCCAGGCCAGCACCTTCGTGCCTCACGCCTGGCTCGGGGATGACGCGGGTATCCTCCCTGGTGAACACTCCCGCAAAGTACTCATTAAGCACATTAGCGATGTTCGCGTCGGAGTTCCGCAGAACGCCGCTTCTAATGGGCTTTCTACTATTAACATAACTGAAGAACTCCTTAGGGTTCCCCTTGCAGAGGCTTGCCACCCGTAGTTCTTCGTTACGTTTCGCTAGCCTAACCTTCGCCTTCACTTCCCTACACAGGCGGACATACGCTTCAGTGTTCTCGTGGGAACGATTGGCCTTCGCCCTCCTATACGCTACTTTCCTATTTCGGAAAACCGAAGCGATGTCACGATTGAACCACCTAGGCTGCGTTGAAGCAGGGGTGACCGGTTTTGAGGGTATGGCAGCAGACTGCAGCACCATAAACTCGTCCCGGAATGCACTCCACACTCCCTCAACATCGCCGCCAACCTCTAACCCCATCTCTCCTACGCTATCCCTGAGGCTAACAAAGTTCGCCCGCCGGAGATCGAGCTTACTGCCTCTCGAGTTACTACGCTTCACCCGAGGGACGCACACACGGAACCTAATAAGACCGTGATCACTCCCGCCCAATGATTCGTCAACGGTGAGGCCAGTGACGAGGTTGTCTTCGGTCGTGAATACTAAGTCTAGAACGCTTTCGCCTCTTGTAGGCTCGTTGACCCACTGAGTGAGGAAGTTCTCATCAGCAAAGTCAACTAGCCTCCTCCCTTCAGCATCGGCAGTCCTGTTTTCCCACTTTATGCTGCGACAGTTGAAGTCTCCTAAAACTACACACACCCTATCCCCTAGCAGGCTAATGAGTTCGGTGTACAGGGCTGTATCCTCCTCGAGGAGGAGATGCGGAGGTCTGTACACCAAGATTAACCTATAGTTCGTCCCTCCCACGTTCAGATCGACGCTAAGCAGCTCCCGTTCCGACCGGAACTGGCAGTCAACCGGACTCAACGTGTCTCTGACGTATATTAGCACCCCTCCCCCCTCCCCACGGGTGCGGTCTTTGCGAAACATTCTATACCCGGGAATTTCGAACTCTCCAACGTAGCCCCTACGATTAGTATGAATCCAGGACTCGGTGATAGCAACGATATCCTGGTATTCTGATGCTAAGAGCGCCCGTAGCTCGCCAAACTTGTTCCTGATCGACCTAGCATTAAAAAGCATTGCACGGAGGGAGCCTCCCCTATTCTGACCGCCCCCTAGCACGACCCGTTTCCCGAACAGCCAGGGCTGTCGGGAGTTGAAGAGCCCCTCACTAAGAAGGGGACAATCTTCGCAGGAGCCTGAGCCCCCTCCAACGTTGAAGGAGAGTCACTACCTGCTGTTGGAGGGGGACTAACTACTGGGGGAGGGGGACTAACTACTGGGGGAGGGGGACTACCTGCTGTTGGAGGGGGACTAACTACTGGGGGAGGGGGACTAACTACTGGGGGAGGGGGACTACCTGCTGTTGGAGGGGGACTACCTGCTGGGGGTGGGGGACTACCTGCTGGGGGAGGGGGACTAACTTTTGGGGGAGGGGGACTAACTGTTGGGGGAGGGGGACTAACTGCTGGGGGAATAGGTTAAACTGTTTGGGGAGCAGGATCAATTGCTGCTTTGGTGGGTCCTAGTTTAAAAAGATTATACAAATTAATGTTCAGCAAATCACCATACTTCTTTTTCCCCTTCTGGTTAAAATGTATCCCGTCCGAACCAAAGTATTCCCCATTTCCGTAGAATGTAGGCCAAAAATCAACAAACTTTAGGCCTTTATCATCACACATGCGTTTAACTCTTTTATTTATGCTAATGGCTTTACTTAGAGTATAGTCACTAGCACGCATTCGAGGGAGAATTCCTACGACCATACCCATGTCTGTCCTATCCCTAACCTTGTCAGTTAGTTTCTTAAATTCTTTTATAATGGGCTCGGTCTGCCCTCCTGTCCCTCCCAGAAAAATGTCATTGCCACCAACATGGACAATGATAGGGCAACCGTTATTCTTGATATTAATTTTGCCTAATTCCCTATTAATTATCTGGCTTGTGGCACCCGGAAAAGATCGGAGCTTTCTCTTGGTCGCCCGTCTTGCTCCGAAAAAGTCCCCTTGATTCCTTACCATAGAATCCCCAATTAAAAAGGATTCATCCTCCTCATCAGCAAGTAAGTGAAACTTATTTTTGATGGTAATGGGTTCCAAATCCTTATGTTTTGGTTTTGGTTTGGAGGGTCTTTTATTTTCTACCAATTTGAATTCTTGTTCCTCCGTTCTATTTTCCGGAATAGTCACCGTGTTTTCCAAGCGTGCCACGCTTTGTTTACAAAACAAACATACACTAAGGGATGTGATATCGCTGATACTACTTTCAGGGAAGTCAACGCACCAATGATTAACTTTACATTTAAAGCATTCTGCTTTCAATTTAGTTGACCCTGCCATATTTTCTCTCTTTTTTTCTTTCTGTATACTCTGAATAAGATAAAGCGTTCTAGCAATGAAGAACTATCAAAAACGTTCTGACCAGTATATGAAAAAGGGAGGGTGGTGAATTCATCCCGCGCGTAGACGCATCCACCTTCTTCCTAATGACGTTCATCCCTTCCAGAAGAATACACCTCTGGCTGCTGCCGCACCGACCAAAGGTCTCCCCAGGGCCGGACAATCCCAAACGTGTCGCAGCTACCAACTGACAAACACTCGCGACGCAGGCATCACGGATTTTCCGCCAGGAGCGACAGCGAGATGCAGCCCCTTACTAAGTCTTACTAGTCACTCACAAGCGGCCAGACTCTTAGAATCCAGTGTTCAAGGGGTATCCCACCAGACCCAGAGTCTACGCCCGAGACTTTACGCTGGCCTGGCAGCCAGCTGGGCAGTAAAGCTTTCTCACTTCAGAGCAGTACAGCCAAGCACGATCAATTGGTCATCAAAGAACGGTCGCAGGGGGCTGGTCAGGCCATTACGCGTTAGGAACGGGCTTAACGGGGCACTAGCCACACTCCATTCATCGCGCCCCTACGCCTGGGACCCCTCCATCCTATTCTCTCACAACCTACGAGCGTTAAATGGTGTTATTTATAGAGGTTCCAAAGCCTCTCTTCCCACGCATGAGGTAGCAGTAGGGTCCTAATAGTAAAAGAAGAGAAAAAGACTTAATACTAAAAGTTTTTTTTTTTTTTTTTTTTTTTTTGCAGTCAGAGGAGAACAACCTTAACGTAAGCTAAAAGGACAGAGTAGAGATGGGATGGGGTCCTAGTAACCCACGGGACGGGAGAGAGACAACCTAAAGGAACTGGCAGCCAGTTCCTCCAGAATCCCACGACTCGGGACCGGAGGGCTGTCACACCCCAAGTATAAAGTTTACTACATCCAGAAGAAATGTGCATAACCTTTATACCCCCTGCAGGATGGGGATGGAGGATGGAGAGAGAGAGAGGATGGGGAGAGAGGATGGAGAGAGAGAGAGAGAGAGAGAGAGAGAGGAGAGAGAGAGAGAGTTACAAGGAGTTACAAGGAAAAGAAGTACCTCAAAAGGCCTTGCGGCCCATACCGAGGAGGTACCAATGGCAACGGGTGCCAGGGAAAATTTTGTACACACTCAAATAGTGTGCAAGATTTGGTCTACCCTTTTCTTGAACTGATCCACAGAGGAACTGTTCACAACTTCCGAAGGTAACCTGTTCCATGTGTCACAGATCTTATACGTAAAGTAATTCCCACACACACTAGTCCTAAACCGTTTCAAATCCAACTTCCAACCATTGTTGCGAGTTGGGTTATCATTTAAACTAAACATACTTCTAAAATCGACATCGTTGAACCCGCGTAAGAGCTTGAAAACCTCGATCAGCTGACCGCGCAGCCTCCGAGTTTCAAGCGAAAACAAGTTCAGGGCGCATAATCGTCGATTGTAGCCCATATGCCTAACGGAAGGGATTAACTTTGTGGCCCTCGCCTGCACTCGCTCCAGCCTCTCAATATCTTTCCTGAGGGTGGGCGACCAGAACTGCACAGCATACTCCAGGTGCGGCCGAACAAGGGAATTGTACAGTGAGAGCACAATCTCCTTGTTCCGAAACTGAAATTGCCTCCTGATATAACCCAATAGTTTCTGGGCTTTCTTTTCCACCTCTACACACTGTTTCGTAAACTTAAGGTCGCTGCTAATTAGCACACCCAAGTCCTTTTCTAAATCAGTCACCTCGATATTACTACCCAACATCGAGTAGTCCGACTTGGGATTGGCGCAGCCAACGTGCATCACTTTGCATTTACCCAAGTTAAACGGCATTTGCCATTTTTCGGACCACTCTCCTATCCTACCTAGGTCCGCACACAGTTCCTCGATCGCTTCGGGCGTCCCAACATTGGCCCCAAGCTTGGTGTCATCAGCGAATTTGGCGATCCGACTGACGATGCCACCGTCGATATCATTTATGTAAATGATAAACAACAGCGGCCCCAAAACGGAACCCTGAGGAACCCCACTAGTGACCGAGGCCCAACCCGAACTAGCACCTTTAATTACAACCCTCTGCCGCCTATTCTTCAGCCAGTTTTCAATCCACCTACCTATTTCCCCACCGATACCCAGCGCGCGCACTTTCGCCATTAGCCGGCGGTGAGGTACCTTATCAAAGGCTTTCTGAAAGTCGAGATAAAGTATATCAATCGCCCTACTCTTATCGTACTCACCCAACATGACGTGGAAAAACTCGAGCAAGTTGGTGAGACACGACCTATGCCGTCTAAACCCATGTTGGGAGTCCCCAAGCAGCTTGTAGGAATCCAAATGGTCAACGATCCTATCCGCTATTATCCCCTCTAATAATTTACCTACAACTGAAGTGAGACTAATGGGACGATAGTTCCCTGGACTTTCGTGATCCCCTTTCTTAAAGATAGGGGTCACGTTGGCTTCCCTCCAGTCACCAGGCACCTGGCCCGTCTCCAACGATTTGTTGAAGACTGTAGCCAGGTGGGGAGCCACCTGGTCGCGCACCTCCCGCAACACTCTGGGGAGAAACTGGTCTGGCCCAGGAGCCTTAAACGCGCTCAGTTTGTCTATTCTATCGGCAACGACTGTTGCGGTACATCGAACATTATCCAGGCCAGCACCTTCGTGCCTCACACCTGGCTCGGGGATGATGCGGGTGTCCTCCCTGGTGAACACTCCCGCAAAGTACTCATTAAGCACATTGGCGATGTCCGCGTCCGAGGTCCGCAGAACGCCGCTTCCGTCCTTTAACGGACCTATCATGCTTCTAATGGGCTTTCTACTATTAACCTAACTGAAGAACTCCTTAGGGTTCCCCTTGCAGAGGCTTGCCACCCGTAGTTCTTCGTTACGTTTCGCTAGCCTAACCTTCGCCTTCACTTCCCTACACAGGCGGACATACGCTAAAGTGTTCTCATGGGAACGATTGGCCTTCGCCCTCCTATACGCTACTTTCCTATTTCGGATAGCCGAAGCGATGGAGAGAGGATGGAGAGGATGGAGAGGATGGAGGATGGAGATGATGGAGAGGATGGAGAGAGAGGATGGAGAGAGAGAGAGGAGAGAGGATGAAGAGAGAGAGAGAGAGAGGATGGAGAGAGAGATAGAGAGGATGGAGAGAGAGAGAGGATGGAGAGAGAGAGAGAGAGAGAGAGAGAGGATGGAGGGATCGAGAGAGAACGTTATCTCCTGCATACTCTATATATATATATATCTATATACAGTATGTCTCTATATATAAATAGATAGAGTGATGGACACAATGATAATGTGGACGTCATTGATGGGGTTAGAGCAATTATGTGCACCAATCCGAACCCACCTCCGCTACCATAAGGACCGCCCATTTTATACCTAACAGACTAGCTTGGGACGAGACAGAGGCGCAAGACTTATTGTAAGCACTGTACAAGTACATCAAATTCTCAAATATTTACGGGTCTATCCGCCTGACATTATTATTATTATTTCTTAGCTTCCAAATGCTAATAAGGTTATGTAATCATCTGCTCGCCTCTCATACGTTTTACCTACCTATATTATCTGAATAACTTATATTTTAAAAATTACTTCTCAACTTTATGGCTGGAGTCATCTATTTGACAAACGAATAGCTATTTCTCTGCATTATTCACAACCGGCAACTCACCCTTGTTTACTACTTTTCCTCCCTATCCTCTTCTGAGGCTGTTTCGTATCACATCCTTCTTCTAAATCAAAACAAAATCTTTAAATCTATATTCAGAAAAAGAATACAAGTGATAGTTTTACAATATTTTTTTATATTTTTCTGTACAGTTTAGATATTTGATATGGCATTAATATATTCACAGTATTCTTATCTGAATATGCCGTTGGAAGCATAGAAGCTTTTGAAGCAAAATTGATGGGATTCAGTTTATTTATTGCATAAGAGAAGTGAAAATGGCAAGTACTACTACTATTATTACTACTACTACTGCTACTACTACTACTACTACTACTAATAATAATAATAATAAGCACACGATAAAACTTTACAAAATGATTAATAAATGATTAATAAATGATTAATAATAAAAAAAAGATAAATTATAAAATTAAAAGTGCGTAATGAAATTGACATATTTTATATAGTTAATTATAAAATGGTAACTTAATTACTATAGTATTAGTGTCAGTAGTGAACTCGCACATCAATAGGAGAGAATGAAATATGATACTTCTTTAGCAATCTGCGAAATACAATTAGTGATGAAACCTGCCTGATATTAATGGGAATTGCAATCCGTACACTCATTAAAAGTTTTACATATAATTAGCACGTCAGTTACACACTTCAACGTAACTTATTTGTGACTTTAGCAGTAAAGGTGCATTTGTGTAGAGTTGGGGAAGCGAGGGTAGGGGTAATAGTGGAAGGAAAAAGAGGGGAAACAAGTGGGAAAGTGGGGATGGGTTGAGGAGAAAAGTGAGAAAAATGGAAAAAAAAAAAAAAATTTAATCTCTTAAAGTGGGAGTGGGGGGATGATAAAGGGGAAGGGTGATAAGGTAAGGGTGTGAGGGTGCTACCCCAAAATCCAATTTTGCTCTGAACATAGAGTAGAGTAACTTAACCTAACCTAAACTTCAAAATAATTTTGTGTATATATACAGGGTGGGCCGAAAGTCTGGATTCATAGGAAAATATTTATTTTAATACATAAATTACAACAAATGGTAAATACTTAAAATGAATATCAACTTTAACTCGTAAATGCGTATCCGTGATACTGTACAGTAGTTCGTACTCCAGTATAAATACTCAAATACTTTTTTATTTCAGCCCAGAAATGGCTTCGAATCTAACAACAGAAGACCGGGTAGAACTTGTGCTCATGTACGCAAGACAGGGCGCTACACAGAGAAGTTGCTACCGAATTCAATAGAAATCATCCTGATAAGCATCCAGTAACACATGCGATTGTTGGCAAGTTGTTTAAACGTTTCAAAGAAACAGGAAGTGTACATGATCGGCGGCGTTCTGGTCGTCCAAAAACTGCAACTGATGAAAATACCTCTGCAATGGTATGTGACACTTTAACGAATAGTCCAGTAAAGTCAACAAGAAGATTAATTATCAAATGAAACACGCATCTCGAGAACGTCAATTCGAAGAATTATTAAAAATCATAAATTCCATCCCTAAGTGTCTCGATGTCAGAGGCCGCCAATTTGAGCATTTGTTATAATTTGTTGTTTATACTGGAGTACGAACCACTGTACAGTATCACGGATATGCATTTACGAGTTAAAGTTGATATTCATTTTAAGTATTTACCATTTGTTGTAATTTATGTATTAAAATAAATATTTTCCTATGGATCCAGACTTTCGGCCCACCCTGTATATATATATATATATATATATATATATATATATGCGTGTATGTGTGTGCCTGACGTCATACTATGAACTTTAGCGACCACTATCGAAATCTGTCTTAGGCATAACAGTGATATTACACCATCGGGAGTTGAGGCCCCCAACCTCAAGCCTAATATACAAACTATTCTTTTCAAGTACACTAACTTAATCTAATCTAATGTGGGAGCATAGTAACCTAACCTAAACTAATGTGGGAGCATAGTAACCTAACCTAACCTAATGTGGGAGCAGAGTAACCTAACCTAACTTAAAGTGGGGAGTAACAATTAAATATAGAATATAATAACCTAATCTAACCAGCCTATCTCTCATGCAACTGTGAAGTCCCAAGAGTAACGTACTCTCACAAACTATCCTCTCCTGAGGATAATAAGAATACTAGTGTTGACAATCTCTTCCCTCTCCAAGAATAGAGATTGTAGCCACGAATCAACCAGGGAAATATTCCGTTAGGAAGGAGACAGGGAGTGCTGGAACCCCCGTTTCTTCTGTCACTGCCTTGCTTAGCTGTTCTTTTTCTGTCTCATCTTCCATGTGAGCAGTCCAGCATGCTCTTAAATACACACTTCTCCCACTCTTCCTCAGTACACATACATCCACCTTACACATTACACAATCTTTTAAAAAAGTAAAAAAAAATGGCAAACTTTATAAGAACTTCGGAGAGCATTATTTCGGTTCTATGCTTCTCCTTCTAAAGGGGATGCGTTTTGACAGACGTTCGCCCTTAACCCCGCCTTTGTGCCTAAGAATATATAGCTTGGTTAACCTTGGTTTTGCTTCCGTCCAAATTGTTCATTCTGACGAAGGTCAAACTTGTCCCTCTACCTTAGACATACAGTTTAACGTGGAATTCGAACCACGCCTCACCACAGGCGGCCAGAAATTACAAAGCCTCGCCCTGACTCGATCTCACCCCGATCAACAGCCCAACGTCTTAACCACTAGGAAACCCATGGTACCCATTTATCTATCAGCCAATTTTTATTGTGTGGAAGGATGAACAGCTGGGTTTGCTGCGCGCCGCCTGCCGTCACTGGGTTTTGAACCTGAGGCCGATGGATTCGTAGTCAGCGATGCTAACCACTACACCACCAAGACGCAGGCCTATATATATATATATATATATATATATATATATATATATATATATAATTAAAAATGTGGGGATGCCACACATCAATTATATATGTATGATGTTATATTATGAACTTTAGCGGGTACACTTTTAATAGCTAAAATATTTTCAAAGTACACCTAATCTAAACTATCCTATTATCGTACCCTTTTACAGCGTTTCTCTCACTTGTGAGACGTAAAGAACGATTGAGAGAGAGAGAGAGAGAGAGAGAGAGAGAGAGAGAGAGAGAATAACTTTGATATTAATAAAATAATAAGAAAAAGTTATATACTGTATATAGAGTGTATATTTTATAAGGCCTATTGGTTTCTACCCGCACCCTTTCTCCTTAATAAATACGCGCCGTCGAGTGAAGCCAAGCGTTCCTATGTACCCATTAACACTGAACGCGAGGGCACCCACAAACAACCATCATATTAAGACACGTACATACAGTAGGCATAACACTGGTATGCATCAATTTTGCTGTCAAGGGTTTTGTACGTGATTCTTATAGAGCTTTTCCTGCTGATTTCGAATCTGCAATCCGTCTTTCTCAATCAGCTCAGGTTATCCAGCTATGTCCTCATAAGTAAAATAGAATTTTTCGTGATTTTGTCAAAGCGGAATTGGAACAGTAACATCTATCATCACTTGTTTAATATCTTTTTTTACTTTTCAGGCATATAGATAAAATATTTCGTAATGAATAGAGCGTGTAAAAATGATCCCAATAGATTCTGCTACATATGTGGGACGGTTACCATGCCAAATAACCAGTCCCAAATCACTAAATTTGTGAAGACAATGTATAGAGCATACTTTGGAATTAAGCTAGGGGACCAGAACAAAAATTTCGCCCCTCATATGTGCTGCAAGACGTGCATTGAAAATTTGAGAAGATGGAGCAAAGGCAGAGCGAAATCTTTGCCTTTTGGAATTCCCATGATTTGGAGAGAAGGAAAGGATCACGTGACAGATTGCTATTTCTGCATGACAAACCTCCAAGGTGGGCTTATAAATTTATTTTTCTTAAATATTTTGAAATCCTCGTATGAAACTTGACATAATATTCACCATAATGTAATATTCACCATATATAGCATAATATTCACCATAATGGTAATCATATATTTACATATACATATTGTTATAGAAAATACATTTACACATACATATTGTTATACAAGTTACATTTACATATACAATGATTGTATATTTTCTTTCTTTTTCATTCATATTGTCCCCGATATATATTAATGTAGTGGTAAAACTATTTTAGACTACCCATGATGACAAGATTTACATTCTCAGCCGCAGGGTACGCGTACTCGGTATGATGCAGCATGACATAATACCGTTTGTCACACTAATCATCAACAAGACTCACAACCCATACCCGTTGCTTCTCTTATGCACGTGGTTGTTCCTCTCACTTTATGGTATATGTACGCTTTTATACAGTTTAACCTTACAACGTAGTCCATTACATCGTTTGTATCGCGAAATCTGGCAATGCTCTCGCCAGAATGTCCATGGAGTATTTGAACCTCTTGCCCCTCACGCTTCGCACGGTTCAATGTAGCCTTAAAAGTCTCGAAGGAGGGAGGGTTAGGGAGTCTTTCAGTATTCACCACATCTTCCGACTTTACCGAATACAACTTCATAAACGTCGAGCACGTAATATCAAAGGTCGCCATCACTATTTTTCGTCTACGTGAGAATTCTTCAAATATCCGTCTGAGATCCAGGGCTTGCAGCGGTCAACTGAGCACGGAGAGTAGAAATATGCCCAGGTAGTAGCAAGAGTCACGTGGCCCTTTGATCAATTTTAGTGTTCGGAGCTTAGGACTTTTTCCTGTACACACACACACACACCACACTCAAAGGAGAAAATGAAACCCTAATTCAAACATGATTTATTTAATAAATATATTCAAAAATAAGTAATAAATAAAATACACATATCGTTAACGGGTAAATAGACATATATATAATATATATTATAATATATATAATATATATATATATATATAAATATATTCAAAAATAAGTAATAAATAAAATACACATATCGTTAACGGGTAAATAGACATATATATATATATATATATATATATATATATATATATATATATATATATATATATATACTCAATATGAATATGAAAACAAGAGATACGACTCTCAACATTTATTGGCCAAACGTTTCGGTCCACTCAGGGGCCATCTTCAGTGACTAAATAGAAGCATCTAAAAATAATCATAAAACTAAAGTAAATACAAATGTCAAACTGTACAATAATAAAATCTAATACAAAAAAGTTAAAAAGTTGTTAAAAAAAAAAAACTATCTGGAATATAAAACAAAAAAGTAAAAATAAAACTAACTAAAATTTCAAAAATTAAAAGTTTAAAAATGTTAAGTTTAAAATTTAAAAAATTTAAAATTTTGTAAAAAGGACTGACCTGGATGGTAAAAGTTACAAATGACAAGTGGAGAGAAAGGAAAAAACAACTTAAGTTAGTGCGGTAGTTGCGTTAAGAAGGTGTTGGTTGGTTAGGAAGTATGTAATTTTATCGAGGAAAGGCTATCGTTTAGTTCTGGGTTTAATTTCTTGATAAAAAGGGATTCTAAAATTTTAAGATCAAGTGAATTAGAAGCAGACGACAAAATAACAAAGGAGTCCTGGGGGCACGGGTGGTCATGGGTCTCTGAATGATGACGAATAGCAGAGGATTCAGGAGTGGAAAGAGGGCGAGAAGTTCGATAAGAAAAACCCAAATGCTTCGAAATCCTAAGTTTTAACTGTAGGGCAGTCTGCCCCACATAACGACTTTGGCAGGTCGCACATGTATATAAATAAATATCAAAGGATCTCAAAAGCACGGGGAGGTGATCTTTATGGCGAAAAAAGGATTGCAGAGAATTAGAATTAGAATTAATGATTATGAAGTCGCATTGAGGGAAATGTCTGTCCAAAATAAAGTGGACATCTTTATTAAGTTGAAAAGTTAGTTGGTCTAAAAATGGAAGCTTAAGATAAACCTTCTGTTTCGGAACCGTGGACTGAATTATTTTAGGTGAATATAGGTTATTTAAAAATTTAGAAATTAAAGTCTCAAAAGTCAAAGTACAATAAAAATTATAGTTGAAAAATCTCTTAAGATACTGAATTTCTAAGTCAAATAAAGACCAACTTGAACAAAGGTGATAGGCTCTAAAAATACGACTTTTAATACTAGCCAGCCTAAAACTAAGTGGAATATTGCTGAAAAAATGAGTACCGAGTTGGGTATTACTTGGTTTTCTGTATACTTGTGTTGAGAAGCCTGTACTATGTTTATTTATGGTAACATCAAGAAACGAAATTTTATTGTATTGTTCTACTTCCATAGAGAATTTAATATTAGGATGCTTAGTATTAATGTAATTTAAAAATAAAGGGGCATGATCTTTATGCTTAAAAATGACAAAGCAATCATCTACATAACGTTTAAATAAAATAGGTTTAAAATCAAGCGGGCAATCCCTCAGCCACTTTTCCTCGTGAAAACAAAGAAAACTGTTAGCAAAGGACGGACCAAGGGGCGAACCCATTGCCATTCCCTCGTGCTGGTGGAAAAGTTCCTTATTAAAAAAGAATATGGTATCCTGGACTGATAACTTTAAAAGTTTTGAAAACAATTGTCTGCTTAATCCCAAAATGTCATTAGTAGAACCAAACAAAGAATTTATAATAATATCACAAGTTTCTAAAACAGGTACATTGGTAAACAAAGACTGAACATCAAAGGAAGCCATGAAACAATCCTTAAACTTCAACTTGGTGACACAATCAACAAATTCAAATGAATCTTGCAAAGTGAAATGATTACGTGTGAGAGGGTCTATGATTGGGACCAAAAATTTTGCAAGGTTATAACTTGGTGTGTTTATGGCTGCTAAAATGGGACGAAGCGGAACTCCAGGTTTATGGGTCTTAGGTAGGCCATAAACAACCCCTGGGCTAGTACCTGAAGCAAAAAGCTTATCGTAATAGTTGATCAAAAGCCCACGACTTTTAAGAGAACGTAAAATGTTGTTGATTCTGTCCTCCAGTTTTACAATATATTTAAATGGATCAGTCTGCAGTTTCAAAAACTTAGTAGAATCAGAAAGTAAATTATACATTTTATTTAAATAGTCTTGTCTGTCTAAGATAACAACGCCTTTACCCTTATCAGGCTTACAAATAATTACATTCTTATCCCTCCGCAAGTTCGTGAGAACTTTAAAATCACTAAAACTAAAAACAGGACAAAAAACCTTAAACACCATCAAACTTATAGTAGAACTTGTTTGCCAAAAGTTTAATATCCTCCACTGGACTAGAGTGCTGAAGGAAAGAGGGAAAAAGACTAATTTGATGGCAAAGTTTTTCAAAAGATAAGAAATAACGACAAAAGTCAAGCTTAAAAATGGGAAGTTTAAAATCCAATCCCAAGGATAAAATTCTTTTTTCTTCAGTTGATAAAACCTTATTAGAAAAGCTAGAAATAATTTCATCTCTATTAAGATTAAGATCAAAATTTAAACCCAACTGTTGAAGCTTAGAATTTTGACGAGTTAATGAGGAGACATAAAATTTTGATACATACCTCGAAATATAAATTTAAAATAATAATCAAGGCGAGACACATTAGACTTAAAATGTTGTGACAATATGAGCAATTGATTGCCCAATTTTAAAACAAAGTTTACGTTTTGAGGCTAACTCGAGGGAAAGAAGTTTACTAGTCCAAGAATGATAGAGTTTACTATGCATCAAAGATTTCTTATATAGTTTAAAGCGAATAAATTGGGGCACATAACCGTAACCTTTGCAAATTGTTAAGAAACGAGCGTTCAATTTTGCCTTCTCCAGCTTCTTTGAAACCCCTTCAAGGGCACGGAATCGTCGTACAGTGTCTTCATTATATCTTCCCTCTTTCCTTCAGCACTCTAGTCCAGTGGAGGATATTAAACTTTTTGCAAACAAGTTCTACTATAAGTTTGATGGGTTTAAGGTTTTTGTCCTGTTTTTAGTTTTAGTGATTTTAAAGTTCTCACGAACTTGCGGAGGGATAAGAATGTAATTATTTGTAAGCCTGATAAGGGTAAAGGTGTTGTTATCTTAGACAGACAAGACTATTTAAATAAAATGTATAATTTACTTTCTGATTCTACTAAGTTTTTGAAACTGCAGACTGATCCATTTAAATATATTGTAAAACTGGAGGACAGAATCAACAACTTTTTACGTTCTCTTGAAAGTCGTGGGCTTTTGATCAACTATTACGATAAGCTTTTTGCTTCAGGTACTAGCCCAGGGGTTGTTTATGGCCTACCTAAGACCCATAAACCTGGAGTTCCGCTTCGTCCCATTTTAGCAGCCATAAACACACCAAGTTATAACCTTACAAAATTTTTGGTCCCAATCATAGACCCTCTCACACGTAATCATTTCACTTTGCAAGATTCATTTGAATTTGTTGATTGTGTCACCAAGTTGAAGTTTAAGGATTGTTTCATGGCTTCCTTTGATGTTCAGTCTTTGTTTACCAATGTACCTGTTTTAGAAACTTGTGATATTATTATAAATTCTTTGTTTGGTTCTACTAATGACATTTTCGGATTAAGCAGACAATTGTTTTCAAAACTTTTAAAGTTATCAGTCCAGGATACCATATTCTTTTTTAATAAGGAACTTTTCCACCAGCACGAGGGAATGGCAATGGGTTCGCCCCTTGGTCCGTCCTTTGCTAACAGTTTTCTTTGTTTTCACGAGGAAAAGTGGCTGAGGGATTGCCCGCTTGATTTTAAACCTATTTTATTTAAACGTTATGTAGATGATTGTTTTGTCATTTTTAAGCATAAAGATCATGCCCCTTTATTTTTAAATTACATTAATGCTAAGCATCCTAATATTAAATTCTCTATGGAAGTAGAACAATACAATAATATTTCGTTTCTTGATGTTACCATAAATAAACATAGTACAGGCTTCTCAACACAAGTATACAGAAAACCAACTACTACCCAACTCGGTACTCATTTTTTCAGCAATATTCCACTTAGTTTTAGGCTGGCTAGTATTAAAAGTCGTATTTTTAGAGCCTATCACTTTGTTCAAGTTGGTCTTTATTTGACTTAGAAATTCAGCATCTTAAGAGATTTTTCAACTATAATTTTTATTGTACTTTGACTTTTGAGACTTTAATTTCTAAATTTTTAAATAACCTATATTCACCTAAAATAATTCAGTCCACGGTTCCGAAACAGAAGGTTTATCTTAAGCTTCCATTTTTAGACCAACTAACTTTTCAACTTAATAAAGATGTCCACTTTATTTTGGACAGACATTTCCCTCAATGCGACTTTATAATCATTAATTCTAATTCTAATTCTCTGCAATCCTTTTTTCGCCATAAAGATCACCTCCCCGTGCTTTGAGATCCTTTGTTATTTATTTATATACATGTGCGACCTGCCAAAGTCGTTATGTGGGGCAGACTGCCCTACAGTTAAAACTTAGGATTTCGAAGCATTTGGGTTTTTCTTATCGAACTTCTCGCCCTCTTTCCTCTCCTGAATCCTCTGCTATTCGGCATCATTCAGAGACCCATGACCACCCGTGCCCCCAGGACTCCTTTGTTATTTTGTCGTCTGCTTCTAATTCACTTGATCTTAAAATTTTAGAATCCCTTTTTATCAAGAAATTAAACCCAGAACTAAACGATAGCCTTTCCTCGATAAAATTACATACTTCCTAACCAACCAACACCTTTTTAACGCAACTACCGCACTAACTTAAGTTGTTTTTTCCTTTCTCTCCACTTGTCATTTGTAACTTTTACCATCCAGGTCAGTCCTTTTTACAAAATTTAAATTTTTAAAATTTTAAACTTAACATTTTTAAACTTTTAATTTTTGAAATTTTATTTTTTTTTATTTTTACTTTTTTGTTTTACAGTATATTCCAGATAGTTTTTTTTTTTTTTAACAACTTTTTAACTTTTTTGTATTAGATTTTATTATTGTACAGTTTGACATTTGTATTTACTTTAGTTTTATGATTATTTTTAGATGCTTCTATTTAGTCACTGAAGATGGCCCCTGAGTGGACCGAAACGTTTGGCCAATAAATGTTGAGAGTCGTATCTCTTGTTTTCATATTCATATTGAGGATAAGGTTCCCGAAGAACACTTCTATCGTAACTATATATATATATATATATATATATATATATATATATATATATATCATTCAAGTACTATGGTACTCAAAGGGTACGGTATAGGTACCAGGCACCTGGTAACTTTTCCTATAGGCGTTACAACACACTTTTGTGCCGCTAAGTTCCTTCACGCCCCCCCCAGTTTCTGTGCCCAAACATTGTGGGTCCATACACACTCAGTTGGGGCGATTGGTCACCCTCATCTTCTTAGCACAGTAGCTCCTTCAGCGAGTCAAATTAACGACCTGTCGGTTCGCCTGGTTAAGCGTGATAACCTTATCCTTCACGATATATTGCATCTCTTCCCCCACCCTTACCCGTACCCCTTAAGTTTTTGGACCTGTTGATGCAAAGGAGTCAGCGTATGCACTATCACTATAATCATCCTTGATCTCGTCAGTCAACTCTCCGAGAAATTCATCAATAGGAGGAATGTATTCACCCTCCCGCGATGTGAATATTACGCTATCTCTGTCAGAGTACAGGACCCTCCGCCCAAGAGAGTGCAGTAGTCCCAAAAAGTTGATGCGTGCGTTTGCCGTTGTGAAGCTGGCTACAGGTATGTTTGTAACAAGTGAGGTGTCTGTGCCCAATTTAGTGATGTACCTTATTATGTGCGCATTACCTGCATTCACGGTCTCCTTGACCTCTTTATCGGAGGCATTGGCATAATCCCACGCCTCATTATAACTTTTGGCCATGTGAACGTTCCCTTTGCCTGTATTCTGTGCAAACTTGCCTCAAAGATTATTTAGGTACAACTTTGCACTGAAGCGCTTGCCAGGGTTCTTAACAATTTGGGCACGGTCAAGTTGTATCTCTTCACGGTCGCGGTAGCGCTGGATATACGCCGATTTTTCGCCCTCGGTCTCAACCCCTCGCGGTTAACCTGATGCTTCTACTTTATCCTTCAACAAAGTATTTATATAATGCGTGAAAAGATTGGGTAGCTTCTGAAACATCCACACCTCATATATCTTCAATATTCTGTAACCATGGCGGACGGGGAGGGACAGCTTAGGGCTTGTATATACACCTTTGATCTTCCGTTGGTTGGTTGAGTGATTACAGGACCCATTGCTCTCCTCTGCGCACTTCACGCACAGGAGAAACATGGACTTGTGATCTAAAACGACGGGTAAGATCGGCATCCATAAATCGCGAGGGGGTAGCACGTCTACGAAAGAAAGACCGAAATAGTACCCGTTCAAATTTGTTGAGAACACCTCGATGGTGGGCAGGTCAGGTCCCACCAGTTTTTCAGGTACACCTACGGGGTACGGATTGTTCTTCATCACGAAGGTATATAAAGAACAGAAGTCGTAGTAATGGAGTTTTACGCCCTTCGTAGATCTTTTGAGAGAACTGGGTGCCTATAAGCTGATCGCTGGTGCGGGTCCATGCAGGACTGTCGGCAGGTGATCTAACGTGGATATCTCCTACGATTCCACACTCAGGACGTGGTCATCCATGCCACCAGCAACCATTAAAGGAGTACACAGTCTTCTCACCAGTGGCACGGTTTTCGCTTAGACCATCAACCCAAAAAACACGACCATTGACCTTAATGGATATTTCTCCCGTGTTGCGAGCGTGTTTTATGTATACTCCGGTCTACTGCTGTATGTGTATGAGCCAGTAAATAGCCTTGTGTCCATAACTGCGGGGATTGTTTCTGTGAATGACTGCTAAGGTGTCTTTAGGCATGAAATTGTTCTTCAACACCGTAAAACATAATGCCGCAATTGTGGTGGATCGCATTTGAAACGGTCTACGTACATCCTTCTAAAGGCCTGGAAACGTACTCTAAGCACGCGCACATCATTCACGCAATAACGGTCACATTCATCAACTATACTGTAAGGATTATCTTCATTAAAACTGTTGTACAGGGTGGGCCGTAAGTTTCCATACATAGGAAAAATTAAACGTTTGTTTTTATGTTTCAGATACCCTAAGAATATGCGTTTGACGAAAGAGCAACGAATTGAAATCATACTGATGGCTGGGTCGGGAAGCAGTCGCATGGTTGCAATGAACTTTAACAGACAACATGGAACGAACATCACACACGACACTGTGGCAAAACTTATTAACAAGTTTCAGAAAACTGGAAATGTTGCAGATCAACCGCGAAGTGGTCCAAGACGTACAGCCACCGATGAAGACACAACAGCTACGATACTTACAGCGCTTACACGGAGTCCCAGAAAAAGTACACGACGGTTGTCTGCAGAAAGTGGTGTCAGCAGATCGAGTATCAGGCGCATTTTGAAAGCAAACAAATGGCATCCATACAAATTGCATATGGCACAGCATTTGAGTGAAGACGACCCGGATAGACGGATGGAATTCTGTGAATGGGCATTAACCAAAGTGAACGAGGATGCAAACTTTTCAACTAAGATCTTGTTTACTGATGAAGCAAATTTTTACGTCAATGGAGAGGTTAATCGGCAAAACATACGTTACTGGAGTAATGCTAACCCTAACTGGCTGAGTCCGACGAAGATGCAAGGTGCCGGTAAAGTGATGGTGTGGGCCGGGATATGGGTGACAGAATTATTGGACCAATTTTTGTCAGTGGAAATCTTAATGCCGAAAGGTATCTTAACATGTTGCAAGAAGAGATTTTCCCATCCCTGCTAAACGAGGAAGGTAACTTCCCAGTTTACTTCCAGCAAGATGGAGCTCCACCTCATTATGGTCTTCACGTGCGTCGGTATTTGGATCAGCAGCAGTTTCCGGATGCTTGGATTGGTCGGCGTGGTCCTGTGGAGTGGCCTCCCAGATCCCCAGATCTCACCCCCCTTGATTTCTATCTTTGGGGGCACTTGAAGGCCATGGTGTATCAGGAAAAGATACGAGACATAAATCATCTAAAGGAACGTATCACCAACGCCATTACAAGCATAACGTCAACTGTGCTAATGCGTGTTCATCAACAGTGGGGAACACGTATTGAAATGTGTTTTCAAAACAATGGCAACCATGTAGAGCATATTATATAAATAAAAATGGTTGTCCATAAAAAAATGTTTATTTTTCCTATGTATGGAAACTTACGGCCCACCCTGTAGTAGCGGTCAAAATCTTCACATTCACCTCTACTCATACATTTATAGTTAAAGTATTGTTTGGGGGGAGGTGGTCCTACGTAATTTAAAGTTTCGCTAGTGAGGAATGTGTAAGGCAAATAGCGTTTTTAAACTTCCGCGGCTACGCCCATCACCTTGGGTAGCTTGGCTAATTTACAAGGTGTGAATAATAAGGTGTCTTTAAACTGAACATTACCTCCTATTTGCGTCTGTATAAGTTTGTTTCCCCTTTTCAAGGGATCGCCTGTAAATATCTCCGACGACTCGTGTTCAAACAACTTCTTATAAATGAATAGTGTGCCAAATTTTGCTCCGTTATGAGCAAGAATATACAGTCATTTTTTTTAACTTGCCTGCTAACTTGACAATATAGGACACAAAGAGTTTCACAGGGCTGTTGTATGCGATCGTTTTAAAAACGTTTGTCCGTTTACAGCATTTGTGACACACATCACACTCGACTTCCATGCACTCATCACAGATAGTCTGGTATACAAGTAGATGTGGGATAACCTCTTTGGTTTCAGTATCCGTATATGTTTCTATATCGTAGTACACAGTTATACAAGGTCTATTTTTAGGTTTAGCGTCTTTCATATAACATACATGCTTCACTCCATCCGCCTTATATTTCTCATGGCATGTAGAAGGGTGAATTTCATCACAGTTTTGCGTGAATTTCCCCCAATTATCCATCATGTGAAACATACCATATTCACAGATTTTCATTTTCCTGCACGTACCAATTGACTTATGGAGCTCAAAACAGTTATTTTTTAAAAATATACGCCTACACACATTACAGTCCCTCTTTTCAGCTTCAACTACACGACTTTCACATTTGGCGCTTTTACACTGTTCACATAGCATGTGGCATTCCTTACAATGTTTCACTATATCATCCGCAAACTCGAGACATCCCTCACACAAATCATGATGCCTTCCATATTTTCAACTTTTATCATAACTATCGTAGAGAGCCTTTATATTGCGGATGGGGAGATACGTTGGTCCTGACAACCCTAAAATAAGTAGTACGGTCTCTCACACTGCTTTGAAAAAGATACACTGTCTTACGACGGTCATCCACTCCAAACACAACTATACGAACAATCATTTCCTGCTTTACCCTTCGCAGCTCTTCAGGACCCATATTACAGTTAAAATCAAGTTTACAGTCTACAGCCAGTTTATGTGCACGCTCCAATACCGTAGGCAACCAAATTTTTTGCATCCATGTATTTAGCACAGTGAACATAATTGACGCGTTCGGTGGAGAAGGGGCGAACGCAACATTTTCGAATTATGCCACAAAATGCAGTTAAAGTTTGTAAACTTTAAACCTTTGTATTTTTCCGGTTTATTGAAATGTTGTATGAATTTGAACACATATTTGAGTAAAATATTGTTGTGTAATATGTCGATATAATAAAACGCCAAGAAATTTTACAATATTATTTATTGATAGCTTCTGATGTTAACTGGTGTAATCCATTATTTGGTCCTCTTCGTTGAATGTTGTATTACCTGCTTCAACTGTTTCGGTTTCTTCCAGTTCCTTTAACAATCTTGTATAATAGTTCACTGCAGTTGCAGGCATTAGGTCTGATAATTCTTTGAGATCTTTTATTTTTCCTTAGTTATTGGGAGCAATTGGGAATACTTTGGTTGCAGTGTCTGCTGGGCTAGATTGAATAAACTGACACTGTAGGATTTTTTCCCTTTCTGCAGTCTGACGGGATGGCTATTATCTGGGGTTGTGCGGTATGCAGTAGATATTACGTAGCCTTCTTTGTGTTGAAAGTCAAATATTAACGTTCTTGCATCTGTAAATTTAGTAGTTGTTGATTTCCTAATGACAATGCACGTTTTTAGGACGTCAAAATCGAGAAAATCAGCCTGTTTCATTTCTACAACTAGGAAGCGCTGCGAAACGGCTGTAGTTATGGCCGTAACATAATCTTTTTTGGTGTAAATAATATTGCTGTAATTATTTTTTATATTTTGTTCAATTTGGCCAAATTGAGCATCACAGGGCATTGTCGAGTGACCAGAAAGTAGATAGATGTGTTCAATGTGAAGCAATGATGCGGAGTGAATTTCTCTGAGATACATTAAAACCTAAATTTTACCGTGAAAGAGTGCAGACTAACATCTAATTTTTTGCATAGGTAAAGCAAAGGTTTTAAAGGATAATTATACGACAAAAAACTCAGTTTTCGAATTTTGTGGCGTTCGCCCCTTCTCCACCGAACGCGTCAATATAAGCGAAGACTATTGCTATAAAGCCGCAACCACGATCGACGTTTATATGCTTTCGGTAAATAACCGGAGAATTGAAGTTAAGCGTATAAGGTGTGGCACTATGACCCGCAACACGGAATACACGATCAATATCTACAGTGAAGTTGTCCACATTGACCATATTGTCCATATTGTCCATATTGAGAGGCCTGCATTATACGACACAAGATATATTCTATATCTACAGTTGCCAAGCGTCTGAATGGTATTACTACCCAAAAATCATCTACATTCCCGTCAACTGACCCGAACCCGAACGATAACCTCGTCCTGACTTCACGTTCGTCACTGTTTTGAAGGGCAAACTCCACAATACGTTCAACTACGCGTCGCAGACGTGTTCAACACCATTGGTATACAGGGTTCCAGATTCAACCCTGAATACGTACCGATTTCTAGTCAGGGCCGGAATGTGGGTAGTGGTGCGCGCCAACTCGAATGTTATGCCATCATCAACAGAGCGATAAGCTGCTGATGCTGCTGTGGAAGATGTACCCTGAATTGAACAGGGATATGGGGGTAAACTTTATTTGAGGAAGGAGCTAGTGTGGGGGTTGTGTCGTAAGACATAGAGGGCTGGGACTCTATTACTGGGAGTCTAACAACCGGTGCACTCCTGGCACGTTTTATACTTGACGTGGAAGGCTCTTTATCATGCCTCTGTTTTGAATTTTCGCGTGGTGGTGTTACAGGTGTCACTGGTATGGGCTCGTCAGTGGGGATGGCGTCTGTAACCACAACTACACTGTCATCGGGGTCGTCTGTAATATCGATGATGAGGACATGATGCTGTACGTCGTCGTCATTCACAGTTCTGTGGAAGAAGAGGAAAAACAAGACTGTAGAATATCAGGAATATCACTTAAATATTTATTATATTTTGTAAATGTTCCACTTAGGGGTGTGACGTGTTAGAGATGGAATTTGCAGGAAAATTCAGGTTCACGAGCCCGTCCTCGTATATTATATCTGGCCCTACAGGATGTGGTAAAACTGTGTTTATGCTGAAAATGTTTAAAGATAAGGGGGAGATGTTCTCAAAATTTGTGTATAAAGTAATATGGTGTTATTCGACATACCAGTCAGTATTCAACGAGTACCAAGATGATATTTTGTTCAACAAAGGCGTATATGACGTTAATTCGTTAAAGGGAAATGAGCATATAATCAGTGTAAATGACGATCTCATGTTGGAAATGGATAAAACGTTTGCCGAGACATTTACAGTGTTCTCCCACCATCTTAACAAACATGTTCTTCATCAATCAGAATCTATTTTTCAAAAATAGATACAAGCGCGATCGATGTGTTGTTAAATACACAATATCTAGTCTTATTCGCGCAACGTACAGATGTGTCATAAATTGAGGTATTAGCTAATCAAATGTTCCCGAATCACCGTAAGGAGTTTTTTGAAGTTTATAAAGAAGCTACATGTCAACGTTATGGTTATTTGCTTTGTGACCTTCACTCGCGAAACACGTTGAGGGTGCTTCTAAGAACGAATATATTCCCAAACGAGCCTGAAACGGTGTATATTTCAGAATGACAAATAGGCTAAAGAAATACGTGAATTAATAAAAATCTCTCATCGATTGCCACGGGCATTGCAGCAGATATTTGTTAAAAATATCGACTCGGACTTTTTAAAATGCATCTGTGAAATCTGCTTTAATGTTATAAAATGTAATTGACCAATGAAACCCCATCAGAAGGCTCCCCTACGTCGTTTCAAAAACATAATACGTACGCTCCCTCGTAAAAGTCAAACTGTGGGAAAGAAAAAGCGAATTATTGTACAAAGAGTGGGATCATTCTTCCCCATCTTATTTTCAGTTTTGGGACCTTTACTGACTAGATTAATATAATGAAAAAAGTGGTAGTGATTCCGCACGAGGTGTATGCTTCAATCAAAGTTCAAAGAGTCCAGACACGGTTCTAGAACCTCATCAAAGCAGGCTTAAGAGAATGGAAAGCGAATTGTTAGATCTATTAAACAGTGAAGAGTCACCTGATGAGAAAAGGATCTTATACCAAGAGGCTCTGCAGAAATTTCTTCATGAGTACGAAGATTATAAGAATCGGACAGAGATTCCCTTGGTTATTAGGCAAAGCGCGGGCAACGATGAGCATGTCGACATAGGACCTGGGGCCGACGTTAGAGATGACCAACCAAAGAATAACGGTGCGCCCCCACAACATATCGAACAAGTATTAAAAAGCAGTCTCCCACATACATTCTGGAATAAAGGCTTAAGTCTTTATAATCTATTGAGTGAGGACCCCATCATACAGTGGACCGATACAGGCGAGGTCATTGTAGAAGGAACAAGGGGACAGGGTTCGAATACCGTCGACATTGTCCATGATCTGGTGAGAAAGTGAGACAGGCCCTCACCATCAGGATGGAAGCATATTAAAGCAAGACTACAACAAATAAGTGTCCCCAAAACATTGATAGGAAACCTGAATAGGTTAAAAGACTTGGAGCAAGCCTCACATGTGCCACAATTGAGTCCGCCATCACCCCCAACGGTAGCACCTCTAAAGAGGAGAAAGAAGAGACCAAACAACACCGGCCAACCCTCTCCACGTTCCTCTAAAATACGCAAATGGCAAATATATTAAGAAAATGCTCTTATAACATTTCTATCCCAGTCTCCTACGGCGGTGTTGATAGACTGTACAGAGGTGTTTACAATGATGGAGTAGGGAAAAAAGATGTTGAGTAGTTTTTGTGGGAGCAGGATGCTTATACACTTCATAAGCTGGCAAGAAAAAGGTTTAAAACAGCCAAGACAACAGCGGCTTCGATTGACTCTATTTTCAAGCGGATTTAACAGACATGCAAAGATATTCAGTATATAATGATGGCTATCGCTACATCCTATTCATAATAGATGTATTCTCTAGATATCTGTGGCTAATTCCCCTGAAAAATAAATCGCCTGAAACAGGTGCTGAAGCCACCAAAACACTGATGTTGAAAGAAAACAGGATTCATGGCTATTTTTGTACGTATAAGGGAAAAGAATTTATAGGCCGAGCTTTTCAGAGCATGTTAACAGAATTTAATATCAGTTACTACACTAGCAATTCTATACATAAGGCCTCGTTAGGTGAAAGTGTTCAACGTACCATAAAGGAACGCATGCATCGCTATTTTACACATAAAAACATATTCAGATACATAAACATTCTGGAATCATTGACCTCATCAGTAGTATGGTCGCAAAATGGTAGAGTGCAATGCAATTGCAAATGTTGATCAACGTTGCAAGAGTGCCAACCTCCCACCCCCTTTGTTGCAATCCCCACCACATTTGTTGCAAACCCCCACCCCCTTGTTGAAAGGCACCCCCAAAAGGGGGGTTGCAAAAAGGGGTTATGCAACTTGGAGGCGGAGTTATCCCCCAAGCTGCATTGAACCTCGCTTGGGGGTATGCAACTTGGGGGCATCCCCCAAGCTGCAATGAACCCCCCGCAAAGGGGGAGACCTAGCCTAAGGGAGAGGAGAGAGGAGGAGAGGTGTTCGCCTGGCAGCTGCAAAGCGCATATTAAGACTTCAGCCGAGCCGCCGTTGTCTTATAGGACCTCTAATCAGCCAGCTGACTTAATCAGCCAGTTGGCTTAGAGGGCTGAGTTGCCAGTTTGCATTATTTATTTAATTAAAGCATATATTCTGGCTTAATCAGCTTCATAAGCCAACTGGCTGAGTTGCCAGTTTGCACTATTTCTTTAATTAAAGCATATATTCAGATTTAATCAGCCAGTTGGCTTAGAAGGCTGAGTTGCCAGTTTGCACTATTTATTTAATTAAAGCATATCTACTGACTTAATCCGCCAGTTGTCTTAGAAAGCTTCTTAGAAGGCATAAATGGCCTGTATATATTAATAACCTCCGAACGAATTAAAAGCGCACACAAACAAATGCACATACAGACACAGACTATACGCCCATAAATCCCCTATTATCACACAAACACACACACACACACACACACACACACATATATATATGTATATATATTATATATTATATAGATATATATATATATATAGATATATATAAGCTGATTCATGCATTCAAAGTCCCAATAGCAAAATATATACGAGCACAACCACAACACAAAAAAAGCATCACATCACCAACAATCATCTAATTATAGACTTTTAGGATCTCATCACATCAACAGCACATGGTGAGATGAGGGCTATGACTTTTAGGAGCCCATCCCATCAACACCACGTAACCGATATGAGGGCTACAACCAAGCGTCCAAACTTAGACGATTGGTGGTGAAACTATTACACAACACCCCACCAAAAACCTCCACCACCGCCTTACTAACCAATACCTGGTAGACCGACAAGGTCTCTAAATACGACCCAATAGAGACAGCTATTAAACATAAACAATACGTTTATGGGGGCCAAGTCAAAAAAGGCAACGCCAATAGTTTTTCTTTTGAGCTTCTCGTGGTTTAACGAGGCCTATTTGACACTTGGTGGGACTATCTTTTAAACAAAAAATCGAATAAGGTAAACTAAGTTTAATACAAATACAAATTTTCATCATAATACGCAATTTCATCCTTAAACTATAACATCAAAAGCATTAATATGGTTTTTAAAACAAAATAGAAATAACTTTTTAATTTTTCCTCATTTATCAAATTATTGTGTTTCAATATAAATTTATCTTTAAGACAATTTTATCCTTAAACTATAACATAAAAAGCATTAATATGATTTTTAAAACAAAATAGATTCTACTTTGGGATAACTTATTCATTTTTCCTCTTTTGGCCAATTATTCTGTTTCAATATAAATTTATCTTCAGGACACCAATATATCTTTAACCCTCATTACAAAGTATATTAATATGATTTTAAAAACAAAATAGATTCTGTCTCGGAGTAACTTTTTCATTTTCCCTCATTTACTTCCAGCTCTGCAAAAACACTACGGCAATATTTTTTAATATAATTAAAACCAGCATTCACGATCATATTAAATCTTACTGTTGGAGATATACTGAAATAATGATGCAAAATTTTTTTAAAAGGTATAGACTCCTCGAAGTATCATAAACTTTGATGCAAAAAACATTAATATAACCCGATTTTAAGTTTTAGCAGGCTTACCCCAATAAATATCGTTTTCTAAACGATATATATAAAAAATTGAATTTTTTGGCACAACGCATATAATTGCACCTTTTACAATTCAATAATTGGATTAACATGATTAACTGTATTATATTTATTGTAATTTTAAACAAGCTTTTGTGGCATATTAAATTAAATTTTCGTCTCCCATCTATCTGCCCAAGCAACTACTTTTTCAATGTCCTTTTGCATTTTCATGGCACCTGTTAAAGATCTTACATTTTGCCACAATTTTGTATCATCTGCAAATACTGAGGTTTTACTATTTAGGCCCCTTTGCAAGTCATTAATATAAATAATAAAAAGTAGAGGTCCGAGTACTTAGCATATTTCATTGGGCTAAAAGATCAGTTGCCAGAATGCGCTATGCCAAGAATTAGTTCTTTTATTTTAGCATTTTACGAAGATTAATTCGAATTATTGCAAACCGCTAAAATATTTTCCACAGTAATGGTTACAAGGCCGTATATATACATATATATTAGTGATGGATCGAATAACCGCAACCGCAACCGCAACCGCACTACAACCGCACAAAAATTCACAACCGCAACCGTAACCGCAACCGCCGTTCCATAAGTGCGGTTGCGGTTGTAAAAGCTTAGTTAATTTTAATTTTAGGTTAATTAGAAATATTTCTTTTTTTTTAAAGAAAATGATGGGTCTCCTTATGCGTGCTTAAACGTGACGTCATACGGCTGCCGTAGTAAAATTGGTTTAAACGATGATCCTCTTCAGTGGTGGAAAGATAACGAACTAAAATACAAAGAACTTGGCTGTATTGCAAGAACATATCTTGCTTGCCCTTCAAGTAGCATTCCAAGCGAGCAGCTCTTCAGTGGAGCGGGAACGTTGTACGATGAGAGGCGTTGCCGCTTGAAAGGTGAAAATGCAGCAAAAATATTATTCTTGAAATTGACACTGCCTGTCATTAAGTTTGACATCAGTTTTTCAAATGAATAATAATCCATAACTTTCCAATGGGTGGAGGCTGGGGAAAGTGGTAGGTGGGATGAACAGTGCGATGGGTCCTCGTCCCTCATCCTGGTAACACACTTAGTGCAAAATATGGTTTTAATTAATTTGACCTATTCTTTCATAATAGCTATATAAGTTTAGAATATACTTCATTTAAATAGTATTTATTTAGTAAATACCTTATGTTGAACACAAGTTTTGCAACACACAAATAGCGGTAGCGGTGTATTGCAAAACTTGGGTTCAACATAAGGTATTTACTAAATAAATACTATTTAGGATATATTATGTACCAAGTGTGGCTAAATCGCACTATAGTGGCTGAATCCAGTTAATAATTACGCATTTTTCCTAGTATATGATAACCGCAACCGCAACCGCGGTTGGAAAAAATTCGACAACCGCAAACACAACCGCAACCGCGGTTGTGAAAAACCGACCACTCGATCCATCATAATATATATATATATATATATATAATATATATATATATATATATATATAATATACAAGGTGTCCAAGAATTATCTGTACAATTTTGGCTGTTATTAAAAGTCAACCATGAAGTGTAGAAATTCCAGTGTTGTCCCATTTTACAGAGAATCTCATTAAGTTTTTTCTGATACCACGTTTTGACAAGTTTTTTAGAAATGTACGCGGGTGACAGACATTGATGATTTAAAAGCAAGAATCACAGCTGCTATTGAGCGAATTGATGTGGATGTGCTGCAGCGTACATGGGAACATTTGGAGTATCGATTGGATGTTTTGCGAATCACTAATGGTGCACATATCGAATGTTTGTAACAACGTTACTTTAATAAAAGAAACTTTTGAAAATACAGATTCTAAATAATCTTGTTTAAGAATTTTACGTGTGTTATCAAGAATTTTATTAAAAGATGAAATTGTACAGATAATGTTCGGACACACTGGAATTTCTAAAAAACTTGTCAAAACTTGGTATCAGAAAAAACGTAATGAGATTCTCTGTAAAATGGGACAACACTGGAATTTCTACACTTCATGGTTGACTTTTAATAACAGCCAAAAATTGTACAGATAATTCTCGGACACCCTGTATATATATATATATATATACACCGAGATAATCCACAAGATTACGTGCCAGACTGCGCTATTTATTTAATTTCTATATGTTTAATGGAAAAGCGATGTTCTCTGTATAATTAATTTCTTTATTATGTACGTATTGCTAAGGGAAAAATATAGTTTGTAGATATTTTGCTCGTTCATGTCAGAAGAATTTATTCAGCCTCCATCTTAATACATAAATTTATCTAAAAGCAGTAATCAGCTAACGCTTTCAGTTAAAAAAGTATTTATAGATGTATTTAGTATGACCTATACAAGTAATGTAGTTTTCTATGCATATTTATAGAGAAAATGGAATTTGTTTAAGGGGTTTCTTAATTGTTCATCGAATTACTGTATACAACACATTTTTACGTTACATGGTTTCAACATTAGAATAAGAGAGATAGATAGAATAACCTTTATTAATAATAATAAAATAAATAATTTTTTTTCAATTTACAATGACATGAATAATTGTGAAGCTCGACTATTTATTTTATTTAATTTGGCCCTTAAGCTTTAGGCTTTACTGGGCTCTTATTAAAAATAAGCAGCTAGTTGTTATAAATTAATAATAATAAATAAATAAATAAGTAAATAAGTATTATTAATAGTTAAAACATGTATTACAATATTAAACAATATTAGTGGACATTAATCCTAGATTTTTGTTTGTATGCCATTATTAATCGGGTTTTCAACTTGGTTTTAAACAAATTTACATGCACAATATTTTTTATATCGGCATTTAAGGTATTCCATAGTTTCAATCCAATGAAAATGGGTAGTTTTTGAGATTACCACAATGTAAATTGAGGTATAACAAGCTTTCATCTATTTCTGGTCTCATACGAGTGGATTTCTTCATGAGTTACGAAATATCTATTTACCCATTGCAAATTAATGATTTTGTTCTTACACTTGTAAATAAAAATAAAATGTGCCAGTTTGGTTATATCGTTGAGCTTTAGTAGGTCTAGCTCTTTAAATAATGTACTTGAGTGATCAAGGAAATCAGCATCAGATAATAACCTTATTGCTCGTATTTGGATGACAAAAATACCATTTAATGCGTTGTTAGCGAAGTTTCCCGAAACAAGGGTGCAGTATGTTATATAAGGAAGAACAAGAGTATGATAAAGAGTCAATAAAACTTGTTTAGGGACTACATTTCTAAGTTTAAACATTATAGCAACGCTCCTTGAAATCTTTTTCGCGATATAATTTACATGATCACTCCATTGCAAATTCTTATCTAGCATTAAACCAACAAATTTTGTTACAGTACACTCCTTTATGGCGATTTCATTAACATTAAGTTTATCAAAATATACATTTCTTTTAGTAGTAAAAATCATGAAATTTTTTTACTGGTATTTAGGAAGAGTTTACTGGTTGTCAACCATTTCATTACACTGATGAATTCTGAATGAAATATATTCTTTGCTGTAATAACATCTTTGCAAGATAAAGAGACAGTTGTATCATCTGCAAACATTATGAAGTTCAGTATATCAGATGAACGTGGAAGGTCATTTATATATAATAAAAATAACAATGGACATAGTACTGAGTCCTGTGGCACACCATGTTTGACAAGCGCTTTAGTTGAGCAAACCTTATTTACTGATACAAAATTATATCCATTGGAAAAATAACTTTTAAACCAATCACTGATTACTCTTCTAAAACCGTAACAGTATAATTTATTAAGTAGAATATTATGGGGTATTACATGAAACGCCTTATTCAAATCCATAAATATTGATATCATTATTTCTTTGTTCTCCTTAGCTATATTTACATTTTCCATAAGATTTAAAATAGCCATTTCCGTTGTTTTGTTATTACGGAAGCCATATTGATTTGGAGATAATAAATTATAGGATTCTAAATACCGCTGCATTCTACTTTCAAAATTGTTTCAAAAACTATGCTGAACACAGATAATGAACACACCGGCCTGTAATTTGTTGCTAGTGTATGATCACCCCCTTTAAAAAGGGTGTTATACAACCAGTTTTTAGCATTGATGGGAATATTCCTTTGGAATTACTTTGATTGATAATTTTAGCCAAAGTTACAGATACCTTATCTTTAACAAGTTTCAATATAGGTACAGGAATGTTATGAATGTTATTTTTTGTAAGTTTTAATTTACCAATAATATTCTGGAGCTCAGTAAAGGTAGCAGGAACAAAAGAAAATGAATTTAGTGGGCTGGGTGGCATATATTCTAGAGGTGAGTGATCATTATTTATTAATTGTGAGCGAAGCTTATCCGCTATTGAAGTAAAATGTGCATTTAAAGAGTCTGTAATAGCAGGATCATCAGTAATTTCTTTATTATCAACATTTAATTTCTCTATTGAATTTTTCTTAATTTGTTTTCTGAGAAGATTGTTTATGGTTGTCCAAGTGTTTTTCATGCCTCCTTTATGTTTGGAAATTTGATTGTTATAATAGTTATATTTTGCATTTAACTGGACTCTCTGTTCCCTTTCTTTAAGCCATTCTTCAATCCAATTTGCTACTGTCCCTTTTATTTCATGAGCTCTAACTTTAACAAGCATCCGCTTCTGAGGATCTGTATTAAAAGCTTTGGCAAAAACCAAGTACACAATATCTACAGATTATTTTTTAACCAGATGCTTTAACATACTATCATAAAACTCAATTAAGTTTGTCAAACATGACCTGCCATTTCGAAAGCCGTGTTGGCTATTACTAATTAATCCTTCTTCTTCTAAGAATATTGTAATTTTGTCTCTGATGGCACTTTCAAGTAATTGGCAAATAATAGAAGTTAAACTAATTGGCCTATAGTTTTTAACTAGGTTTTTGTTACCGTTTTTGAAAGGAAACAAAAACCTAGCTAAAAACTATAGATCAATTAGTGCACAAATTTATACACAGTTAATACACAAATTTATACACAAATTTATCTAAAAACAGTAATCAGCAAACGCTTTCAGTTAAAGTAGTATTTATAGATGCATTTATATGGTCTATACAAGTAATGTAGTTTTCTATGCATATTTATAAAGAAAATGGAATTTTGTTTAATGGGTTTCTTAATTGTTCATCGAATTACTGTATACAACACATCTTTAAGCCGAACTTCCTCAGTGACAATAAGAAACCTCCTGAAGGGTACAGCTTATTTGTAGAATGGAAAGACTTATCTTCAAACTTAACATGTAAGAGCAATTTGGCTACTCTCTCAATTAATTTTCACTTTTCATGGCCCTCTACGACAACAGAGTGCTCTCATGTTCAACATCATATCAACAAACTATACTTTTCCCTTAATAAATAATACGCACATAATAAAGAAATTAATTATACGGACAACATCGCTTTTCCATTAAACATATACAAAATAAATTAAATAGCGCTGTCTGGCACCTAATCTTGTGGATTATCTCGGTGTATATATATATATATATATATATATACACTGCCTTCTAACCATTACTGTGGAAAATATTTTAGCGTTTCCAATAATTCGAATTAATCTTCGCAAAATGATCAAATAAAATAAAAAACGATTTCATTGCATAGCGCATTCTGGCAACTAGTCTTTTACCCAGACAAATATATATATATATATACAGGCTTCTAAACACTATATCGTAAAATCGCGATGAAATATGCCCAGTACTTGGACCTCTACTTTTCATTATTTGTATTAATGACTTGGAAAGGGGCCTAAATAGTAAAACCTCAATATTTGCAGATGATACAAAATTGGGTAAAATGTAAGATCTTTAACAGGTGCCATGAAAATGCAAAAGGACATTGATAAAGTAGTTGCTTGGGCAGAGAGATGGGAGATAAAATTTAATTTAATATGCCACAAAAGCTAGTTTAAAATTACAATAAATATAATGCAGTAAATCCTGTTAAATCCAATTATTGAATTGTAGAAGGTGCAGTTATATGAGTTGTGCCAAAAATTCCATTTTCTTTATAAATATCCATAGAAAACTAAATTACTTGTATAGACCATACTAAATGCATCTATAAATACTATTTTAACTGAAAGCGTTAGCTGATTATTGCTTTTAGATAAATTTATTTATTAAGGTGGAGGCTGAATAAATTCGTCTGACATGAACGAGGAAAATATCTACAAACTATATTTTTCCCTTACAATACGTACATAATAAAGAAATTAATTTTCCGGAGAACATCGCTTTTCCATTAAACATATACAAATTAAGTCAATAGCGCAGTCTGGCACCTAATCTTGTGGATTATCTCGGTGTATATATATAATATATATATATATATATATACACAGTCACGGCAAATAGAACTGGGACCATTCCATATAAACTCTATTGTCAAACTGCCCCAGTTTAATTTGCCAGAGCTCTGTACGAGTGACGAAATAATCTTGCGGTGTCTGGCAGCTTACGGCCTTGTAGCCATTACTGCGGAAAATATTTTAGCGGTTTGCAATAATTCGAATTAATCTTCGTAAAATGATAAAATAAAATAACTAATTCATTGCATAGCGCATTCTGGCAACGAATCTTGTACCCCGATATATATATATATATATATATATATATATATAGAGAGAGAGAGAGAGAGAGAGAGAGAGAGAGAGAGAAAGAGTGAGAGCCTTCTAAACACTATATCGTAAAATCGCGATGAAATATGCCCAGTACTTGGACCTCTACTTTTTATTATTTATATTAATGAATTGGAAAGGGGCTTAAATAGTAAAACCTCAAAATTTGCAGATGATACAAAATTGGGGCAAAATGTAAGTTCTTTAACAGGTGCCATGAAAATGCAAAAGGACATTGAAAAAGTAGTTGCTTGGGCAGATAGATCTGAGATGAAAATTTAATTTAATATGCCACAAAAGCTGGTTTAAAATTACAATAAATATAATGCAGTAAATCATGTTAATCCAATTATTGAATTGTAGAAGGTGCAATTATAAGCGTTGTGCCAAAAAATTCAATTTTTTATAAATATCGTTTAGAAAACGATATTTATTGGGGTAAGCCTGCTAAAACTTAAAATCGGGTTATATTAATGTTTTTTGCATCAAAGTTTATGATACTTCGAGGAGTCTATACCTTTTAAAAAAATTTTGCATCATTATTTCAGTATATCTTCAACAGTAAGATTTAATATGATCGTGAATGCTGGTTTTAATTATATTAAAAAATAATGTCGCAGTGTTGCTGCAGGGCTGGAAGCAAATGAGGGAAAATGAATAAGTTACTCGGAGACAGAGTCTATTTTGTTTTTAAAATCATATTAATATTTTTTGTAATAAGGCTTAAAGATATATTGGTGTCCTAAAGATAAATTTATATTGAAACAGAATAATTAGCCAAAAGAGGAAAAATGAATAAGTTACCCCGAAGTAGAATCTATTTTGTTTTAAAAATCATATTAATGCTTTTTATGTTATAGTTTAAGGATAAAATTGTGTCTTAAAGATAAATTTATATTGAAACACAATAATTGGATAAAAGAGGAAAAATTAATAAGTTACCCTTAATTCAATTTCTATTTTGTTTAAAAAATCATATTAATGCTTTTCATGTTATACGTACAGGGTGTCCCAAAAGTCCCTATCTATTTTGTTGACATAAGCTAAATTTCAAATAAATGTCACACTGAACTGAATACAGGTGTATTTCTATACAAATTACAAGTATTACACCATTAAAATCTTTAATTAGTAGTTTCCACATGTGCTCCATCTGAATCTCTGCAAATCTCAAAGCGGTCAGCTGCATTGCGGAACACATTTTCGAGCATTTCAGGGGTTATTTTCTCAACTGCTTGCCTAATGCGATCTCGCAGATCTGGTAAATCTCGAATATTTCTGCGATAGACCTCTGATTTAATGAAACCCCAAGGAAAGAAATCCAATGGGGTCAAATTCGGAGATCGCGCTGCCCAGGCCCTATTTCCCCCACGTCCAATCCAACGATTTGGAAAACGCTCGTTTAGGTATGTCTGAACAATTCTGGCATAATGACATGGTGCCCTATCCTGCTGAAAGACTACATTGTCGATAATGCCATCTTCAAGAAGTTGAGTTTCTAGAAAATTTTGAAGCATATCAAAGTAAACAGGCCCTGTCACTGTAGCCTCTGCAAAGAAAAAGGGCCCGTAAATCTTAGACTTCGTCATTCCAAGACACATGTTGAATTTAGGTGAGTTTCTTTCCCATTCAGTGAACTCAGTTGGCTTTTCATTAGCCCAGATGCGACAATTATGTCGATTGATTTTACCACAGGTGTGAAAAGTCGCCTCATCGCTAAACAAAATGTTGTCCATTAAATTGTTATTTTGGATTTGTTCGACCAGTTCCGCACACATTGCTGGTCTTTTTGGAAAATCTTCCTCGTGTAAGCTGTGTAACAGCTGAATGTGATAACACTTCTTCTTCAGTGTCGAACGCAAGATTCTGTGAACAATTGCTTTGGGTATGGTCAATCTGTGGGATGCTTGGCGAACTGACATTCTTTGATCGTCTTCGAACATTATGCGAACAGATTCAGTGTTTTGTTGTACTGTTCTTGGTCGCCCACTTCTTCCTTCATCATGCACAGATCCAGTCCTTTTGAATTTGTTCACCAATTCACGAATTGCTTTGTCTGTCTGTCCAGGCTTATGAAACCTTCTTGAGAATCGGTCTCTAATTTCACATTTCATTCCTCTGATGCGACATGTTACTATCATAACGCGTTCATGCACATCCATCACCAATGATATGGATCTGAAAAAAATAATTAAAAATTGAAAAATAATTAAAATAGAAATCTAATGCATGTATTTGTCTAGAAAGGTGCATGCAATCATGTCATTAAAGCATTCTTTTGAAATTCAGCCTATTTCAACAAAATAGATTGGGAATTTTGGGACACCCGGTAGTTTAAGGATAAAATTGCTTATTATGATAAAAATTTGTATTTGTATTAAACTTAGTTTATCTTTTTCGATTTTTTGTTTAAAGATAGATTTACCAAGTGTCAAATAGACCTCGTTAAACCACGAGAAGCTCAATAGAAAAACTATTGGCGTTGCCTTTTTTGACATGGCCCCATAAACGTATTTTTTATGTTTAATAGCTCTGTCTATTGGGTCGTATTTAGAACCTTGTCGGTCTACCAGGTGTTGGTTAGTAAGGCGGTGGTGGAGGTGGTTGGTGGGGTGTTGTGTAATAGTTTCACCACCAATCGTCAAAGTTTGGACGCTTGGTTGTAGCCCTCATATCGGTTACGTGGTGTTGATGGGATGGATCCTAAAAGTCGTAGCCCTCATCTCACCATGTGCTGTTGATGGGATAAGCTCATAAAAGTCTCCTACTTAGACGATTGTTGGTGATGTGATGCTTTTTTTTGTGTGGTGGTTGTGCTCGTATATATTTTGCTATTGGGGCTTTGCATGCATCAATCAGCTTATATATATATATATATATATGTATGTGTGTGTGTGATAATATGGGTTTATGGGCGTACAGTTGGTGTCTGTATGTGCGTTTGTTTGTGTGCGCTTTTAATTCGTTCGGAGGTTATTAATATACAGCGTGTCCCAAAGAAATGTATACCCAATTTGTTCGATAATACCAGCTATGAGGTTAATAAATATATTACTTTTTATATGTTTTTTAATAAAGAATTGTCTCCTGAATCTAAATATGTAATTATTTTTATTAAATATTGAAAAACAAAATATTTACAGATGTTTAAATTATAATTATTATTTTCGAGACTTCATGTGCGATATTTTCTAATATTTTAACCGACTGTTTTGAGATACTTATGTTTAGTGTTGATATTGAAGCATAAATGTTGTAATTATTAGTTAATTCAAAAAATTTACAAATTCCATGGTTAAATGACACTTTATCTAAGATGTTCAAATTGTCGTTAGAAAAGAACAAACGTCGCAGAGTTATAAGATGTTAGATAAGGTTAGAGCAAAACTCTAGTCTTGCCTAATTAGAACTCAACGAAATGGCTAGGCTATGCTAGGCACTAAACATAAGTATCTCAAAACAGTCGGTTAAAAGGAAGGCCAGACCATAAAAAAAAATATTAGAAAATATCGCACATGAAGTCTCGAAAATAATAATTATAATTTAAACATCTGTAACTTTTTTGTTCTTCAATTTGTAATACAAATAATTACATATTTAGATTCAGGAGAAAATTCTTTATTAAAAAACATATAAACAGTAATATATTTATTATCTTCATAGCTGGTATTATCGAACAAATTGGGTATACATTTCTTTGGGACACGCTATATATACAGGCCATTTATGCCTTCTAAGAAGCTTTCTAAGACACCTGGCGGATTAAGTCAGAATATATACTTTAATTAAATAAATAGTGCAAACTGGCAACTCAGCCCTCTAAGCCACCTGGCTGATTAGGTCAGAATATATGCTTTAATTATAAATTGTGCAAACTGCCAACTCAGACTTCTAAGCCAACTGGCTGATTAGGGGTCCTATAAGACAACGGCGGCTCGGTTGAAGTCTTTATATGCGCTTTGCAGCTGCCAGGCGAACACCTCTCCTCCTCTCTCTTTGGCTAGGTCTCCCCTTTTGGTGGGTTTATTGCAGCTTTGGGGATGCTTCCAAGTTGCATACACCCCAGCGGGTTTCATTGCAGCTTGGTGGATAACTCCGCCTCCAAGTTGCATAACCCCTTCTTGCAACCCCCTTTTTGGGGTGCCTTGCAAGAAGGGGGTGGTGTGATTGCAACAAGGGGGGGGATTGCAACAAAGGGGGGGATTGAAACAAAGTGGGTGGGGATTGCAACAAAGGGCGGTGGTGGTGGCACTCTTGCAACATTGCACAACATTTGCAATTGCATTGCACTCTACCATTTTGCACCCATACTACTCCCATCATACAACCGTTCACACCATCGCGCGATTGGGACAACACCTAACAAGATTTTAGAAAGAGGTACGCACACAGAGCATGAGGTGAGAAGAGATATTCGTAGAGCACTGCCACACTCTACACGTTTCAAAATCAATGATTATGTAAGGCTATCGCGTTCGAGAAATAAATTTGTGAAGGGATTTGAGCAAGGCTGGACACGTGAGATTTTTAAAGTTAGGGCCATGGAACCTAAATTGAGATAATGTTGTATTACGTTGAAGATTTGAATCGGGAAGAAATCGCAGGAGGCTTTTACCTCGAAGAGTTACAGAAAGTGACATTTAATTTAGGAAAAAATGGTTTTAAAATTGAAAAAAATTTAGGCAGCAAAGGTTCAGGAAAGAGAAAAATGTACCTGATAAAATGGCTAGAGTACCCAGAAAGCTTCAACACCCATATAAAAGCTGATGCAGTAATGAAGCTTAAATAGTATGCAACATGGCGCCTCCACTTCTATGTCACACTACCGTCCTCTTCTTCTCTGGCTGTAGTACATCCTAACATCACCCTGGCCAACTTTGTAACAGAACTCCATGTGCCCATTGAATTGGAATGTGATTCGTATGAGGGGGGGATATGCGAAATTCAGCTATCCACCAGCTTCTTAAATACTGATTATAAAGAACCCATTTTTACGGTTCTTAAAGATCTTGATGAGTGTGAAAAGGCAGGGGTAATTAGGGATGAAACCATGCGTTCCTAACCTAACCTAACCATTCAATTAACCATTCAATTAACCTAACCTAACCGTTGTGCACCTGGGTGTTGAATGCCCGGTTAGGTCAACTGTACGCCCATGACGATTGGTTAGGTTAAGTTAGGTTAGGTTAAGTTAGGTTAGGTTAGGTTAAGCTTTAACGAAAATATCACGACTCAACCTAACCAACCTAACCAACTAACCTAACCTAACCAACTAACTTAACCTAACCTAACCTAACCAACCTAACCTAACCTAACCAACCTAACCAACCTAACCTAATCAACCTAACCTAACCTAACCTAACCATCCTAACCTAACCAACCTAACCAACCTAACCTAACCAACCTAACCAACCTAACCTAACCTAACCTAACCTAACCATTCAATTAACCTAGCTAATAACAGCTAATAACAGCCTTCGAACTACAAAAAATATTCCGGCCCTCTACTTGGATATGTTTTACTACCCGCACGTAGTAATAATAATAGGCGCCCTAACGGTAATGCCTGAAATTTGTACTGAGTATAATAATAATCAGATTAACAAGTTTTCAATCAGTCATGGCGAATAACTTGTTGAAAATAGTCTCGTGTAACGTGAGGTCAATGAGGAATTCAATTGTAAATGTTCATAAAATCTGTGACAGTGCAGATTTGATACTCCTGCAAGAGCACTGGCTACCTAAACAAGAGCTAAAATTCCTCTGTACCATCCATGATGACTTTATGTGCCATGCGTCATCAGCAGTAGACGTGTCAGATGAATTAATGTACGGTAGGCCTTTTGGTGGTGTTGCTTTCTTAATAGGGAAAAATTTGTCGAAACATAAAATTTTTAACAAGCGATAATGTAAGGTTGTTTAGCATTGAATTACAAGTGAACAATGATTGCATATTAATTGTAAACTACTATTTACCATAAAACAACGGCAGTAATCTAGATGAATATATTGATTTGCTGTATAAAATTAAGTCATTATCAGATAACCCCAAATATTCTCACTGTATAATAATGGGGGATTTTAACGCGCATGTGAACTCGGAATTCTTTGTAGAATTGGGTAACATGTGCGAGTCGAGTCTGCCAAATTAAGTGTAAATGATGTAGATGTATTAGGGGTAACCAGTGGTAATTTTACATACGTTAGTGATATGAGTGGTACCACAAGGTGGATTGATTAGTGGGTATTTCGAATTCTATAGGGGCACTCAGAGAACTAATTGTGTTTAATGGGTTAATTGCAATAAAGTCACTGTGCTCAATAGAAACTTGTGTTGGGGGCATATCAAAGAGGGACAGCTCCGATTTACAACATTGTGAGCTACACGGATGGATGAAGCGTGCCATACCCAGTCAGAAATAGTGCCACCGCTCTCGACAAGTAGTAAACATCCTATGATTCGTGAAAGCAAAGTCCTTAGCTTATATCAATTAAAAAAATTATCAACCATAGGTTTCATTCACTTAGTACACTTCTTTTTTGATGTCCTTTTACGTTTAACGCCAGGTGATGGTAAACCTTTCTTCTTCTTTCGGACGGCCCTCTTCTTCCCACCACCACGTATTTTTCTCTTTGCAGCTTTGATGATTTCGTCCCGTGTACGTTTTAAGTGCTTTTTTTAGGGCTTCTTTAGGTCTAGCCCCCGCCATTATGTCTTCTACCGTGTTAAAACCTGATTGTAGAGCCTTTCTCCCAAGGTATCTGGTGCCCCTCTTCAGCAAGGGGACAGCCGTACGTAGTATGGTTGAAAAAATGGATCCAAGCCCACTCCCACGCTGGTATCTCATCCCTCGATAGACTGTGAAAGGCCTTCGGGTCATTATAACTCAGTGCGACGAAAGTGGAGCTTCACTGTTAAGCTCCCGTCACCGAATGGGAGACTTTTTCCCTCAATCATTCTTATATAGATTGAGATATTGGTTAATAGATTAGTTGCAGCATTCACATAGTGAGGGTTGTCATATGTAATGCTCAAGTTCGTCCCTCTGTGATTGGGGATGTAAGCAATGCGGAGCAGACTCGCCTGGGTATCCCATCAAATTGATGCTCCACGATATTGCTGTAAATATAGCACATGTCTGGGGATGGTAGCCATCACCCAATTTCTCCAATTTCAACTGATACATTAGGCTGGACAAGTCATGTTGTGCCTCGTGAAAGGTATCTCTTTGGAGCGGTGCTCCATATCGGCCCTCGGTTATAATTTTGAACAGTCTTTTGTCGTTAATATTTCTATTATCCTGTGATTTTAGGGACAGAGCATGTGCAAAGGTTTCTTTGCTTACGATTTCATATACTAAATCAGTCGTAAGATTTGAGCTTTTTAAACTTCCGTTTAAGTCTCTCACAACGTCCTCAGCAGCACAATAACGACCCGACCCTAGTGTTACTACTGTAGTGTAATACAGGGCCTCCCCAATCTCGGCGGCACGCATGGTTTCATCCCTAATTACCCCTGCCTTTTCACACTCATCAAGATCTTTAAGAACCGTAAAAACGGGTTCTTTATAATCAGTATTTAAGAAGCAGGTGGATAGCTGAATTTCGCATATCCCCCCCTCATACGAATCACATTCCAATTCAATGGGCACATGGAGTTCTGTTACAAAGTTGGCCAGGGTGTTGTTTGGATGTACTACAGCCAGAGAAGAAGAGGACGGTAGTGTGACATAGAAGTGGAGGCGCCATGTTGCATACTATTTAAGCTTCATTACTGCATCAGCTTTTATATGGGTGTTGAAGCTTTCTGGGTACTCTAGCCATTTTATCAGGTACATTTTTCTCTTTCCTGAACCTTTGCTGCCTAAATTTTTTTCAATTTTAAAACCATTTTTTCCTAAATTAAATGTCACTTTCTGTAACTCTTCGAGGTAAAAGCCTCCTGCGATTTCTTCCCGATTCAAATCTTCAACGTAATACAGCATTATCTCAATTTAGGTTCCATGGCCCTAACTTTAAAAATCTCACGTGTCCAGTAGGGTGGATCGATTTTACATTTTTTTCGATTTCCATATTCTAATAGAGACAAAAACTTGCGCATGCATGAGAAAATAGCCTCTGCAAAATCTTAGCTTAATAGGTAATCATCTTCTGCCCCCGGCAGAGCGATGAAAATCATATTGTAGTAGTCAAAAACGTATTTTTAAACCCTAGCCTAGAGTCATAAAATTTTGCGTGTGTGTTATTTCATGCCTAAGCAACGATATAAATGCTATGGGAAATATATAAATGCATTATTTAAGACAAAGAGCATTTATATATTTCCCATAGCATTTATATCGTTGCTTAGGCATGAAATAACACACACGCAAAATTTTATGACTCTAGGCTAGGGTTTAAAAATACGTTTTTGACTACTAAAATATGATTTTCATCGCTCTGCCGGGGGCAGAAGATGATTACCTATTAAGCTAAGATTTTGCAGAGGCTATTTTCTCATGCATGCGCAAGTTTTTGTCTCTATTAGAATATGGAAATCGAAAAAAATTTAAAATCGATCCCCCTAGTGTCCAGCCTTGCTCAAATCCCTTCACAAATTTATTTCTCGAACGCGATAGCCTTACATAATCATTGATTTTGAAACGTGTAGAGTGTGGCAGTGCTCTACGAATATCTCTTCTCACCTCATGCTCTGTGTGCGTACCTCTTTCTAAAATCTTGTTAGGTGTTGTCCCAATCGCGCGATGGTGTGAACGGTTGTATGATGGGAGTAGTATGGGTGCAAAATGGTAGAGTGCAATACAATTGCAAATGTTGTGCAATGTTGCAAGAGTGCCACCACCACCACCCTTTGTTGCCATCCCCACCCCCTTTGTTTCAATCCCCCCTTTGTTGCCATCCCCACCCCCTTTGTTTCAATCCCCCCTTTGTTGCAATCCCCACCCCCTTTGTTGCAATCCCCCACCCCCTTCTTGCAAGGCACCCCAAAAAGGGGGTTGCAAGAAGGGGTTATGCAACTTGGAGGCGGAGTTATCCACCAAGCTGCAATGAACCCCGCTGGGGTGTATGCAACTTGGAAGCATCCCCAAAGCTGCAATAAACCCACCAAAAGGGGAGACCTAGCCTAAGAGAGAGGAGGAGAGGTGTTCGCCTGGCAGCTGCAAAGCGCATATAAAGACTTCAACCGAGCCGCCGTTGTCTTATAGGACCCCTAATCAGCAAGTTGGCTTAGAAGTCTGAGTTGGCAGTTTGCACAATTTATATAATTAAAGCATATATTCTGACTTAATCAGCCAGTTGGCTTAGAGGGCTGAGTTGCCAGTTTGCACTATTTATTTAATTAAAGTATATATTCTGACTTAATCCGCCAGGTGTCTTAGAAAGCTTCTTAGAAGGCATAAATGGCCTGTATATATAGCGTGTCCCAAAGAAATGTATACCCACTTTGTTCGATAATAGCAGCTATGAAGATAATAAATATATTACTGTTTATATGTTTTTTAATAAAGAATTTTCTCCTGAATCTAAATATGTAATTATTTGTATTAAAAATTGAAGAACAAAAAAGTTACAGATGTTTAAATTACAATTATTATTTTCGAGACTTCATGTGCGATATTTTCTAATATTTTTTTTTATGGCCTGGCCTGCCTTTTAACCGACTGTTTTGAGATACTTATGTTTAGTGCCTAGCTTAGCCTAGCCATTTCGTTGAGTTCTAATTAGGCAAGACTACAGTTTTGCTCTAACCTTATCTAACATCTTATAACTCTGCGACGTTTGTTCATTTCTAACGACAATTTGAACATCTTAGATAAAGTGTCATTTAACCATGGAATTTGTAAATTTTTTGAATTAATTAATAATTACAACATTTATGCTTCAATATCAACACTAAACATAAGTATCTCAAAACAGTCGGTTAAAATATTAGAAAATATCGCACATGAAGTCTCGAAAATAATAATTATAATTTAAACATCTGTAACGTTTTTGTTTTTCAATTTTTAATAAAAATAATTTCATATTTAAATTCAGGAGACAATTCTTTATTAAAAAACATATAAAAAGTAATATATTTATTAACCTCATAGCTGGTATTATCGAGCAAAGTGGGTATACATTTCTTTGGGACACGCTGTATATTAATAACCTCCGAACGAATTAAAAGCGCACACAAACAAACGCACATACAGACACCGACTGTACGCCCATAAACCCCTATTATCACACACTCACACACACACACATACCTATATATATATATATATATAAGCTGATTGATGCATGCAAAGCCCCAATAGCAAAATATATACGAGCACAACCACCACACAAAAAAAAGCATCACATCACCAACAATCGTCTAAGTAGGAGACTTTTAGGAGCCCATCCCATCAACACCACGTAACCGATATGAGGGCTACAACCAAGCGTCCAAACTTTGACGATTGGTGGTGAAACTATTACACAACACCCCACCAACCACCTCCACCACCGCCTTACTAACTAACACCTGGTAGACCGACAAGGTCTCTAAATACGACCCAATAGACAGAGCTATTAAACATAAAAAATACGTTTATGGGGCCATGTCAAAAAAGGCAACGCCAATAGTTTTTCTATTGAGCTTCTCGTGGTTTAACGAGGTCTATTTGACACTTGGCAAATCTATCTTTAAACAAAAAATCGAATAAGATAAACTAAGTTTAATACAAATACAAATTTTCATCATAATAAGCAATTTTATCCTTAAACTACCGGGTGTCCCAAAATTCCGAATCTATTTTGTTCAAATAGGCTGAATTTGAAATGAATGCTTTAATGACATGATTGCATGCACCTTTCTAGACAAATACATGCATTAGATTTCTATTTTCATTATTTTTAAATTTTTAATTAATTTTTTCAGATCCATATCATTGGTGATGGATGTGCATGAACGCGTTATGATAGTAACATGTCGCATCAGAGGAATGAAATGTGAAATTAGAGACCGATTCTCAAGAACGTTTCATAAGCCTGGACCGACAGACAAAGCAGTTCGTGAATTGGTGAACAAATTCAAAAGGACTGGATCTGTGCATGATGAAGGAAGAAGTGGGCGCCCAAGAACAGTACAACAAAACACTGAATCTGTTCGCATAATGTTCGAAGACGATCAAAGAATGTCAGTTCGCCACGCATCCCACAGATTGACCATACCCAAAACAATTGTTCACAGAATCTTGCGTTCGACACTGAAGAAGAAGTGTTATCACATTCAGCTGTTACACAGCTTACACGAGGAAGATTTTCCAAAAAGACCAGCAATGTGTGCGGAACTGGTCGAACAAATCCAAAATAACAATTTAATGGACCACATTTTGTTTAGCGATGAGGCGACTTTTCACACCTGTGGTAAAATCAATCAACATAATTGTCGCATCTGGACTAATGAAAAGCCAACTGAGTTCACTGAATGGGAAAGAAACTCACCTAAATTCAACGTGTGGCTTGGAATGACGAAGTCTAAGATTTACGGGCCCTTTTTCTTTGCAGAGGCTACAGTGACAGGGCCTGTTTACTTTGATATGCTTCAAAATTGTCTAGAAACTCAACTTCTTGAAGATGGCATTCTCGACAATGTAGTCTTTCAGCAGGATGGGGCACCATGTCATTATGCCAGAATTGTTCAGACATACCTAAACGAGCGTTTTCCAAATCGTTGGATTGGACGTGGGGGAAATAGGGCCTGGGCAGCGCGATCTCCGAATTTGACCCCATTGGATTTCTTTGCTTGGGGTTTCTTTAAATCAGAGGTCTATCGCAGAAATATTCGAGATTTACCAGATCTGCGAGATCGCATTAGGCAAGCAGTTGAGAAAATAACCCCTGAAATGCTCGAAAATGTGTTCCGCAATGCAGCTGACCGCTTTGAGATTTGCAGAGATTCAGATGGAGCACATGTGGAAACTACTAATTAAAGATTTTAATGGTGTAATACTTGTAATTTGTATAGAAATACACCTGTATTCAGTTCAGTGTGACATTTATTTGAAATTTAGCCTATGTCAACAAAATAGATAGGGACTTTTGGGACACCCTGTACGTATAACATGAAAAGCATTAATATGATTTTTTAAACAAAATAGAAATTGAATTAAGGGTAACTTATTAATTTTTCCTCTTTTATCCAATTATTGTGTTTCAATATAAATTTATCTTTAAGACACAATTTTATCCTTAAACTATAACATAAAAAGCATTAATATGATTTTTAAAACAAAATAGATTCTACTTCGGGGTAACTTATTCATTTTTCCTCTTTTGGCTAATTATTCTGTTTCAATATAAATTTATCTTTAGGACACCAATATATCTTTAAGCCTTATTACAAAAAATATTAATATGATTTTAAAAACAAAATAGACTCTGTCTCGGAGTAACTTATTCATTTTCCCTCATTTGCTTCCAGCCCTGCAGCAACACTGCGACATTATTTTTTAATATAATTAAAACCAGCATTCACGATCATATTAAATCTTACTGTTGAAGATATACTGAAATAATGATGCAAAATTTTTTTAAAAGGTATAGACTCCTCGAAGTATCATAAACTTTGATGCAAAAAACATTAATATAACCCGATTTTAAGTTTTAGCAGGCTTACCCCAATAAATATCGTTTTCTAAACGATATTTATAAAAAATTGAATTTTTTGGCACAACGCTTATAATTGCACCTTCTACAATTCAATAATTGGATTAACATGATTTACTGCATTATATTTATTGTAATTTTAAACCAGCTTTTGTGGCATATTAAATTAAATTTTCATCTCAGATCTATCTGCCCAAGCAACTACTTTTTCAATGTCCTTTTGCATTTTCATGGCACCTGTTAAAGAACTTACATTTTGCCCAAATTTGTATCATCTGCAAATATTGAGGTTTTACTATTTAAGCCCCTTTCCAATTCATTAATATAAATAATAAAAAGTAGAGGTCCAAGTACTGGGCATATTTCATCGCGATTTTACGATATAGTGTTTAGAAGGCTCTCTCTCTCTCTCTCTCTCTCTCTCTCTCTCTCTCTATATATATATATATATATATATATATATCGGGGTACAAGATTCGTTGCCAGAATGCGCTATGCAATGAATTAGTTATTTTATTTTATCATTTTACGAAGATTAATTCGAATTATTGCAAACCGCTAAAATATTTTCCGCAGTAATGGCTACAAGGCCGTAAGCTGCCAGACACCGCAAGATTATTTCGTCACTCGTACAGAGACACTCTGGCAAATTAAACTGGGGCAGTTTGACAATAGAGTTTATATGGAATGGTCCCAGTTCTATTTGCCGTGACTGTATATATATATATATATATATATATATACACCGAGATAATCCACAAGATTAGGTGCCAGACTGCGCTATTGACTTAATTTGTATATGTTTAATGGAAAAGCGATGTTCTCCGGAAAATTAATTTCTTTATTATGTACGTATTGTAAGGGAAAAATATAGTTTGTAGATATTTTCCTCGTTCATGTCAGACGAATTTATTCAGCCTCCATCTTAATAAATAAATTTATCTAAAAGCAATAATCAGCTAACGCTTTCAGTTAAAATAGTATTTATAGATGCATTTAGTATGGTCTATACAAGTAATGTAGTTTTCTATGGATATTTATAAAGAAAATGGAATTTTTGGCACAACTCATATAACTGCACCTTCTACAATTCAATAAATGGATTTAACAGGATTTACTGCATTATATTTATTGTAATTTTAAATAGCTTTTGTGGCATATTAAATTAAATTTTCATCTCCCATCTATCTACCCAAGCAACTACTTTATCAATGTCCTTTTGCATTTTCATGGCACCTGTTAAAGATCTTACATTTTACCCCAATTTTGTATCATCTGCAAATATTGAGGTTTTACTATTTAGGCCCCTTTCCAAGTCATTAATACAAATAATGAAAAGTAGAGGTCCAAGTACTGGGCATATTTCATCGCGATTTTACGATATAGTGTTTAGAATCCTGTATATATATATATATATATATATATATATATATATATATATATCATAATATATATATCGGGGTACAAGACTAGTTGCCAGAATGCGCTATGCAATGAAATAGTTATTTATTTTATTTGATCATTTTGCGAAGATTAATTCGAATTATTGGAAACGCTAAAATATTTTCCACAGTAATGGTTAGAAGGCAGTGTGTGTGTATATATATATACACACACACACCGAGATAATCCACAAGATTAGGTGCCAGACAGCGCTATTTAATTTATTTTGTATATGTTTAATGGAAAAGTGATGTTGTCCGTATAATTAATTTCTTCATTATGTGCGTATTATTAAGGGAAAAGTATAGTTTGTTGATATTTTCCTTGTTGATGTCAGACGAATTTATTCAGCATCCGTCTTAATACATAAATTTATCTAAAAACAGTAATCAGCTAATGCTTTCAGTTAAAATAGTATTTATAGATGCATTTAGTACGGTATATACAAGTAATGTAGTTTTCTATGCATATTTATAAAGAAAATGGAATTTGTTTAAGGGGTTTCTTAATTATGAAAATAAAAACCCACTGTAGTAGACAGAGTTTATTTCCACTATCGACGCCCACTGGCATCCTCCTCGGGTGGATACAGAAAAACGTTTTTCTGTATCCACCCGAGGAGGATGCCAGTGGGCGTCGAAACTGTTGTGGAAATAAACTCTGTCTATTAGAGTGGGTTTTTATTTTCATATTTTGACCTTCACGTAGAAAAAAGTGAAGTTTTTTGCATTGGTTTCTTAATTGTTCATCGAATTACTGTATACAACACATTTTTACGTTACATGGTTTCAACATTAGAATAAGATAGATAGATAGATAAAATAACCTTTATTAATAATAATAAAATAAATAAAAAATTAGAATTTACAATGACATGAATAATTGTGAAGCTCGACTGTTTATTTTATTTTATTTGACCCTTAAGCTTTAGGCTTTACTGGGCTCTTATAAAAAATAAGCAGCTAGTTGTTATAAATTAATAATTATAAATAAATAGATAAATAAGTAAATAAGTATTATTAATAGTTAAAACATGTATTACAATATTAAACAATATTAATGACCAATATTAAACAATATTAGTGGACATTAATCCTAGATTTTTGTTAGTATGCCATTATTAATTGGGATTTCAACTTAGTTTTAAACAAATTTACATTCACAAAATATTTTTATATTGACATGCAAGTCATTCTATAGTTTCAATCCAATGAAAATGGGTAGTTTTTGAGATTACCACAATGTAAATTGAGGTATAACAAGCTTTGATCTCTTATAGGTCTCATACGAGTGGATTTCTTCATGAGTTACAAAATATCTATTTATCCATTGCAAATTAATGATTTTGTTCTTACACTTATAAATAAAAATAAATTGTGCCAGTTTGGTAATATCGTTGAGCTTTAGTAGGTATAGCTCTTTAAATAATGCACTAGAGTGATCAAGGAAATCAGCATCAGATAACCTTATTGCTCGTTTTTGGATGACAAAGATACCATTTAATGCGTTGTTAGCGGAGTTTCCCCAAACAAGGGTGCAGTATGTTATATAAGGAAGAACAAGAGTATGATAAAGAGTCAATAAAACTTGTTTAGGGACTATATTTCTAAGTTTAAACATTATAGCAACGCTCCTTGAAATCTTTTTCGCGATATAATTTACATGATCAGTCTAGGGTGGATCGATTTTAAATGTTTTTCGATTTCCATATTCTAATAGAGACAAAAACTTGCGCATGCATGACAAAATAGCCTCTGCAAAATCTTAGCTTAATAGGTAATCATCTTCTGCCCCCGGCAGAGTGATGAATATCATATTTTAGTAGTCAAAAACGTATTTTTCTTATAATTTTTAAAATATTTCAATATGCATCAAAATTATTCCTAATAACTATAAAGTCGATGAAAAAGACCTCATATGATCGTTTTTCCAAGCGCGTTGTCCTACGTTAATATCTTTTGCCCCCGGCAACAACGTCAAATGTTGAAAAAATAGGTAATTTATATACATAGTTTCAGATCGGCTCTTTGTCTTAAATAATGCATTTATATATTTCCCATAGCATTTATATCGTTGCTTAGGCATGAAATAACACACACGCAAAATTTTATGACTCTAGAGCAGGGGTGGCCAACCTATGGCGCATGCGCCAAAAGTAGCGCATTGGATGATTAGAAGTGGTGCATTGAATTCTCTGCTGCTCTCAGTAACTAATTTAACTCCAAACATTAAAAGCTTGGTGAAATCAAAACAGACTCAAAAGTCTCATTAAGGTAAGTAATGTTTACATTGTTTTTATATTAAATCATTATATCATGTAAAAATGCTAAATATATCTATATTAACATATTCTATACAAGAATTGAATGGGGGTACAAGACTTGTATGGCGCATCTGAACTCATGCGTGAAAAAATTGGCGAATGAAATATAAAAGGTTGGCCACCCCTGCTCTAGAGTAATATCTTCTGTCCCCGAGAAAAGTCTAAATGTGGATTATAATTACGTTAATGCGATGTTATAAGTACTATAAGTACTAAGTACAGCTCCTCGCTTGCTAATTTTATAAAATTAGCAACCCAGAACTCACCACGAGGAGGTGGCTGTACGTCGAGTTCCACCCTATCCAGCCCAAACCACCCTTCCTTTGGCTGCATGTCGATTTACATACGGTAATCTTTCTTAGAATCAAATCGTGGAATTTTTGTTCGGGAGTGAAGTCGGGAGCGGATGAATCCGTCCCTCTCTTCTATTCCACTTACACTGGCAGAGGCTTCGGTTACTAATTTGATGAGTCTCTCGACCGCTTGAGTATGACAAGGCTGGTCTCCCGTCTCAACAAACTCTTTTATTCGGGTATCAGGTATTGTTTTTGTAACGGGGGGTTCGGTCACCTCAGCCGTTTGCCAGTTGATCATTTCTTAATAGTTTTGACTATCGTAGAGCAGCTCAGGCATGGCGAAGGCTCGAATTTCCCCCGCTGGTGATTGTTTTGATCGTGCTTTTAATATTCTTCTCCATCCCAATTCTTTTATGTGTTGCTCATCGGCATGTAGCATGGAGATCAAAATATTTTCTGGGTGAGCAAAGAAATAATTTCTACGGAGGACTTTGTTGGCGATTGTCTTAGATCTTTGAGGCATGGTCTGAGAGAGACGCATCATTTCGAAAAAATGTTTTGCGCCCTCAGTGAAACGAGTTTTTCTTTATCTTAAACCAAATTGGTGCGTAAACTGTCATAATGAATCGCACAATTTCGTTGAAGGTGCTGGAGGGTTCACTGGTTGAAACATAGAGGCGCAGAAATCTATTTGCTGTTGTCAGCCACCTGGAATGCGCCATCTTTCCTGGATTTCGAGTCGCGAGAGCTGAAGAGCAGCTACCGCTCGACACTGCTCTCTAGATGCCTAACAAATACTTTTGGTCAGTGCTCAACTCGGCATCATCTATGTCAATGTCGGGAGATGGAATGACATCGAATTCTGTAATTGGAAGTTTTTCGCAGTCGTTTAGTTGTTTTCCAACTGGTCCAGTAAAGCCCATTGGCCCAGTTATTTTGCCGTCCAAGTCTTGAATGAGATGTCGCAGTGATAATTCATTACCGTGTAATAGGCATATGATCCACTGAACTGGCCTTTGTAGTTTCATTTCAATCATACGAAGCATACGAATGCTATGGGAAATATATAAATGCATTATTTAAGACAAAGAGCCGATCTGAAAATATGTATATAAATTACCTATTTTTTCAACATTTGACGTTGTTGCCGGGGGCAAAAGATATTAACGTAGGACAACGCGCTTGGAAAAACGATCATATGAGGTCTTTTTCATCGACTTTATAGTTATTAGGAATAATTTTGATGCATATTGAAATATTTTAAAAATTATAAGAAAAATACGTTTTTGACTACTAAAATATGATTTTCATCGCTCTGCCGGGGGCAGACGATGATTACCTATTAAGCTAAGATTTTGCAGAGGCTATTTTGTCATGCATGCGCAAGTTTTTGTCTCTATTAGAATATGGAAATCGAAAAATATGTAAAATCGATCCACCCTAAATTTTGATCACTCTATTGCAAATTTTTATCTAGCATTACACCAACAAATTTTGTTACAGTACACTCCTTTATGGCGATTTCATTAACATTAAGTTCATCAAAATATACATTTCTTTTATTAGTAAAAATCATGAAATTTGTTTTACTGTTTTACTGGTATTTAGGAAGAGTTTATTGGTGGTCAACCATTTCATTATACTGATGAATTCTGAATGAAATATATTCTTGCTATATTAACATCTTTGCAAGATAAACAGAGAGTTGTATCATCTGCAAACATTATGAAGTTCAGTATATCAGATGAACGTGGAAGGTCACTTATATATAATAAAAATAACAGTGGACACTACTGAGTCCTGTGACACACCATGTTTGACAAGGGGCAGGGACAATTGGACGTGGCCGACTCGATGCGACCCAACTCGATGTGGCCGACTCGATGTCAGGACAACTCGATGTCAAGCCAAGTCGATGCCAGGCCAAGTCGATGCCAGGTTAACCGGGTTAACTGAATGCCAAGTTAGGTCAACTGTACGCCCTTGACGATTGGTTAGGTTAAGTTGTGATATTTTCGTTAAAACTAACGAAAATATCCCTTAGGGATATCACATCGAGTTGTCCTGACATCGAGTCGGCCACATCGAGTTGGGTCGCATCGAGTCGGCCACATCGAATCGTACCCAACCCGTTTGACAAACGCTTTAGTTGAGCAAACCTTATTTACTGATACAAAATGATATCTATTGGACAAATAACTTTTAAACCAATCACTGATTGCTCCTCTAAAGCCGTCACAATATAATTTATTAAATAGAATATTATGGTCAATTACATCAAACGTCTTACTCAAATCCATAAATACTGATATCATTATTTCTTTGTTCTCCTTAGCTATATTTACATTTTCCATAAGATTTAAAATAACCATTTCCGTTGCTTTATTATTACGGAAGCCATATTGATTTGGAGATAATAAATTGTAGGATTCTAAATATCGCTGCATTCTACTTTTTAAAAATTTTTCAAAAACTTTGCTGAACACAGATAATGAACACACCGGCCTGTAATTTGTTGCTAGTGTAGGATCACCCACTTTAAAAAGGGTTGTTATACAACCAATTTTTAGCATTGATGGGAATATTCCTTTGGAATTACTTTGATTGATAATTTTAGCCAAAGTTACAGATATCTTATCTTTAACAAGTTTCAATATAGGTACAGGAATGTTATGAATGTTATTTTTTGTAAGTTTTAATTTAACAGTAATATTCTGGAGCTCAGTAAAGGTAGCAGGAACAAAAGAAAATGAATTTAGTGGGCTGGGTGGCATATATTCTAGAGGTGAGTGATCATTATTTATTAATTGTGAGCGAAGCTTATCCGCTATTGAAGTAAAATGTGCATTTAAAGAGTCTGCAATAGCAGTATCATCAGTAATTTCTTTATTATCAACATTTAATTTCTCTATTGAATTTTTCTTAATTTGTTTTCTGAGAAGATTGTTTATGGTTGTCCAAGTGTTTTTCATGCCTCCTTTATGTTTGGAAATTTGATTGTTATAATAGTTATATTTTTCATTTAACTGGACTCTCTGTTCCCTTTCTTTAAGCCATTCTTCAATCCAATTTGCTACTGTCCATTTTATTTCATGAGCTCTAACTTTAACAAGCATCCGCTTATGAGGATCTGTATTAAAAGCTTTGGCAAAAACCAAGTACACAATATCTACAGATTATTTTTTAACCAGATGCTTTAACATACTATCATAAAACTCAATTAAGTTTGTCAAACATGACCTGCCATTTCGAAAGCCGTGTTGGCTATTACTAATTAATCCTTCTTCTTCTAAGAATATTGTAATTTTGTCTCTGATGGCACTTTCAAGTAATTGGCAAATAATAGAAGTTAAACTAATTGGCCTATAGTTTTTAACTAGGTTTTTGTTACCGTTTTTGAAAGGAAACAAAAACCTAGCTACAAACTATAGATCAATTAATGCACAAATTTATACACAGTTAATACACAAATTTATACACAAATTTATCTAACAACAGTAATCAGCTAACGCTTTCAGTTAAAGTAGTATTTATAGATGCATTTATATGGTCTATACAAGTAATGTAGTTTTCTATGCATATTTATAAAGAAAATGGAATTTTGTTTAATGGGATTCTTAATTGTTCATATAATTACTGTATACAACACATTTTTACGCCGAACTTCCTCAGTGACAATAAGAAGCCTCCTGAAGGGTACAGCTTATTTGTAGAATGGAAAGACTTATCTTCAAACTTAACATGTAAGAGCAATTTGGCTACTCTCTCAATTAATTTTCACTTTTCATGGCCCTCTACGACCAACAGAGTGCTCTCATGTTCACCTATTTATTGCCTAAGTATCTTATTTTTAACTGTCCTTTAGAAATAAACGCCTCACTATTGAGATTACATTACAAAACAGGTACCAGGATGTATCATAACGCCCTCGGTTAGTGTTACTATTGCACTATAGTATTACGGCTTTCCACTCCAAGCCGGGCGCATAGTCTCGAACTGAGTTACTCATGCATTTCCCACCCCTAACAACTTCTAAGAATCACAAAAGAGACCGTTATTAGCGATGCTTTAAAACTTGATGCATCAAGTTTTAAAGTATTGACAAAAAAGATCCCCGATTTTCTGATTCTTAGAAACTGGGGTGTGTGTGAAAGGCAAGGGGTAACACAGTTCGATATTATGCGCCCGGCTTGGACCCGAAAGTCGTAATACTACAGTGCAATAGTAACACTAACCCAATGCGTTATGATACATCCTGGTACCCGTTTTGTAATGTAATCTCAATAGTGAGGTGTTTATTTCAAAAGCACAGAGGTAAAAATAAGTTACTTAGGCAATAAATAGGTGAACATGAGAGCACTCTGTTGTCGTAGAGGGCCATGAAAAGTGAAAATTAATTGAGAGAGTACCCAAATTGCTCTTACATGTTACGTTTGAAGATAAATCTTTCCATTCTACAAATAAGCTGTACCCTTCAGGAGGTTTCTTACTGTCACTGAGGAAGTTCGGCTTAAAAATGTGTTGTATACAGTAATTCGATGAACAATTAAGAAACCCATTAAACAAAATTCCATTTTCTTTATAAATATGCATAGAAAACTACATTACTTGTATAGACCATATAAATGCATCTATAAATACTAGTTTAACTGAAAGCGTTAGCTGATTACTGTTTTTAGATAAATTTGTGTATAAATTTGTGTATTAACTGTGTATAAATTTGTGCACTAATTGATCTATAGTTTTTAGCTAGGTTTTTGTTTCCTTTCAAAAACGGTAACAAAAACCTAGTTAAAAACTATAGGCCAATTAGTTTAACTTCTATTATTTGCCAATTACTTGAAAGTGCCATCAGAGACAAAATTACAATATTCTTAGAAGAAGAAGGATTAATTAGTAATAGCCAACACGGCTTTCGAAATGGCAGGTCATGTTTGACAAACTTAATTGAGTTTTATGATAGTATGTTAAAGCATCTGGTTAAAAAATAATCTGTAGATATTGTGTACTTGGTTTTTGCCAAAGCTTTTAATACAGATCCTCAGAAGCGGATGCTTGTTAAAGTTAGAGCTCATGAAATAAAAGGGACAGTAGCAAATTGGATTGAAGAATGGCTTAAAGAAAGGGAACAGAGAGTCCAGTTAAATGCAAAATATAACTATTATAACAATCAAATTTCCAAACATAAAGGAGGCATGAAAAACACTTGGACAACCATAAACAATCTTCTCAGAAAACAAATTAAGAAAAATTCAATAGAGAAATTAAATGTTGATAATAAAGAAATTACTGATGATCCTGCTATTGCAGACTCTTTAAATGCACATTTTACTTCAATAGCGGATAAGCTTCGCTCACAATTAATAAATAATGATCACTAACCTGTAGAATATATGCCACCCAGCCAACTAAATTCATTTTCTTTTGTTCCTGCTACCTTTACTGAGCTCCAGAATATTATTGGTAAATTAAAAATTACAAAAAATAACATTCATAACATTCCTGTACCTATATTGAAACTTGTTAAAGATAAGGTATCTGTAACTTTGGCTAAAATTATCAATCAAGGTAATTCCAAAGGAATATTCCCATCAATGCTAAAAACTGGTTGTATAACACCCTTTTTTAAAGTGGGTGATCCTACACTAGCAACAAATTACAGGCCGGTGTGTTCATTATCTGTGTTCAGCATAGTTTTTGAAACAATTTTGAAAGTAGAATGCTGCGATATTTAGAATCCTACAATTTATTATCTCCAAATCAATATGGCTTCCGTAATAACAAAACAACGGAAATTGCTATTTTAAATCTTATGGAAAATGTAAATATAGCTAAGGAGAACAAAGAAATAATGATATCAATATTTATGGATTTGAATAAGGCGTTTCATGTAATACCCCATAATATTCTACTTAATAAATTATACTGTTACGGTTTTAGAAGAGCAATCAGTGATTGGTTTAAAAGTTATTTTTCCAATGGATATAATTTTGTATCAGTAAATAAGGTTTGCTCAACTAAAGCGCTTGTCAAACATGGTGTGCCACAGGACTCAGTACTATGTCCATTGTTATTTTTATTATATATAAATGACCTTCCACGTTCATCTGATATACTGAACTTCATAATGTTTGCAGATGATACAACTGTCTCTTTATCTTGCAAAGATGTTATTACAACAAAGAATATATTTCATTCAGAATTCATCAGTGTAATGAAATGGTTGACAACCAGTAAACTCTTCCTAAATACCAGTAAAAAAAATTTCATGATTTTTACTAATAAAAGAAATGTATATTTTGATGAACTTAATGTTAATGAAATCGCCATAAAGGAGTGTACTGTAACAAAATTTGTTGGTTTAATGCTAGATAAGAATTTGCAATGGAGTGATCATGTAAATTATATCGCGAAAAAGATTTCAAAGAGCGTTGCTATAATGTTTAAACTTATAAATGTAGTCCCTAAACAAGTTTTATTGACTCTTTATCATACTCTTGTTCTTCCTTATATAACATACTGCACCCTTGTTTCGGGAAACTCCGCTAACAACGCATTAAATGGTAATTTTGTCATCCAAATACGAGCAATAAGGTTATTATCTGATGCTGATTTCCTTGATCACTCAAGTACATTATTTAAAGAGCTAGACCTACTAAAGCTCAACGATATAACCAAACTGGCACATTTTATTTTTATTTACAAGTGTAAGAACAAAATCATTAATTTGCAATGGGTAAATAGATATTTTGTAACTCATGAAGAAATCCACTCGTATGAGACCAGAAATAGATGAAAGCTTGTTATACCTCAATTTACATTGTGGTAATCTCAAAAACTACCCATTTTCATTGGATTGAAACTATGGAATAACTTAAATGCCGATATAAACAATATTGTGTATGTAAATTTGTTTAAAACCGAGTTGAAATCCCGATTAATAATGGCATACACAAAAATCGAATAAGATAAACTAAGTTTAATACAAAAACAAATTTTCATCATAATATACAATTTTATCCTTAAACTATAAGATAAAAAGCATTAATATGATTTTTAAATAAAAATAGAAATTAAATTATGGGTAACTATTTCATTTTTCCTCTTTTGGCCAATTATTTTGTTTCATTACAAATTTGTCTTTAGGGCACGAATATATCTTTACACCTCATTACAAAAAAATATTACTATAACACTATAATAAAAATAGATTCTATTTCGGGGTAACTTACTCATTTTCCTCTTTCACGCAACTATATTGTTTCAATACAAATTTATCTTTAAGACACCAATATATCTTTAAACCTTATTACAAAAAACATTAATATAACTTTATATTAAAAATAGATTGTATTTCGGGGTAACTATCCCCAGAATATCCATAGAGTATTTGAACATCCTGTTCCTCAAGCTTCGCACAGTTCAATGTAGCATTAAAAGTCTCCAAGGAGGGAGGGTTAGGGCTTCTTTCAGTATTCGCCACATCTTCCGTATTTACCGAATACCACTTCATAAACGGCGAACACGCAATATCAAAGATAACCATCACTATTTTTCGTCTACGTGAGAAATCTTCACATATTGAAATATACGTCTGAGTTCCAGGGCTTGCAGCGATGAACTGAGCACGCAGGGTAGAGATATGCCCAGGTAGTAGCAAGAGGCACGTGACCTTTGATCGATCATACAGGGGGCGGAACTTAGGACTTTTCCTATACATACGCTACTATTTAATTATTTCGAGAGATGTTACCCAATGAAGTTTAATTGACTTAGAAATAAAGACTTAAACCTTTATTCTTTAATGTATGTGGGACGGTCAATTAAATATATGAAATAACTTTGCTTACCATACCAAATAAACCTCAAATATATATAGCAGTGTATTCCAGGCTTTAATTAAAAGCCGCTCTACCGCTTAGAAGATTAATCGGTAAATAGAAATCTTACAACAATAAAGGAAATATACTCTACATTTTCTGGCTGAAAGGCGCCAATGTGTGTGTCTCTTATTGGTTCTAATGGAGTTAACCGTGATTTGGCGGTGTTTACATTCGCGGTTCGCCCCCCGCCATCCCATCACAATGCGCCTCAGTCAGTGTCTCTCAGCGCTACCAAAGACAATATTAGCAACAATGTTAGCAGAGGGAGGGGTTACAACAGCGTTTTTCCCAGGAATTGAAATTACAGGGGGTGTTCGAATTTTTAATAGGGTGAGGGCCGAGGGGTGAGACCGTGAGGTCGAAGGTGGGTTTTAGGGCACCATAGTAAAAACTGAAAAATGTTTTACGCCCATTTATTAGGATTAACTCATCTTTTAATACCATCACACAAATTAAAGTTGCCTATTCACGCCTTCTATGAAGCAATACATCGACATCCTTCTTGGTTTCTTGTAATTTTGCGCAAGTTGACCTGATTTAAATATAACATCCTTAGTCATAGACAGGGAAAGATGGAATGAGGAAGAATGTTCCAGAACTGGCCATGAGATTATTCGTCGTTTTTCTCTTAAAGGGCATTGAAATTTCTGAATAAGTTACCCCGAAATGGAATCTATTTTTATTATAAAGTTATATTTTTATTTTTTTGTAATAAGGTTTAAAGATATATTCGTGTCCTAAAGACATATTTGTATTGAAACAAAATAATTGGCCAAAAGAGGAAAAATGAAGTAGTTACCCCGAAATACAATCTATTTTTAATATAAAGTTATATTAATATTTTTCGTAATAAGGTTTAAAGATATATTTGTCTTAAAGATAAATTTGTATTAAAACAAAATAATTGGCCAAAAGAGGAAAACTGAAATAGTTACCCCTAATTAAATTTCTATTTTTTAAAATCATATTAATATTTTTTGTAATAGTTTAAGGATAAAATTGTATATTAAAGATAAATTTGTATTAAACAAAATAGATGCGTAAAAGAGGAAAAATGAATGTTTCCCCGAAATAGAATCTACTTTTATTATAAAGTTAAATTAATATTTTTTTGTAATAAGGTTTAAAGATATATTCGTGTCCTAAAGACATATTTGTATTGAAACAAAATAATTGGCCAAAAGAGGAAAAATGAAGTAGTTACCTCTAATTTAATTTCTATTTTGTTTTAAAAATCATATTAATGCTTTTTATCTTATAGTTTAAGGATAAAATTGTATAGTATGATTAAAATTTGTTTTTGTATTAAACTTAGTTTATCTTATTCGATTTTTTGTATAAAAGATCGCCTAACAAACGTCAAATTCGCCTCGTGGTGTTCCACCATGAGAAGTTCAGTAGTAGCGTTACACTTTTTTTGAGACTTTGTCGGTCTACCCCGTAGCCCCATAAACGTATTTGTTTATACTTAATACCTCTGTCTATTGTTTCGAATTTATAGACCTTTTCGGTCTACCAGGAGCTGGTAAATAAGAGCCGTGGGTAAGGTGGGTTTGGTTAGGTGATGGTAAGTTAAACTTAGACGATTGATGGTTGTGGTGCTGTGGTGTTTTTTTGTGTGGTGGTTATCTACAGATCTACAGAAGCTAAGGCTAACGAAGACGCTAAGATCCACTCTAAGGTTAGCCAGAGAGAAAGGAAAGAGTAGGGAGTTAAGAGAAGAGAATAAGGGGTTAATTAAGTAGCAACACCTATCACTCATGGATTAACATTCATTCAGAAAAAGAGAAACAAAGGCTCACCATCATCATCAGTCGGCCACTGCCGACAAGTCAGAAAAATAGTCGGAGAGAAGAGGAAAGGGGTGAAAGATGAAAAGAAGTAAAATAAGAACGCTTAAACACCATGCAAACACAGTCTTAACTCACTATCATACCATGCAAACTACAGACATGCAAGTAAGGAGAGGATAAGGAAAAAAAAAAGTAGGTAAAGTAAAACAAAAAGTGGGTTAGTTTACGCTACGAGCTACATCTACGATCGTGTTAGTCTAATTTTTTTTTTTTTTGCTGGCATCACACACTGGCATGTGTCACAAGCTGGCATTATTGTCAACAGACTCATCCTCGATCACCACCCCTAGACCTCCTGTTGCTAATTGTTTTATTATATTAAACAACGTTAATATTAACGAGGGAGACGGAAAAGGGGGAGGCTGAGAGGGAAAAGGGGGAGGCTGAGAGAGAAAAGGGGGAGGCTGAGAGGGAGAAGGGGGATTGTCTTATTATTATATTAAACAACCTTAATATTTTTAAAATGCCTATCTAAACGGTTCTTAAACATATTAACGCTGGTAGAGTTCACGACTGAAGCGGGAAGATTATTCCATTTATCAGTTACTTTAAACGTAAAGAAGATTTTAGCGATATTAGTGATGAAACGTCTGCCACACAAATTAAATCCGTTATTACGAGTATTATTATTATCGAAAGTGAACAATTTGTCAAAATTTACGTTATCGATGTTATTAACGATTTTGAAAAATTCAATAAGCTCCCTCCTTAATCTCCTAGTTTCGAGTGAATACAGGTCTAACTCTTTAATCCTATCTTCATAAGGCTTGTTGCGCAATGACGGGATCAGTTTCATTGCATGACGCTAAACCCTTTCAAACCCATCAATATCCTCACGGAAATACGAGAACCAAAACTGAAGGGCATATTCCAAATGAGGCCTGACTAGGGACTTGTAAAGGGGCAATATAATATCCTTCGATTTAAATTCGAAATTACGCGCTATGAAGCCTAACATCCTATTAGCTTTTGCGCAAGACTCCAGGCACTGGTTCCTAACCTTTAAATCCTTAGATACGCGTACGCCTAAATCTACTTCCTCGTCAACGCTCGCTAACTCCCTATCATCCATCGTGTACGTGTAATTATTGTTACGAGAACCTATATGCAAAACTTTACATTTGTCTACGTTAAATTGCATCTGCCACTTATCCGTCCACTCCATAATCCTATTTACATCGTCTTGGAGCCTATTTCTATTGTCCTCGTTAACAACCTTACCGCCTATTTTAGTATCGTCCGCGAATTTTGACACGTTACTAGTCAATCTTACATCTATGTCGTTAATGTAAATTACGAATAGCAATGGGCCTAACACTGAACCCTGTGGGACACCGCTACCTACATCCAACCACCCCGATTCACTACCATCAACTACGACCCTCTGCCTCCTAGCACGAAGCCATTCTTCTAACCAGTTAGCTACCTGACCGCGTATACCGTGCGCTTTGACCTTCGCAATTAATCTCCTATGCGGAACTGTATCGAACGCCGTTTTAAAATCTAAATAAATAACGTCAGCCGCTCTATGTCTATCGTATTCGCGTACTATTTCGTTATAAAATTCTAACAAATTAGTTAAACAAGACCAATGGCGTCGAAACCCATGCTGACTACTATTAATCAAATCTCTACTTTCTAAGTGATCGATGATACGATCCCTAACTAAGGATTCCAAAAGTTTACCGACAATTGACGTTAAGCAAATGGGCCTATAATTGCTAGCTACTGCGCGGTCGCCTTTTCTAAAAATGGGGGTGACGTTAGCTAATTTGAAGTCTTCAGGAATAATCCCTGTTTTGAGTGACTGATGAAGAATCGTCGTTAAGGGTCCTACGATAACGTCTTTCAAATCTTTTAAATGTCTGGGATAAAAAGCGTCAGGGCCTGGAGCCTTGCTAACTTTTAGCCTATCGATATAATGCGCAATCTCACTCTCGTAAACAGTTATTTCATCCAAAATAGTCTCGCTACTAAATGGAACGATATCGTCCACGTCGGGGACATTATTTACGTCTTCTACGGTAAAAACTGTCGCAAAAAAGTTATTGAAAATACCCGCCATCGCATGAGCGTCTGAAGCCAAAGCGCCATTAACATCCACTAGAGGGCCTATGTTATCTTTTATCGGCTTACGATTATTAACGTATTAAAAAAACTTTTTTGCATTATGTTTACTATCCGCAGCTATAAGTATCTCTAAATTACACTTAGCATTCCTAACTCATCTTTTAACCTGACGTATAAGCTCCATATATCTATTAAAGTTAGCTGCCGTGCCATTGCGCTTATTAAGTCTATACACTCTATTACGCTCGTTTATGAACTCGCCTATTTCCCTAGTCCACCACTTGGGCCTAACAGGATTTCTAGCGCGCTTTGGCTTACGAGGAATAAACTCCCTTTCAATATTCATAAAACTTTCTCTGAACGCCACCCAATGCAAATTTGTGTCATTACCCATAAATAAGTTATCTCAGTCCACCACTCTCATCCTATCCGCAAAACTATCAAAATTAGCCCTACGAAAATCAGGGACTTCTATTACGTTACTATCCTTAGTGTTTTCTATCAATAACTTAAACCTAAGAATTTGATGATCACTACATCCTAAACTCTCGCCTACTTCTAAACCTTCGACTATATTCTCGCCGTTCGTCATCACCAAATCTAAAATATTATCACCGCGCGTTGGTTCGGTAACCATCTATCGTAAAAAGTTAGCTTCCATAAACTCAATCAATCTCAAACCCTCCTCATTACCAGTAAAAGTCTCGTAATTAACATTAGGGCAGTTAAAGTCTTCGACAATTATACTATTCCGATTGTCAATAAAGTTACCAAGAAGTGAGTAAAATCTAGTATCTGTATCGAGGGGTTGAACGAGAGGTCTATAAACAACAACAAAATTAAAACTAATACTACGCGCCCTCACTTCAACACCTATTGCATTAATTGGTGCCGGAAAATCTAACTTAACCTTGATAGCCTTAAGGGAATTACGAATGTACAGCAAAACGCCGCCACCAATCCTATGTAACCTATCATTAGTAAAGAGTTTAAAACCCGGTATATCAAGTTCCCCCAACAAGTCCCGAGTCACGGAATTTAACCAAGTTTCAGTGATAGCAACTATATCGTAGTTGCTGGAATAAATTATCGCCTTAAATTCATTTAATTTATTTCTAATACTACGCGCGTTACAATAAAAGACGTTTAAGTTATTTTTTACCACGGGCGGGCGTTTTAAAATATTTTTCACGTCGGGTTCGTGTTCCCCGGACCCACAACGTTTAAAGAAGGCTTCGACCTATACAGCTTTCGCACGTTTTCATCTATTAACCTACCTAGCCTAGCATTACCTATTTCATTAAAATGCACCCCATCTTTTATAAAAAGGCTAGGATCACTGAATTCGGATCACAGCTTTACGAAGGGTACATTTTCCTCAGCAGAAATCTCTTCTAATTTAGCATTAAAAAATATCGTTTTAGATGTAATCCTAAGACCCAAACCGTGCCTAGGGGTAATACCTAGAACTAAAGATCTATCTCACCTCGTCTTTAGGGACCTAATTAACCCCCTATATCTCTCCAAAAGGTCAGGCACTCTCGTATCGGGCCTATACGAGTCGTATATATTTTGCTATTGAGGTTTTACATGCATCTGTTTACATACGTTGTGTGTGTGAGTGTGTGTGTGTGTGGGTAATAATAGGGATTCTATAAGCGTATAGTCGGGAAGTTTGTGTGCGCTTTATGGTTGTTCAAACGATATATAGGGTGATTCAGCAAAGAGTACATTAAAATGGAGGATGAAATCCTTGGATAATTCTAAACCACAATGTCTCTATGGTAAAATGTCAGATTCTGCATAGTTTCCATGTTACAATACATTTAAGATGTATTAATGAGAGTGAATGTGAAGTGAAACCCCCGTAGGTTTTTGTAATAATTTATTCACAGATCTCTACAGTGTGACCCCTCTTTGTTACAACCTAAAGGAAATGTCCAAAGTTGCCCCTTTCTGCCTCAATGCAGGCCTGTACACGTCGTACCATTGAATATCTGACGCGTACCAGAAGAGAACATTTTGCCTGAGCATCAAGGGAATATCTGGATACTGTTTATCCCAACAGGTGGATATGGCGTGGTGGCCCCGTTCCCTGGCCACCCCGCTCCCCAGATCTTAGCCCTTTGTATTTCTACCTGTGGGGCCATTTAAAGACGTTGGTGTATGATACAGAGGTTCAAACAAGAGAGGAATTATGGCCACGTGTTCGTGACAGGTGCGAACAAATTAAACAGTCCAGGCATTCTGGAACGCGTCAGACATTCAATAGTACGACGTGTACAGGCCTGCATTGAGGGAGGAGGGGGTAACTTTGAACATTTCCTTTAGGTTGTAACAAAGAGGGGTCACACTGTAGAGATCTGTGAATAAATTGTTACAAAAACCTACGGGGGTTTCACTTCATATTCACTCTCATTAATACAACATCTTAAATGTATTGTAACATGGAAACTATGCAGAATCTGACATTTTACCATAGAGACATTGGGTGGTTTAGAATTATCCAAGGATTTCATCCCTGTATACACGGTACCAACTAGCTGATAATGCCTGGAGGCACTGGCTGTTTAAGCCAACTGGTGGATTTCGAGTTCTAATCCAAGTGATGCTACCTGATCTCTCATTAAGCTTCTGCATCTCGCAGACGGTGGATGGTCTCTTCCTCTCTCTCTCCTCTCTCTCCTCCTCTCTCTCTCTCTCTCTTAGGTTAGGTATACCCCTTTGGAGGTGAGGTCTTCCCAACTTCTCCCCCAAAGAGGTTAGGTGGACACCCCTAGCTTTCTGTGGGGATTCCCCCCCTTTTAGCCATCCTTGGGGTGGCACTGGGGAGGGGGGTTGGCACCTTTCAAGAAAGGGGTGGGGTGGGTGGCACTGGCACTCAGAGGGTCAACATTGCAATTGCTCTGCACTCTCTCCTTTTGCGGTCATACTAATGGTTACAACAGATATATGTTCCGAAACATTGAAGGGTAACCAAAACAGAATAAAAGAACTGGTACATACAACTCTGCCCGCACACCAGAACACTCCGCTGTTACTTCAATTGATGATACAGAAGCTAGTTATTGTATAGGATAGCTAATATGGGGACAATAAATTAGTTTCGGCCTTTGATGTGTTAATAAAATACTGTATACAGGGTGTTTCTAAAGTAACCATCTATTTTGGTGAAATAGGGGGATTTTAAACAATTGTTATATTGGCATAATGGTATGTGCATTGTTATACAAAATTCATGTATTTATAATATTTCAATTGCTTTACACGATTTTTTGTTAATTATTTTATTTTATTTTCAGACCCATATCATTGATGATGAATGTGCAAGAACGGGTTTATGTAGTAACATGCAGGATAAAAGGCAAGAAGTGCAATGAAATTAGAGAAAAGTTTGAGAGAAGGTTTCGTAAAACAAGGCCCTAGAGACCAGGCTATTCGCGAATTAGTAAACAAATTTATGAGGACTGGATCTGTGCATGACGAGCGTAGATCTGGACGGCCAAGAAGATCTCACGAAAGAATCGAATCTGTTCAAGAAGCATTCGAAGAGGATCCACAATTATCGATTTGGAGGGCATCCCACAGATTAGAAATTCCACAAACAACGGTTTACAGAATTCTACGTTATGATTTAAAGAAAAAACCATACCACATTCAAGTGTTCCACAACTTACAAGAAGAAGATTATCCACGAAGAGCAACAATGTGTGCCGAGCTTACAACTATATATATATGTTTTCATGTTTTAAAGATTTTTTTTTATAATTCATATTATTTCGCAAAATAGATGGTTACTTTAGAAACACCCTACTGTATAATAAGGAAACCTATGATGTCAATAATAATAATAATAATGTTTTTAGGAGGTTATTAAGAATTCCAAGATTTATAAGCAATATGGCACCTTTGGATTACGATTGTACGACATTTGAGCGAGTAATCATTGAGCGAGTGCACTTTGAGCGAGGGAAATTGAACGAGTACAAATTGAGAGAGTGCAAACTGAGCGCAAACTTCACAACTTAATCTAAACATTTGTCAAGGGCATACAGTTGACCTAACCGGGCATTCAAAATTAACCTAACCGAGCATGGGTACCCCGTAATGAATTCGGGACACGGAAAGGTAAGTAGTACCCTTAACCTAACCTAGGGCTAGATGACGTCCCACTCCGACTGAGTTTCAGATTTGAGTTTCCGACGGTTAAAGAGTAATTAACTCTATAAGAAATACGAACAAGTAAACGTTCGCTTGCAACATCTGATAGAAGATGATAATGATGAAAATATTCTTGACTTTCTGCGTAATGTTTCCTACAATTTGGAATTACATATATAATTCACTGCTTGACTTATTATATTTTTAAATCTGTTTTGAATAAATATACATTTTAATTAAACATATTTGTTTTAAATAAATATTTTTTACTAGGTGAATGTTTATTATTTTTGCGTCAGTTAGCGCTCAGTTTGCACTGGCTCAATTTGTACTCGCTTAGTTAGCCTAATCGCTCAATACGTCAAGTCGCTCAATTTGTACTCGCTCAATTTCCTTCGCTCAAAGTGCACTCGCTCAATGTGTATTCGCTAAATTGATGCAGTCCCTTGGAGAGTACTTGTATAATAGGAATGTTTGGTCGATGGGTATACAGCTGAATGTGTAGTTGACAGATGTTTCAGCACAGATATGATTAGTCGTTCACTTTTTGTCATCTGTAATGTATGATTTCACTAAGGGTAGTTGAGATCTATTTTGGTGAGAAACCTTATAAATAAATGAGGTTTTTGCACAATTAAAGTACTCAATAGCCTACATAATTATGTCTATTAAAGAGTCGTTTTGTAGTCTTCATTGTAGGAGCCTGTAATGATAGAATAGTAAAACACTTGATCATGTTAATCAGACAGTGTGATTAAGGAAATGTAAATATAACATAATTTATTACGTGAATTCTGAAAAGCGTTAATTTAGAGAAAAATTAAAATATCACATTAAGGTTACATATTTTCTTTTATCTCAGACCTGAAAATTTGATAATTGTGATATATATAGGGCCTATATATATATATATATACACACACACACACCCACACACATATATATATATATATATATATTATATATATATATATATATATATACTGTGTATATATATATATATATTGTATATATATATATATATAAGTTAACCCCTCCGTCTATGGCCTTGGTCTGTTCGAAGTTGACGGGGGTTCTGGTTAGGTGGCAGCAACGGATTTGTTACTCGCAGTAGTTTCTTCTATACTACTCTCCGATTTCTTCTTGTAGTGGATCGGAGGATTCTGTGGAACTCTCTGAAGGTTCGCCGATTCTTCTTGTAACGTATCGGGAAATTATTTTTCTTCATTTTAATGAGCAAGTTCTATGAAGAGAGCAAGGCTCGAAGCAAACAAAGATATTTCTTATTGTATTTTACTGCTAAAATATTACAGGTAATGCTTAGCCTCTAAGTCAGCTCAGCAAGAATCAGAATGAACATTGGGGAAATTTTGTGCGTTTTTACATTGAATTTTTTTACTGACATCATTATTATTTAATGCTGATCTGTTTTTGTTTTTGTTTCTATTCTCAATAGGCTGATTTACTTTGCAAAACATTTAAAGACAAAACAAATATTTTTGCTGTATCAATGTCTATATTGCTAAGCAAGAGGAAGCCATATTTTTATTTTAAAGCGCATATTGACAGATCTGATGTCATCATGATCTGCCGAGTTAACTAAAAATGGAAATTGAAATATGCCTTCCCATCACGAATTACAAACAAACCTGCACATGAGCAAAAGTGAAAGGCTTAAGATTAAAATTAAAATTAAACTTAAAATTAAACGTTAAGCAGGACATGACTTCATCTTTTACAACGAAGAGAGAATGTATACACGAAATGAATACGATTACATTAAGCTAAGTCTACGAAAATGATCAAGTTTTTAAAAAGAAATAATTCACCAATTATAAAATAGAAAGCAAATAAAAAAAGTATCCAAACTTGTCAGCGTTATACGATTTTGGACTTTATACAAAATTATTAAATAGTTTACAAGGAAATAATTCACCAATTATAAAATAGAAAGCAAATCAACGTTTTATCCAAACTCGTGTTAGCGTTATACGATTTTGGGCTTGATATTAAGGCGGAGCATTTTTACACTTTTTTCGATTTTCGTTTTGTGATAGCGCGGAAAAGTGGCTCTTCCACGTCAAAAGTGAATGCGTAAAATCTCAGAGCTCTGCAATAATATCTGCCTCCGCACGCGCGTTGAAAATCCCAAAAATGCGCCAAAATACGCATTTTTTCAATATTTTCTTATAGTTTTAATTTTCATCCTACGTTCTTGTAATGGCGAGGAAAAGCATTCTAATGGTTTATTTTAGACTAGTTTTAAATATTTTTGTCCGGCGATTATTTCTTCTGCCTCCGCAAACGTTCCAAAATACAAGAAAATTTACATAAATAGTGTATTTTATAATGACGCTATTATGATCAACTTCGGCCCTACACCATAGTTTATTCGTTAATTATGTATTAAGTAATGCAATTAACAATTCATTATATCATATTTTAGTAATTTAAGAAGTTTATATATTTGAGCAATTAAATAATTTAGGTCCACCAATGCAGTTTACTTTGCATATGCTTGGTTTATTTTTCATGACTTATGTAATATGTAGGCAGCTCCTCGCTTATTTCGTCAATATTGAATGTACTATATTGACAAAATAACCCAGAACTCACCATGTGAAGGTGGCTGCATTTCATGTTCCTCCCTGCTCGACCCAACCACCCTACCATTATCGGACTTAGGCTAGTTACACACTGTAGTCACTTTTTGTTTCCATTCTTGGCATTTTCTTTCTGGGTTCTAATCTTGCTCTCATAAATCCATCCCTTGCCTCTGAACCGCATACTACAGCTGAAGCCTCTGTTACCAGCTTTATATGCCGTTCAACCGCTTGGGTGTGGCAAGGAAAGCGTGGGATGAAATGAGGTACATTTCCTGATGAGATATAGTTCAGGATGTCGGAGCGTGATAGAACTTTTGTCAGAGTAGGCTCTGACAGCTCACAAGTTTGCCAGTTAATCATGTTGTAGTACTCACTGCAGTGAAAGTTCAACGTGGGCAATTTAAACACGCTCACTGCGGCTGACTCAGAATCTCCTGCTTTAAGGATTCTCCTCCATCCTAATTCTCTGATATGTTTTGCCTCATCGTGAATCATACTAAGGAGAACATTCTCAGGATGAGAAAAATAGGAATTTCTCTGAATAACACGATCAACTATTTCTATACAACGGGCACTCAACGACCTCGAGCGTTGTATCATTTGATAAAGCTGTTTGGCTCCCTGTGTTGCTGAAGAATTTCTCTTGATTTGAAACCACATTGGAATATAAACTTTCATAATATAATCCACGATACACTTAAGGTTGTCTGAAGGTTCTTCAGTTGAAACGTAGAGACGAAGTATGCGGTTAGCAGTTGTCACCCATCTGGAGTGTGCCATTTTGCCTGGTTTCCTTTGAGCTAGAGAGGGAGTACATTCACCTTTTGACACAGCATCATAGATTTCTGCCAAATATTTCTGATCTGTGCTCAGATCATCTCTGTCAACTACAATTTCTTCCGCTTCAACTGCTTCAAACTCAACAACAGGTCTCTTTTCACAATCAATTAACTCTTTTCCTATAGGCCCCGTAAAACTATGAGGACCTGTTGTTTTACCATCAATGTCAGTCACTATGTGCCGCAAGGGAAGTTCATTAGTGTGAAGCAAGCAAATCAGCCACTAGAGTGTTCTCTGAAAGTGCTCTTCAATACTTCTTATCACTCCTCCTTTTGGTCCTGTATTAACTGCTGTCCCGTCACATCCAATGGCTTTCACTTCTGAAGTATCAATCTTACTTGAGCGAAAAAAATCCAAAATTGCAGAAGATGTACTCTCTGCTGAGCCAGAAGCGGGAGTTACATGCCCAATATAATGCGAGTTTGGTTCTTGAAGGAAAGTGACATGTTCTTTTGTTATATTTTTTTGATAACCTTTACTGCCAACTTTTTCTTGCCCTGCAGTTCTGTCCTTTCTTCCATCGAAATAGATACTCTCCATAGTTTTTTCTTCGTAATCTCTCTTTTGAATGATAGATCCCACTCTTTTTCTAGCCCTCCTTACTTTGCATCTGTCTATTACTGAACTTAAAACTTTTTCGTTTATAATTCCCACGTCTTCAAGAACAGCCGAAGCAAATAAAGCAGCAGACCTGTCTGAAACACCAGTTCTGTCACAAGCTATAGCCAATGATGAGATTGTTCCATGATGAGATTGTTCCATCGATTTGATTCTCTGTGTCGGTTCATAATCAGAATCCGCTCCTTCTGTTTCACTTGATGTTGATGACAGTGTTTCAGTTGCTTGTCCTTTACTGGTAGATGGTTTTGGTTCATACTGTTTCATTCTCTGTTGTCTTCTAGCAATAGTTGCTAGATCTTTACGAGTTCGTGAAACATCAAGAGAGCCTATTGCCAATTTTCTTGTTGTTCTCTGATCTTTAAGGAAGTCTTGTTCAATTGCTGGAACCTTGAGATGGTTTTCACATGAACACTTATCAAAATTTTCACATTTGCAAGCACTGATGTCAAATAATTTGTTTTTTGCCTCATTTTGAAATGTTTCTAATTTAATTTTGAATGAGTCACTATCTTGTTTCCTTTTTATTGACTTTAGAAGGTTTTGACACTTTTCATGGTAATTTTTAATCATTTGAACGACACGGTTATGAGAAACAGTAGGAATAGAGGCTGTTTTCCACAAATCTTCAAGAGTTTTTGAGAGAGAGAACACCGAAATTTCTGCAACCGTAGGCTCTTTCTTCGATGTCTTCAGACTCAACCTTATTTGATGAAAATATTTCATGACGTCCTTATAGGTTAGAAGGCACCTCTTGTGTAGATCAGCTGGAGCCCCAAATATAGGGCAACTTGAAGAAGTTCTTGTTGCTTGAGCTGGTACTGACAGTGTGAAAAACACAGTAATTAATATAAAAATTAAGAAATTACTCCTAAAACGTAACATATTCTTGCATTCTGCAGAAGTTTTGTATATTACACCAACGTATTATTATGCACTAAAATATGCAGTACATGTCCACATATGCGTGTTGTGTTCCAAAGATGTATTAACAGCAAGTGCAACACAATCCACATCTTACCCGAAACGTAGCTAGCACAACACTGCGGGGAAGTGAGAGCAAGAAGGCCTGGTAGAGTGTTGTGAGTCATCAGTCATCACTCACTGACTCATTGCCGTATATGGCAATGACGAGCAACACACCATACCAGTAGGGTGGGTCATACTATGCATTTTTTTTAAATCAATGGAGAGGGGTGTTCAAATGACATATTTTGGTGTATAGAACACAATTCTGAAGAAAATATTTAATTCTGATAACCCTAACCTACATCATTTTGCAGTTGATTATTATTAAATTGTTGATTATTTTACTATTGTAGTTACCCCAGGATATGTCTTCTCACGTTTTCTATCATGGCTGCTCACGTTATCTCTCATAGAGCATTGTTCTAACTAATTCATATAAACACATAATGTAATTCATATAATAATAATAATATTTAAATACTCAAATAAAAAGGTGTGCCGTTCCACTTAATTGTAATTATCATACAGTTTGGTATATGAAATATTTTGACGGTTTTCTGGCGCGCATAAGGCCATTTTCTGAGCCACCTTTCTCAGAGGCTAGAATGTAACGTTTCAGAACATTCTAAAACGTTTTGTGAAATATTTGAAGTGACTCATGATTTATGAAGCTATTTTACCACCTCGGCTTGCAGTGAGGGGATAGATTTAGTGATTATCTACTGATATTTTTTTTGTTACTGTTCACATGTGAGTATTATTCTGTTATATTTTAGAAAAAGCTATTTCTACGCATATTATAGTGATACATTGAGCAAAATTTAATTAACACCTTTGATTTGAGCTAAAATTAGGTGGTTCATTTTTAGTACAACTTAGCAGTATGAAGCCTATTTCAATGTTCTAAAGAATATTTTTTAGGATGTTTCTTTAGTTTTTTTAGAGTACATGAACAAATTATTTGCATTACAGACAACAGATAAATTAGCATTTTATAACATTTTGAAACCAAAAAAGCATAATGTGTTTAGCATTTGCAGATAAATTTGTTCTTGCCCATTTCAGCTCTTTTTTTAACCAAGAATTTTGCGCTGAAAAGAGTTAATACCTGTCTGTAGTGGATACTTAACTGTTGTATTATTGTTTTTATTTCAGTGTGAACTCATTAAGAAAATGGCTCAAGTCAGAACAAGGACGAAATCAAGTTCTCATCTGAGTAATCTTGTTGGCACTGGCCGGGAGCTGTTGGTGTCTGAACTGCCAACTGTGAGGGATATCCTGAGGTATGGCATCTACTTGAGGAAGCAAAGTGAAGATGACAGGAGGAACTACCCAGTGGACAAGCTGGTGAGTGACATCTACCCTGGTCTGATTTGTCAGTGGAGCAAAGCTAATGCTCTTTTCAAGCCACCTGTTATCAATGAAAAAGTGACCATCATGTCCAAGCTCAAGGAGGTCTGGAATCAGGCAGTGAAGTTTTCTCTTGGAAAGGGCAAACTTGATGCCAAAGAGAGGTTCATTGTCAAGTTAGACAAGTTCTTTGATATTTTGACTTGCAAGTGTCAGATTACCAGTTGTGAGGGGGGAGGCTGTGAGGGCTGTGTTATCCAAGCCCACATTAACTGTTCTTGCAGCAGAGAGAAAAAGATTCCTGTGAAAGATCTTGCCTACATCAAGGGACAGAAAGAGAAGGTTGGAAGTAAGGGACCCCACCAAATAGGGGGTCCTGATCTACCAGAGCACAAGAGACAGGTGAGGACATTGAAAAGGCAGTGGATGGAAAGGAAGGCAGAGAAAAGGAGAAGGAGCAAGGAGGAAAGTGCTGCAGTAGCAGAGAAGGCAACCAGGAAGGATGTTAAGAGATTTTTGGCAGATGGTGATGAGGATCTGGAATTGGAGAGAAGTGGTGATGAAGATGAGTTTGTTCCTGAAGTTGAGCTCTTCCCTCAAACTGACCCTGAGCCAGAAGCTTCGGCAAAGGTACAGAAAAACAATGATGAGATTCAAAACATTGCCCTTGCTAGTGTAAGGTATGCATAGGGCTGAGGCCAACTGCAGCGATAGCAACAGCAGTTCTGATTGACGCAGGAATCATCACAGAAGACAATACAAGTAAAGTGATTGATAAGAGCAAGGTCAAGAGAGCACAGGAGAAGTTGATGAGTGGGGGAACAGTTCGAGAAGAAGTGCAGGGAGGAGGGGGGGATCTCTTGCATCCTCTTTGATGGGCGGATTGACCTGACCAATGTGATGATGGAAGCTGAGGGCAGTGACCAATCTTTTCCCGCAAAGATCAAGGAAGAACACTATAGTGTTGTTAGTGAGCCTGGCAGCTACTATCTGTTCCACTTTACCCCAGAGAAAGCAACTAAAGAGGAGTCACATGCGGAGAAGATTGCTAAGGTCCTGTTTGCCTGGCTGAAAGAGAAGGGTTATGATAAGACCTTGTTGGCCATTGGAGGAGACTCAACAAATGTCAACACTGGTGTGAAAGCTGTAGTAATGCGGAAGCTGGAGCTGCACCTGGGGAGAAAGCTGGTCTGGTTGGTGTGCAACCTGCACACTGTTGAACTTCCCCTGCGCCATCTCATTGTTGACCTTGATGGCCCTACTCTGTCAGACAAAAAATTATCCGAGCCAATAGGAAAGCTCCTTGATTCTGCTACAGACTTTGATATCAATCCAAACTTCACCCGAATCTCTGTTGGCCCTCCACTGATCAAGCTTCCTGACAAGGTCATTCAAGATCTCTCAACTGATCAATACTATGGCTATAAAATTGTCTGTGCAGTCAGGGATGGAGTACTTCCTGCAGGGCTGGCTCTGTTAGAGATAGGACCAGTAAACTACAGCCGCTGGCTCACCACAGCGAACAGACTTCTCATGCTCTGGGTGTCAAAGCACGGACTTAAAGGAAAGAACCTGAAGATTCTGCAATTCATTGTGGAATTCATCATTGGAGTGTATTACCCATGTTGGTTCAACGTGAAGGTCAAGCACTCCTGGATCGAAGGGCCTAGGCACATCCTCTTTCAGCTGGACTGCCTCAAGTCCCAGAGAAAGGAGGTGCTGGATATTGTGATGCCAACTGTGAGAAGATCTGCTTGGTATGCCCACAGTGAAGTCATCCTCCAAACACTACTCTGCTCTGAGGATCAGAAGGAGAGGATTGAAGGGGTGGAGAGAATCCTGGCCATCAGGGGAGAGGGGGACCCGGACACTCAGCTGGGGGACTCCTCTGTTAGGAGCGGAAGGACACCTGACATCAATTGTGATGCTTCCAGCATCGGTGACTTGATCAGCTGGTCAGAAGGTGTGCCAGAGCCACCTCTCACCTGCTCTCTAAGCACCTCAGAGGTGAAAAACTTCATCAACACCCCCATGGAGGTGCGCAACTGGCCTTGCAACACACAAAGCATTGAGAGGGTTGTTAAAATGGTGACTGAGGCTTCTGCTAAGTACTTCTCACAGGAAAAGAGGGATGGAGGGATCAGGGTTCAGGAGACCAGCAGGAAGCTGATGTCCAAGTCTGAGTCAAAGCAGGATTTGTGCAACCTGGCAAAGTTCAAGATGTCAGGAGAATGATCTTTGTAATTATATCCAGTGATATACATGCAGTTCACCTATTAATAAATATATGTAAAGTTGATTTGGCCTTGTCAATATAAATGATTTACCTTATATCATTTAATATATTATAAAGGGGTTCAAAAGGGTAAAATTGGCAATTTAGAAATACAAAATGATGTAGGTTAGAGTTATCCTATCCAAAAAAGAAGCTCATATTTGAATTCCCCATGTAAAAACATAATTTAGACACCCCTGATGGTAGGATTCCCTTCAGATTCATGTTGTCACCTGAGTACGACCCGCCCTACCATACCAGGCTGTGGGGAAGCTTCTAGAACGATGTGGGAGTACTACATGACGTACAAAGTGAATTCATTAGCGTATAGGCTGAATATGCAAAATACGTGATTTATGCGGATTTTTCCGTATTTTGGAACGTTTGCGGTGGCAGAAGATATTATCGCAGGACATAAATATTTAAAAGTAGTCTAAAATAAACCTTTAGGATGCTTTTCCTCGCTATTACAAGAAGGTAGGATGAAAATTAAAACTATAAAAAAATATTGAAAAAATGTGTATTTTGGCGCTTTTTTTGGATTTTCAACGCGCGTGCGGAGGCAGAAGATATTATTGCAGATCTCTGAGATTTTACACACTCACTTTTGACGTGGAAGAGCCACTTTTCCGCGCTATTACAAAACGAAAATTAAAAAAAAGTGTAAAAACGCTCCGCCCTACTTCATATGTCAAAATGAATATATGAATAAGAATATAAGGATTATATAAATATACGAAGTATACGAATGAACATAAGAATTATATGAATGAATATAAGAATTATATGGATGTAGGAGTTATTCATTGTTCATATTTACAGGACTCTCCCCTCTAGAATGATATTAATACAATAATATAACATCTTAACTAATTCTAATTAGATGATAACCAAGGGTTTTCATAATACAGATTCATATACACAGCATAAGTTGCGAGAATAGTCTTTTCACTACAAATATATCGAGGATAATAGCACACACATTGATAATACTGACGGCAGATGTTGGTAAATAATTGTTACTGGTTACAGTATTCGTAAAAGGTTATTCTGGCTATCAATCATCTGAAAAAAATTTTAAAATGACTCAATTCATCATTCCATTTAGGGGCATCAAGTCCGCGTAGGATGGTCACCTGTTTCGTGGCGGAATTCAAGATTTTTATAGTTGGTTGAATTTAGTTTCAGGCAGAAAGGGGTACGAATTGTTAATTGTAATCTCAGTATTATAAGGGGAACAATTTTATTCATATCTACGTATTAAATTATACGGAGCTGTTCGTGGTCGTGTAGATGTTTGTGTTTGTGTGCGGAATGGTCGGCCTCGCTTAGGTGGTAGTGGGGGCCGACCGTTCAGCTCGGATTCTGAGCGGGTCCGTGCGTCGATCATCAATCGGTAAGATTGGTGACGGAGGAGATGGTGGAGTTGGAGGAGATGGAGGAGTTCCACTGAATGATCCTCTAGGAGGGGTTTCTCCAGGGTCTGGTTCCGATGGGACTCTCGGTTCTGGGACCTCTTCTTGTTCAGAGATTCGCTCGAGTACTGGTGGTATTATGAGGTGCCAATCTTCGTCACGAGTAGTGGTTCCCGCGGTGACCACTTCAGTTTTTTTTAGCCCTGCTGGATTTGTTAATACCTTGATCTTTCGAAGGATAGGCGGCTTGAACGCCTGGCAGATGTTTTTTCGAAAGGTGTTGTTTGGCAGCTATCTTCAAATTATCAGCATCAAATTATCATCTTTAGTTAGGAATGATCTCGGAGGCCGAGGATTTCGTAACGGTTCTTTCCGAGGTTTTTCATAATCCTACATGGGCCATCACATTTTGGGTATAATTTGCGATGAGCTCTTGGAGGTTTCACGCTCTTTATTTAATATCGCATACCGACAATTATAGTCCGTTGACGGGGATGACGCCTATGTTGCTCTTGCTCCATCTGTTGGTTTCGTTGGTCTACAGCATATCGGATTATGTCAAAAATTTTGAAAGATCGTTCATCTAGTTGCTAATTTGCTTCTGCCATCTCGGAAGATGTTAGAACTGCCGGGTCGATTTGGTCGGGCAAATCAGAAAGTAGCCGCTTGTCGTAGCGATTGTTGATGGCTGTTTGCATCGACAACGTGGCGAAGGGCTTCTAAGATCTTCCGATTGTGTCTTTCCACAAAGCCGTTTGCTTGCGGATGGTATGCCACAATGTGTGTGTTTTTAATTTTACACATGTTACAAAGTGACTCGAACAGTTTGGAAGTGAAACTAACGGCGTTATCCGAAATTAGGATGGACGGAGTAGTATGGTTTTAAATGGCGCGTTCCACTAGGGCTCTTGCCACTGTTTCCGAGGTCTGATTTGGAATGGCAACTACTTCGCTGTAACGCGAGAAGTGGTCCGTAAACACAATGATGTACTGGTTTCCCTTTGATGTTTTGGGGAATGGTCCCAGTATGTCCATTCCAGTTCTTTGGCAGGGCCGTTGGCATACTGGATATTTATGCATGGGAGCTGTGGACGGTACGTTGCCTTTATGTTTTAAACAAGACGGGCATTCAGCGATGTATTCATGTACCTTTTTGTTCATTTCTGGAAAATGGTATCGCTCCAAAAGACTCTTGATGGTGCGATCCGGCCCCATGTGGCCATACAGTGGTGAGTTGTGAGAGAATCCAATAGCTATATCTACGAGATCTTTGGTATTTCCACGAGGTCATTTCCATCTTTGTTCCTAAACTGTACGAGCCCATCCTTTAGGTTGTACTATCCTTTTACCTTCGATGGTTTCTTTTTTTCCAGGCGAGCTCGAAGGTAGTGGGTGTGTTGGTCCTCTTGTTGGGTGTATTGCAGACATTCGTAGTCGAACAGAGGAAGGGTTTATCTTATTCACTTGGGTGTCGGGTTTGAGTCTCGACAATCCGTTTGGAATAACATGAAGTTTTCCTGGTTTGTATGCGATTTTTGCCGCAAAGTCCCGAATCAACAAAGCCCATCTAATCACGGCCCTTCAAGTAGCTTGTCCTTGAAGAGATACGTGAGTTTTGATGGTTACATCGTAGCCATAGACGATATTTTGGAACTTTTTCAAAGCCCAACATACTGCAAGGGCCTTTCGGTCCGTAATGGAATAATTCCATTGAATTGCAGAGAGAAGCTGAATGGCATAAGCAATGGGTAATTCCACAATATCTACGTCCTGTAAATAGGACGACTTCTAGTCCATAGGAGAAAGCATCTCTGGCTATGACAAAGGGTTTCGTGTAATTGGGACATTGGAGGATGGGATGACAGGTACTAATTAAAGTTTCAAAGGCATGTTGGTGATCAGATTCTCAATTAAATTTAGCATTTTTCTGAAACAAACTGGTAATGGATTTAGCAATCATTGAAAATTGGGGGATAAAATTTCGATAGAATCCCACAAATCCAATAAATGCACGAGCGTCGTCAATGGTTTTAGGTACAGGGTATCTTTCCTGTGCTTCAAGTTTGGCTGGATCAAGTTTAATTCCAGTGGATTAGGGCGGGTCGTACTCAGGTGACAACATGAATCTTAAGGACATCCTACCATCAGGGGTGTCTAAATTATGTGTTTTTACATGGGGAATTCAAATATGAGCTTCTTTTTTGGATAGGATAACTCTAACCTACATCATTTTGTATTTCTAAATTGCCAATTTTACCCTTTTGAACCCCTTTATAATATTAAAAGATATAAGGTAAATCATTTATATTGACAACGCCAAATCAACTTTACATATATTTATTAATAGGTGAACTGCATGTATATAACTGCATATAATTACAAAGATCATTCTCCTGACATCTTGAACTTTGCCAGGTTGCACAAATCCTGCTTTGACTCAGACTTGGACATCAGCTTCCTGCTGGTCTCCTGAGCCCTGATCCCTCCATCCCTCTTTTCCTGTGAGAAGTACTTAGCAGAAGCCTCAGTCACCATTTTAACAACCCTCTCAATGCTTTGTGTGTGGCAAGGCCAGTTGCGCACCTCCATGGGGGTGTTGATGAAGTTTTTCACCTCTGAGGTGCTTAGAGAGCAGATGAGAGGTGGCTCTGACACACCTTCTGACCAGCTGATCAAGTCACCGATGCTGGAAGCATCACAATTGATGTCAGGTGTCCTTCTGTTCCTAACAGAGGAGTCCCCCAGCTGAGTGTCCGGGTCCCCCTCTCCCCTGATGGCCAGGATTCTCTCCACCCCTTCAATCCTCTCCTTCTGATCCTCAGAGCAGAGTAGTGTTTGGAGGATGACTTCACTCTGGGCATACCAAGCAGATCTTCTCACAGTTGGCATCACAATATCCAGCACCTCCTTTCTCTGGGACTTGAGGCAGTCCAGCTGAAAGAGGATGTGCGTAGGCCCTTCGATCCAGGAGTGCTTGACCTTCACGTTGAACCAACATGGGTAATACACTCCAATGATGAATTCCACAATGAATTGCAGAATCTTCAGGTTCTTTCCTTTAAGTCCGTGCTTTGACACCCAGAGCCTGAGAAGTCTGTTCGCTGTGGTGATCCAGCGGCTGTGGTTTACTGGTCCTATCTCTAACAGAGCCAGCCCTGCAGGAAGTACTCCATCCCTGACTGCACAGACAATTTTATAGCCATAGTATTGATCAGTTGAGAGATCTTGAATGACCTTGTCAGGAAGCTTGATCAGTGGAGGGCCAACAGAGATTCGGGTGAAGTTTGGATTGATATCAAAGTCTGTAGCAGAATCAAGGAGCTTTCCTATTGGCCCGGATAATTTTTTGTCTGACAGAGTAGGGCCATCAAGGTCAACAATGAGATGGCGCAGGGGAAGTTCAACAGTGTGCAGGTTGCACACCAACCAGACCAGCTTTCTCCCCAGATGCAGCTCCAGCTTCCGCATTACTCCAGCTTTCACACCTGTGTTGACATTTGTTGAGTCTCCTCCAATGGCCAACAAGGTCTTATCATAACCCCTCTCTTTCAGCCAGGCAAACAGGACCTTAGCAATCTTCTCCGCATGTGACTCCTCTTTAGTTGCTTTCTCTGGGGTAAAGTGGAACAGATAGTAGCTGCCAGGCTCACTAACAACACTATAGTGTTCTTCCTTGATCTTTGCGGGAAAAGATTGGTCACTGCCCTCAGCTTCCATCATCACATTGGTCAGGTCAATCCGCCCAAAACGTTTTAGAATGTTCTGAAACGTTACATTCTAGCCTCTGAGAAAGGTGGCTCAGAAAATGGCCTTATGCGCGCCAGAAAACCGTCAAAATATTTCATATACCAAACTGTATGATAATTACAATTAAGTGGAATGGCACACCTTTTTATTTGAGTATTTAAATATTATTATTATTATATGAATTACATTATATGTGTTTATATGAATTAGTTAGAACAATGCTCTATGAGAGATAACGTGAGCAGCCATGATAGAAAAAGTGAGAAGACATATTCTGGGGTAACTACAATAGTAAAATAATCAACAATTTAATAATAACAGAGGTCAACAAAAAAAATTTTTTTTTTTGTTGCCAAGGAAATTCGTACGAATTTAGGGTATTTTGGGGTTGCTGAATTCCAAAATGAAAGTAGTTTTTCCGATTTGGCTCTAGTTCTTGAGATAATGAATACCCTCAATTAATAGGAAACGTAACCATAACGCGTGCATATGGGAAACTACCGGAACATTCTAGATGGTGAGACCGAATAAAATGCCATTATGTATTTCATGTGTTTACTTTTGTATGATTTGAGACAATTTCAATGCGATTTGTAAGTAGGCTCCGCCTGAACATTAAATTTTTTGCATTTTTACGTGTTTCAATGGGGTACCAATTATATCATAAATTAGAGCCAATCTAGCAAAACCGATGTCATATTCGGAATCAGCACCACAAAGTTACCCCAAAATCACTCTAATATGATTGGCAATAAAATGAGTGTTGACCAGTGTAATCAACTGCAAAATGATGTAGGTTACGGTTATCAGAATTAAATATTTTCTTCAGAATTGTGTTCAATACACCAAAATATGTCATTTGAACACCCCTCTCCATTGATTTAAAAAAAATGCATAGTATGACCCGCCCTACCAGTGGATGATAGTTAAAATCCTAGGTATACCGGGGATTCCTGTAGAAAGTTGCACTTTGCAAGTTTCAGTTTAAGGTGTGCTTTTCTCAAGCGTGATAGCATATTCTGAAGACGGTGAAAGTGTTTTTATATCCAAACTATAAACGATAATATCGTCAAGATAGACGAGAGCTTCGACACTTCATACTTCGGAAAGGACTATATTCATCAACCTAGAGAAATTAGCAGGCCCATTTCGGACTCCGAAAAGTAAAACCTGGAATTCTTAATGGCCTCGGTTAGTGGAGAAAACAGTCAATGCCTGAGATTCGGGACTGACCTCCATTTGCCAATAACCGGATGCTAAATCGAGGGATGAAAAGAAGTTAGCTCTCCCTACGTTCAGAATTGTTTCCTGCATGTTTGGAATGGGGAAACGGTCTGGGATGGTAATATGGTTTAGGCGTCTAAAATCTATACAAGGGCGATATTTTCCGTCCATTTTGGACATCTTGCTCCAACATGTCCTTGATGTGTTCCTCAATAGTGACTAGTTGGGAATGTGGAACCCTATAGGAAGGAATGAAGATGGGTTTGGAAGTGGGTTCCAGCTTGATTCCTAAAGGGACCAAATTAGTTCGGCCAAGAGGATCTCCTTTTAGGGCAAATACATCTCTATTTCTTATCAAGAAATCGAGAAGTGATTCCAGTAGTTTGGGATCCTGTAAGTCTGGTAACTCCTGAAGGGAGTGCTCCAGACATTTCTTATATTCTTCTTTTAATGCTGAAGGATTTAACTCTAAGGAACTGGAAACACAATTTATAGTACTGGTGGGGAAATCTGGTTTTATTTCTACTGTGGAAACAGTTCCTATTCTCTGATTTGAAGTTAATTTAATAGATTTTTCTCCTTTGTTTAAACAAACAACAGAGATAGCTGAATTCTGACTATGACTAAGAACTTGGGCAATAAGAACATCTCTCTTGAAATTACTTTTCTCAGTAATAAGAGTACGATCTGACTTTAATAGTTTTCCTTGACAGTTTACTTCTCTTGCTAGGAAACAAGTCTTCTCATAAGGTGCTACTTTATATGCTCTGTAGGGCATATGAAAAAATGTGAATCTGACTCTGGTTCGGCGATTAAAATTTGCCTTATTGGCTGAAAAATCGTTTCAGTTGGATTTCGAATCTCAACTGCTGAGTTAACTGAAAGTGGCTGACTGAAAACTGGCTGACTGGAAACTGGCTGACTGGAAACTGACTGACTGGAAACTTTGTGTGTTGATCCTACTAAATTCAACAACTGGAACTGATTACACTGGGTGCTGATTTCTGGGGCGGTTGTCCCTCTGGATGCAACCGACTGACTGGAAACTGACTGTGTTAATCCTACTGGATTCAGCAGCTGGAACTGATTACTCTGGGTGCTGATTTCTCGGGCGGTTGTCCCTCTGGATGCAACCGACTGACTTGAACGGCTATAAACTGGAGTGGTTTTCCCATTTCTTTCAGAAAACCGAACTAAAGTGATTCTGTTAGCATTAGGCTGAACGTGCGGTACCTGTTTATTATTCTCATGGAGAGGGTGTGTCCTATTTCTACACTTAACTAATTTTCCGGCTGTGTAAATTTACCATTGATTCCGGTTGAAGAAATCCATACCTAGTAAGATATCTGTCTGAAAGGTGACGAATGCGTCCACACTACAACATTTTGCGGGATATGTCGCGTTACAAACTTCTAAATATAACTCGATTTCTCCATACGGAGGTTGTAACTCTTCTGAGTTGGCAGGAAGGTGCCTTAATTTCATACTCATAATTTGTACTCTCTAGTAACTCATCTGCAAATTTCTTCTTAATTAATGTCCCATGTGCTCTTGCATCTAGGAGAGCGATTAAATCTCGGTTATCTGCGCTGCAATTTATTATTAAATCTAGTAGGTTCACACCTATTATCCTGATGGATAGTTCATGTGTGTATGTGGGTTTATTACTGCTATTTAGGAGGGAGGAGGTTGAACTGTTGCCTCCAAAGTGGACTCTAATAAAGAACTTGAATTGACTTCTATGGGAGGATCTGAGTCATATGCTCCGAGGTGACCATACACTGGAGGGTTTTCTTGAAAAGTGTACGCTGGGGAAACTGATTCTTCAACGGGTACTTCTACGTACCGAACCATCCGACTTTGCTCATTATATTGGGGTCTGGGCATTGGGTAATAGTGTGGTTGACCTTGTGGTAGTGTTCTGTTTGGTGGGTGGTTCTGTTGAGGCTGGGAACTAACTGGTTTCTGCGAATTGGAGGGCTCTTCGAAACGTTGGTGATTTGATCTCTGGAAGTGGGGCCTGTATGCTACAGGGGCTTTGTCAGCATATTTTTGTCGGTCGCCACGGCGATGACCATGTTCATGACAGTGGGAGAAATAGGGGGTATAATTGCATTGACTCATCATGTGCCCAAAACTATCGCAATTAAAACACTGAGGAGGAGGGCGTGCATTATGGGTTTGTGGGGCTTGTTTCTGAGGTGGTGTTCCCTGCATCGACCTAGATTTATAGGGTTGTAGTTGTTGTTGTTGTTGTTTAGCCGATCAGCCCACCCTGATCGAGCAAGCCGGCGGCACGCAGGTAACCGATCGCCCTCTCCGGAGTGGACCAGGGTTCAGCGCACTAGTGATGTTGTGTTGTGTTCGTTGTTGTGCAGAGCGGTACAGTCTCTCATAATGTGTTCAATTGTTTGTGGTGTGTCCTGGCACAGGTGGCAGGTGTCGTCTATGGAGTTGTCTAGTCTGTGTTTATATGTCCGTAAGTTGTGGTGATGTCCACATCGGAATCGTGCTAAGTTAACTCGATCCGATCTGCTCAAGCTGATCTCTGACCTGTTAATGGGTGGCGGCTTCGCACCTAGGACCGCATTCGGACCGAGTCGTGTCAGTGCTTTGTGGGTTAGGTGTGTGTGTGTATGTGTTTTCTGAACTGTGTGATGTCTGTGGGGCGTGGTATGGAATGGAGTATTTGGTTATGATGTCTCTCTGGTGTTACCTTAATGGTGCGAGTTGTTGGTGCATGATTGTACATGTAGTGGCAAGGGTGTTGTGGGTTAGTTGTCGCTGCTGCCATGAATTGTGTTCCCCTCATGTCTAAATGTTCCCTAACTTTCAGTATTTTTGTTTCTGTGTGCAGGTGTTCTATTGGTGTTGTTTGAGTGCATCCTGTAATGATACGAAGTGCGTTGTTTTGTATTGTCTGTAAGGTGTTTATGTGTGTGTTTGAGATAATGGGTGCCCATCATGGGCTAGCATAGTCCATAACTGAGCGAATATATTGTTTGCATATGAGTGATGTTGTTTCCTGCTGGTGTCCAAAGTTTGTGCCTGTTAGTACCCTATGCGTGTTAAGTCTTGACGTACATTTGTTTTTAATGTCCTGAATGTGGTTTGCAAAAGATAATGATGTGTTGTATGTGACCCCAAGTATTTTGGTCCTGTGAGTGTGTGGAATGTTGATGTTGTTTAGTGTAAGCTGTGGAATTACCTGGTGTTCTTTTGTGTTCCTTGTAAGCAAGGTGATGGTTGATTTTGTGGGCGCTACTTTGAGTCTATTGTGTGTGAGCCAGTCTTGTATACTGTTTATGTATGTTTGTAGGTTATTTGTAGCGGTGTCGATGTTGTTGTGGGTGGATGTTAGAGTGATGTCATGTGCATATGATGATAAGGTAGGCTTGTTATCTATGGGTGTTGGAATGTCATGCATGTACAGTATAAGTTGAAGAGTGTTGGTGAGAGAACAGAGCCTTGAGGGACCCCGTTCGGAAAAAGCTTGTTTTTGGATGACTTGCCATTAAATGTGACATGTGAGTATCTTCCTGAGAGATAGTTGCTCAGCCACCTTTTGGTGTTATTGTGCATGTTTGTGTTGAGTATTTTGTTTATGAGAGGGAAGCGTGGGATAGCATCAAATGCTTTACTAATGTCTATTGTTGCTAATAGTGTACGTTGAGTTGGTCGTCTGGAGTTGATGCCATCCATGATGTGCTGCGTGAGGTTAGTGAGTAATGTCGTGGTTGAGTGGTGAGGTCTGAATCCATGTTGAGTAGGCGATAGTGGAATGTGTGAGTTGGTGATTTGTAAGATTAGTCTTTCTGTTACTTTGGAAGGTGTGCATAGTAAAGTAATGGGTCTATAGGAAGCTGGTTCTGTTGGATTTTTGTTTGGTTTGAGTAGTGTAATAATTTTACCTTGTTTCCATATGTCAGGAATATTACAGTGTTGGTATGAATATGTGCTGATATTTGTGAGAGCTAGTATTCCTTGTGGGCCCAAGTGTTTAAAGTGTATGTTAGATATGTTGTCTGGTCCAGAAGCCTTGGAATTCTTAATTCGAAGGTTGTAGTTGTTGTTGTTGTTGCTGAATGTAGTGTATGGGGGTTTCTCTACCCTTCTGGTAGCTCTGGCTCGCTAAGTCTGGGTAATGTTCTCTGTTTTATTTATGGCTACATTTACTGGTTTGTCAATATTTAGACACTCTTAAAATTTTTTTTAGGTTCTATGGGTAAGTTTTGATAAATGATTGCTGCTACTATTAGGTTTCTGTGTTTTGAAGTGAATGTAATGTCACATGCATTTTCTGCGGCTCGGAGGGCTTCTCCTACGAGTTTATGTGTTCGTGTAATAAAATTATTTAAATCTTCATGTTCTTTCTTCCATTTAGCTTGAAAGACAGGTTCTGACGTGGCTAAGGGTTATGCAAGTGTTATTTCTTTAAAAAATTCTAATAAGTTTTGTTTAAAATTGTCCCACATTATAACTTCGCTAATGGATGGGACGTAGGTAAATGTATCATGGGCATTCCCCTCTTTTGGGTCAATAAACCTTTAAGTTTCCCTAATCTTTATATCATCATCTGTGATGCTTTCGCGTAAGAAATGCTGTTCTAGAGACTTAATCCAAGGTCTTACGCACGGTTCATAGTCCAGTCAACCTAGGCTATATTTTTGGTCAACTTGGAAGTAATTGTAACAGAAATGGCTTCATCGTTTCTGACATCCCCCAATATTCAAAAATAACATATTAAAAACTTACCACCATTGGGTGAGGCAATTTTTCAGAAAAATGGAATTTGCATTAACCCCTCACACCCCCAGGTTGGTAGGTCAAAATGACACCATCTTGTATTTTTCGTCCACAGCTAACCTTTAACATTTATATTTTTTCTTAAAATTTTGAGTAATCCTTCCTAGATGGTTAGCAAATATTTTTAGTTGATCAAAAATTACTCAGTCCATAGGGGGCGCTCCCATCTCATGCTAAAAGACGAAAAACAGAACATCGCGCTGCGTATCGACCGCGATTGTAGGCGTTATTGACCATTGCTCAAGTACTCAAGTAAATTTGACCATTGGACATCATAATCGTAGAGGCTTTGATTAGGTCTTTCAAATGAACCCCAACACTACTAGTCTATCCTTCATAGTTTCGAAGATAATATATATTTTCATATTAACGACGTTCACTTGTTTTGATTTCGTTTTTTGGACATAACTCTTGGATAAACTGAGATATTGATCTGAAATTTAGTTTATAGAAAAAATAGCAGGGATAGGCACTTTGATATAGCCTATGCGTGATGGTGAGTTAGTAAAAATCTGGGTCTGTATTATTTTCGTCACTGTTCTCTACATTCTCTATGTCCAAAGGGTGCTGACAGTTCAGACAAGAAACGCCTTGGCATTCGCCATACAAGGCTGAGCATTTCAGTCCATTCTTGAAAAACGTACATCTCGCGTTCTGACACTCTACCTTGCAGTTACATCTGAAAAGTTTTAGTAAGCTTTCTGGTGCTGGAGCGTTCGAGGTATAAACTGGTAGCAGTTTTCCTCTTTTCACAGACCAACCCCATTCTTCTGGATCAAGATCTTCCAGTCCTCTCCAAACTTGCACTTGGAGGTAAACACGCAATGAATGGAATGATGCAACTGCGGATGTTGGAGGCAAGCTCTCGGGAGACACAACTTTCATACTTGCAGCAACTTTCCGGTAGAATCTTGTGACACGAAGCTTATCACGCGAGCTTTCTTTTTTTCCGCCGTAAACAATAAGCAACAACTTTTCTCCAGCAGTAAATGTTGAGTTGTTGAAAACTTGGCTTAAGCGTTGAAAGCTTTCGTCTTTCTTAAACTTTTGCAGGGCCACATCTTTAAATTCTTTATCAATGAAGAACAATCTGGACGTTGTATCACACCCAAGTAAGGCGTGCATAAGCAAGATTGCTTCGCAAATCTTCAATCCTAATTTCGATTTAGCGTACTTGATGTCCCACAGTTTGGTTTTCACTTTCGATCGAGTTTTTTGCTCTGATGTGAAAAATATTCTGTGACCATCTACATCAGCATGATGGAGCAGCAGAATGAGTAGATCGGTATCTTCTGCAATAACAACTGTTGGTTTACTTCTGGCAGATTCAATTGCTGTCTGTACAATCAAAAGGTCTGCATCCCGTCATACCCATTAAATACAACGACTGTTCCCTCTCCGTAATGCTTGAGGACGTATTCTACATAAGTTTTGCAAATCTCGTTGTATGTTCTTCCTTTTGTCCATTGTACTCTGTGGAGTAAGGATCCTCCATCGAGGACATATGAAATGTCTCTAGGAAGTGAAGCATCTGATTCATCAAGCGCAGTTGAAGACCAGATGGAATTTGCTAGCTGTGGGTTATTTGCTTCCCTTAACAAACCGTCTGTCTCTATAAGTGCAGGAGGAAATGTGCACAGCTCATACGAGAATGCTGTCTCCAAGTCTACAGCTCATCCCATACCTCTGACAGTGGTTATTAGACGTTGGAATAACAAGAGAGGATCAACGGGAATAACTTCTTCATCTATCTTAATAGTTGATCTTGCTTTTATTGTTATGGCCACGTCTTTCTTCTTGAACGTATAATCTGCAACTGGTTTTCCGGACATTGAAGCAAGAATGTTGCTTCCAATAACCTTGGCATTGTCTACATTGACAGTTGAAATAGCAATTTCTCCTGTGTCAATGCTCATGAGTTCCTTTCGGTTGTCGAAGGGGGTTCTTGCCACAGCGTACGCCAAGATTTTCAATGAATCTTTGAAATCTCTTTCAAGTCGTGCCTGTCTTGTTTCTTTATGCTGCTCACTACCTTCATACGTTACATCTGTAACTTCCTGCATCGCACGGTTTATTTCTGCACAGGCTGGTGTCGACAGTAGACAAACTGATCTTTGTACCTCAGTCATTGCTCGTCCGTGAGTTAGTCCACCTGTTGTTTTCTAACTCCTCATAAGAACTTGTTCAATAACCAGATCTGTTGAGAGTCCAGCCCAAAATCTATTACTTCTGCGAACAACATGATATCCTTCTCTAAACTTTGCGTAAACATTTGGATGTTTCTTTTAGATTTAACATTTTTTGAAGATAGATGCGTGTTGACTTAGCATACGCAAAATGTCCAGACGCTGCGAAAAATGGTAGCATGCTATACTCTGCCAGTAAATGAAGAAGGAAGTTTCCTGTTCTTTCGGCTTTTATGAATGTGCATAGTATTTCGACCATTTCTATGTATTGGAACCACAGTTTTTCAATTCTCGAGGAATCTAAGCTATGTTTGTAGTTCTCCAGTTTCTCAATCATCTTTTTGAAGACCTCCTCCTTTTTTACATCTTCCGAACTTATTTCTCCTGAGATTGATTTATCAAGTAAATGTGAGATCTGTATTAAATCGAAGTTATCAGCAAAATTGAAAACATCTTCTGACTGAGTGTATTCTTCATCACTGTCTAACTTAATAGGGCACTCGTATATTTCGGACATCATTATTGCATGAAGGGCACCTACAACTAGTAGATGACCACGAACGGCTCGAGATATTGCTTTCCAACTTAGCATGTGGAGCACCGTGTTTTCAGCATAGACAGTTTCTAACATTGTCTGCAGTCTGGAAGAAGTCATGAGATGCCCAATAGATCCAAGGAAACTCATGGCAGTGTGGAGCCCACCAAGTCGCAACACTATTTCTTTCAAAGGGCTTGCATCATCCACACTTTCTTGGATTTCAGTTCCCTTCCAGTACAGTGGCTGATCAAATGTTAGTACCGGTGACATGTAGCGCTTTGCTTGCTCAGACACAAATTGCATGGTTGACAAAATGCACGATTCGTCGCTGGATTGCATATCGATCATCGGCATGAATATAACGGAAGCCTGTCCAGGGTGCTCTCCTTTATGCACCATTTGCATAAAGCCATTCCACAGTGGTCGTTGAGGTTTCAGCATCCAGGCACAATTCCATAAAATGTTGAAGCAACTTGTTGGATCATCGGCATGAAATTGAAATTGATGCAAATCTTTGTATGTTAAGGCGCAAGAAGATTTTCTGCGCGAGCGAAATATGTGAGTTTCGATGCTGCAAATGTCCACGATCTCCTTTGATGTGACATCTATTCTTGGCACTAATTTCGTGGAAGCTACCTTGGGAGTAACTGTAACAATTATACCCATACCGTGGAATGTATTTAGACCATCGATTGTTCTAATATTGTGATCAACATTGTCACCAACATGTTGTATGAAAGATTCATTGTCAATTCCTTCAATTTCTGTCCCCTGATGATACGCCGCACTTCTTTCAAACTTCTGAACCTCTGAGTAGGAAGAGCAAAATCCGTGACTGTGTAAAGAGTCAATCAAAAACCTTGATCCAAATTGTCTATGCATTTGCACTCCCAAGCCAATCTGAAGTGGGGCAATTATTGCTTTTGGTCTGACTGCTTGCATTATTGCCTGCCCAATAGAGGCAATTCGTAGGTCACTGCTTTTGGCAACAAACATCTTTTCAAGCAGTAATCGTAAAGATTTGGGAAGAAATTCTTTGCAACGGGCACGAGATTCTATGTCTTGGGTGGATGGATACATTGTTGAAGAACTATCGCATTCTTTAATTTCACTTTTTAGCAGCTTTGCCGCAGTTTCAATAATGCGATTTTTTTCAGTTTCTACGTCATCTGATTTCTTGCTTTTATAGAAATCATAGAGAATATTCTTGGTTTTTGATCTGAATGTGACAACATTATGTTTCCCATTAATCTCCGTGACAACAATTTCATCTTTAAAATGCTCCATCAAACGACTTTTCAGCCATTTGGAAGTATATGCATGACTTGATGAATCTTTCAGATGATCCTGCATTATTGACAAAAGATCATTGATTGTGGTTTGTTCATCATCATTTTCTCGCAAATAATTCGCCACAAAAGCAAAGGCAGACTCTTGAGATTCATCATAAGGCCGACCCCTTTTTAAACTTTGACTCGTTTGTGTGTTACTATCGTATAGTTTTGGAATACCTTTTCCAATACGAAAGTTAGTACTACATGCTTGATGATACACCGCATCTTCTGAATGTAAATCATTTACAAAAGCTATACGCCCTTTTACATCAACTGCCCAGCCATCCTTGCGCTGTTCGCAAACTTTTAGAATACTGATATCAAACTCACGATTCTTGCACATCACTTGAAAAGCTTTATTGTCCCGTTTATCTCTTTCGGTGATGCGATTTTTGCAGAACAAACAATCCAATTTGTAATTAAAGTCGTGATCAGATCTTAAACTAAGTTTAAATGCAGTGGCATCAGAAGATGTGGATGCTTTCTTTTTATTGTAAGATGCAATGTTTTCTTATTAATATATGGATCTCTACATGATCTGTGTAGTTTGTCTCCAGCTGTGACAAAGATGTCATCGTCTCTTTCTCTGCTAGCATTGCAAACACCCAAGGCACCTTTTTCTGTTAGTGTCACATAAGAATCACGGTCATCTATGACTTCTTTACATATTGCACAGGTTTCGAAACGTTCAGAATCCATTTTGACCTGAAACAAAATAATAGAATTAATTAATTTTATTGCAAAATTACAGTGTTAATTTTGTTTTAGAAACTGATTGGACCTGGAAGTAATTGCATTTTTAAGCGCCAAGTTTAGGATTCAGGCGTATTAAGAAACTCGGATCATATATGATTTCGCATAGCGGCCATCCTGAAAATCCAAGATGGCCGCCATGGTGGGCCTACCGCCCACCTGACAATATCCTAAGCGCTATAATTATATTCCCTGACCCTGAAAATGTATGTTTAGACACAAAAATTGTGAACCTACATATATTAGAAACGAGGATATAAGTAAATGCAGGTTTTTCACACGTCGGCCATCTTGAAAATTCATGATGGCCGCCATAATTGACAAACTAAGCATCAGACACTATTCTAATCTATTTTAATGGTTTCGTTGACCATTAAAACCTACAGAATGATATATTACAATAAGAAATTGATTGAATAGTAAAAATTTGGTGCCACTTTATTGTTACCGATGGTAGCGGTGGCCATCTTGGATTTACGGAAATTGGCCTGGCCCGTTTGTGGTAAGTTTTTAATATATCATTTATGTTGAGGTAAGGGTGCGAAAACAGTTAAAACCATATCTGTTACAATTACTTCCAGGTCCAATCACAGATTGACTGGACTATCAAGGAAGTTATTATCTATGGTTCCCTTAAAAATTAGGACAGTATGGGGAAGGTTTACAAGTTTACCTAAATTAATGTATGCTGGGGCAGCGGTTTGAGACATGTTGGCTTGTGCTTGATCTGAAGTTCGTGTGTTTGGAAATATGTTTGGGGATTTTCAATGTCAGAAAGCGCACCGTCGGAATCGCTCATATGTTAAGGTACTGTTAATGTATTCTAATTTGGTTTGCTTGACCGATCTTAATTTGTGGAATGATCAATTGAGTGGCTTTCCTAACTACTGTATCTAAGAAATACACATATAAAAAATGCACGACAGTTTGTCTAACAAGGAAAAAATTTAAAAAAAAATTGTAAACAAAATAATAAAAAAATGTAAACAAAATCTCATTCGAATGTACGTGAATGTACGGTAATATTATGGTTGGCACATAAAATTAAATGATTCTATACTAACTATAATAGTGAAAATAACTCGGTTTCAATAAAAAGAAATGTATCACTGGTGTATAGAATGTTCACCGTGTATTTTGTTAATTCTAGCTTGTTACTAATTATTAACTGTTATTAATACTGACTTCTCAAAAATTTGAAAAAGGGATCTGTACTTAAGATTCCTACGGCGAAATCCTTGAAGACGTGTCCTGAAGACGTTTCTTGCTGGCCACTTGTTCCTGGAAGCAGAATGGGTGTGAAGAACTTGGAGTCGTGACACAACGGTTGAATGGTGGATGTGACGAACTGGAAGTCGTGACACGCCGGTCAACTGAATGTTGGTTCTAGTTCCAGGGTCTAGAAGACTGGGAGAATCCTGGATGCAGAGGTCGCCAGTTGTTAACCCCTCCGTCTATGGCCTTGGTCGGTTCGAAGTTGACGGGGGTTCTAGTTAGGTGGCAGCAACGGATTTGTTACTCGCAGTAGTTTCTTCTCTACTACTCTCCGATTTCTTCTTGTAGTGGATCGGAGGATTCTGTGGAGCTCTCTGAAGGTTCCCCGATTGTTCTTATAACGTATCGGAAAATTATTTTTCTCTATTTTAATGAGTAAGTTCTCTGAAGAGAGCAAGGCTCGAAGGAGAAGACAAAGATATTTCTTATTATATTTTACTGCTAAAATGTTACAGGTAATGCTTAGCCTCTAAGTCAGCTCAGCAAGAATCAGAATGAACATTGGAGAAATTTTGTGCGTTTTTATATTGAATTTTTTTAATGACATCATTATTATTTAATGCTGATCTGTTTTTGTTTTTGTTTCTATTCTCAATAGGCTGATTTACTTTGCAAAACATTTAAAGACAAAACAAATATTTTTGCTGTATCAATGTCTATATTGCTAAGCAAGAGGAAGCCATATTTTTATTTTAAAGCGCATATTGACAGATCTGATGTCATCATGATCTGCCGAGTTAACTAAAAATGAAAATTGAAATATGCCTTCCCATCACGAATTACAAACAAACCTGCACATGGGCAAAAATGAAAGGCTTAAGATTAAAATTAAAATTAAACTTAAAAGTAAACGTTAAGCAGGACATGACTTCATCTTTTACAACGAAGAAAGAATGTATACAGGAAATGAACACGATTACATTATTGAGCTAAGTCTACGAAAACGATCAAGTTGTTTAAAAAGAAATAATTCACCAATTATAAAATAGAAAGCAAATAAAAATGTATCCAAACTTGTCAGGATAACACAATTTGGACTTTATAAAAAATTATTAAGTATCACAGTTTACAAAGAAATAATTCACCAATTATAAAATAGAAAGCAAATCAAAGTTTTATCCAAACTCGTGTTAGCGTTATACGATTTTGGGCTTGATATGTCAAAATGAATATATGAATAAGGATATAAGGATTATATAAATATACGAAGTATACGAATGAACATAAGAATTATATGAATGAATATAAGAATTATATAGATGTAGTTATTCATTGTTCATTTTCACACACACACACATATATATATATATATATATATATATATATATATATATATATATAAAGGGTGATCCAGATAAATGGGACCCATAAAAAAAAGCCAAATATTCTTAATATTTAATTCCTTTCATAAAAACTATATATCATTCGAAAGAGTAGAGTTACAAGTTTATTATGAAATATTTATTTTTTAAAAATAACTCCTTTCAAATGTGCTCCATTAGTTGCCAAGCATTCCAGTGTTCTCGCTTGTAAGTTCTGCATCACTTTGCAAGAGTGTGCGGTGGTATGGCCTGTATCTCATTTGTGATGGCGGCCTTCAATTTTTGCAAGGTCGTTGGGTTATTTCTGTAGACCCTACTCTTTAAATATCCCCAGAGATAATAATCTAAGGGAGAAAAATCCGGAGACCTTGCGGGCCATTCAACGTCTCCAAATCTTGAGATTAACTCGCCTGGAAACGTTTGACGCAAAACTGCAATGCAGTTCCTCGTGGTATGGCAGGTAGCTCCGTCTTGTTGGAACCAGTGGTTTTCTAGACAAAGATCTCTTAATTTAGGAATAAGGAAATCGGTCAACATTTTTTCGTAGCGATCACCATTTACAGTGACCGTGTTTCCGGTGGAATCCTCGAAAAAGTACGGCCCTATGATCTGAGATGCAGTAAGACCACACCAAACAGTTACACGCTGACTATGCAACGGGACTTCGGTAATATTCAATGGATTTTCTGTTGCCCAGAAACGACAATTTTGTTTGTTTACAGTTCTATTCAAGTGAAAATGGGCTTCGTCTGACATAATCAAAGTTGCTAGAAAATTGGTGGTGTCATTTACCTTCTGTTGGATCCATTGACAGAATTGTCGTCTTCGTGCGAAATCTCCATCGTTTAGTTGTTGCACTGTTTGAATTTTATATGGAAAGAGCATTAAATTTTGCTTGAATATACGGTGTGTTGTTCCGTATCCAACTCCTAACAGCTGAGAAGCACGTCTGATGCTTATGTTAGGATTATCCTGTACAATTTCATGAGTTCTGTTAATGATCTCGTCTATCCTTGCTGTGCGCACTCTTCCAGTTGGTTTTCTTTTTCCAATGCTGCCAGTTATGGAAAAATTTCTGACACACCGACGGATTACTTTCTTAAAAGGTGATTTTGACATCTGAAAATTTGTCTTGAAAGATCTTTGAGCTGAAACTACACTTCTTCCATGCTCATAATATTGCTCAGTTATGAAACGCAGCTGTTCCACAGTCCATGGAGTCATCTTGAAGGGTTAGTTTTAACTAACACTTTTATTTTGTTTTGTATCTTATCTTGTCTTGTATTGTCAAAACCTATACAATCCTGTACAAACTTGTAACTATCCTCTTTCGAATGATGCGTATGATTTTATAAAAGGACTTATACTTTAAGAGTTACAGGGGTTTCTTTTGGGTCCCATTTCTCTGGATCACCCTTTATATATATATATATATATATATATATCTATATATATATATGTGTGTGTGTGTGTGTGTGTGTGTGTGTGTGTGTGTGTGTTAACCCCTCCGTCCATGGCCTGGGTTGTTTCGAAGTCGACGGGGGTTCTAGTTAGGTGTCAGCAACGGATGTGTGACTTGCAGTAGTTTTCTTCTATATTACTCTCCGAGTTCTTCTATAGTGGCTCGGAGGACTCTGGTAGACTTACTAAAAATTCTGAAGATTCCGGACTCTTCTTATAGTGTATCCGGAAAGTTTAATGACTAAGTTCTTCTGAAGAGAGCAAGGCTCGAAGGATAAGATAAAGACTATCTTTTACTGTAATTTACTGCTAAAATGTACAGGTAGTGCTCAGCCTCTGAATTAGCTTCTGAATGACCATGGAAGATTTTTACTGGGGTTTATATACCCCAAAACTGCTAACATCATTAATATTAACTGCTAAAAAGGCTGCATTATTTTTGCACAATATTCGAAAATAAAGTAAATTTTTTAGCTGTGGTAAGGCTTGAACGAGTAAACAAAATATTTGAAGATGAAACCATATTTTTATCTTAAACCTCAACTTTTCAGATGTGATGTTATCATGATCTGCCAAGTTAACTAAAAGTGGAAATCGGACTATGCATCTTTACACTAAAATATGCATATGAATAAAATTTTAAGGTTTAAGATGTACAATTTAAATGCTTAGGGAAGACATGAACTCATCTTTTATAACGAAAGAGAATGTATACAAAATATGAACATTGAAAAGCTTAAGCAGGATTCCTTATTAAGCGAAATCTAAAACAATGATTATGAGATTTTAAAAAAGAAACAGGTCACCAATTATTTGGCAAAGTAGAAAGCAAATCAAAAATTTTATCCAAACTCGCGTTGGGCGATTTTGGTCCTTATGTAAAAATGAATACACACACATACATACATATGAGTATAGGCATTATATAAAGTTAAATATATAAGAATATACAGGATTATATAAATACATGAACCATATAAACACATGAATTTTGAAATGGATACAAGAACTATATAAATGAATACAAGAATTACATGAAGAATATGATAATGTAGGAATATGGGAATTATTTATGGTTCATTTTTACATGTGTATATATATATATATATATATATATATATATATATATATATGCATTTAACTGCAATGACCACGCAGTATATAAATGAATAGAAACGACATAATATTAAGGAACGTTTCTGCACACGCGGAAGAGAAATAACGAATAAATGAAAAATGAGGCGAACCGCCCGGGAATCGAACCCAAGGCCTTCCAATTGCCGGTTGGAAGGCCTTGGGTTCGCCTCATTTTTTATTTATTCGTTATTTCTCTTCCGCGTGTGCAGAAACGTTCCTTAATATTATGTCGTTTCTATTCATATATATATATATATATATATATATATATATATATATATGTGTGTGTGTGTGTGTGTGTGTGTGTGTGTAAAGATAGCACTAGGAAAAAGAAAAATTATTCCAAGGCCTTACGTGTCTTCAGAAGTATGCCTCGTTAGGATTCACTTCTGAATACATGAAAGGCCTTTGAATAATTTTTCTTTTTTCTTGTGGGTTTGCATCATTTATTCATTTCACGTGTTTAATTGTGAAATTCATCTCATATGAAAATGAAAATGTAAATGAAAACGTTTATTGGCAGACTATAGTCCATATGACAAATAATATTAACACAATGACAGGTCATATACTAAAGATAGAAATATACACAAATGATTAGAAATAATACTGTAATGTCGAAGTTAAGTGGAGCTACAGACAGATGTTTTCGTACCAAGAAGTCCATAGCTTAGAGGATAAATGGCAGGACTCATGGATAGATTGGATGATCGGGTTGGTTGACTTTTTAATTCTTTGCATTAGACTGTGTTGAGCACGTCTTGTTACCTCGGGACATTGCGGGTGGCAAACATTTGCGAAGCTGAGCATCTCGGGGGTAATTTATGTAAGAGTCTAAAAGACCTGTTGTACAGCAAATTTAGAGTTCTGCCAGAACCTTTTTTATAATTCACCCACAGTTGCTGCCCGTATATATTACTGCAGAAAGTACGAAAGAGAGTGTCTTTAGCTTCACTTGTACAGAATCGAAAGTTCCTTACGGTCATATTCGCTTTAGCACACAGGCTTCGAAATTCTTTTCTTATATCCGAGTCATCACTCAAAGAGCTGGTAATAGTTTGACCCAAATACTTAAACTCTTGTACTTCCTCAATTACTTCACCATTCATCTTAATCCTTATATCAGCTGACTGATTACAGCTTTTAGGATGAAATTGCATAACCTTAGTTTTTGTAACATTAAAAAGAATATCATGTTTTTGCGAATACACTTCGCAGACTTTTAGTAGCCGATCCAGACCTTTAACAGAGGACTTATTAACACCATATCATCGGCATAAATTAAGTTATTTATCCTTGTGTTATCTATACAACATCCCACTTTTGCCTCATTAAGTGAAGCAATTAATCCGTCGATATACACATTAAACAGCATAGGGGAGAGCAAGGAGCCTTGTCTCACCCGGCAAGAGGAGCGAAAACACTCGGATAGTATATTGCCCCACCTAACAGTGAAAGATTGGTGTGAATACCAAAATTTCAATAAATTTAATACGTACATGGGAACCTTCCTGTCTTCTAGTTTTGCAAATAAAATATTGTGGTTCACCCTATCATATGCCTTACTTATATGTAGGGAACAGCTATAAATAGTTGAATTACTGTCAATGTATTTAGATATTGTTTCTTTAAGTACATAGATACACAGATCAGTTGAGTGGGACCTTTTAAAGCCAAACTGATTAGGAGATGTCCATAGGAAATCATTTAATCGGAGTAACAAGAGTTTTTCTAGTAGTTTCGAGAAGCGGGAAGCGACAGCAATAGGCCTGTAATTATTGCTGGACAGAATGTCTCCGTACTTATTTTTGACCAGGGGCAAGATATATACCTTCATGAACTCTGCAGGGATATAGCTATGAGGAAGCATGGCTGATAAGAGCAATGATATATGCAGACATACTACGTCATTTGCATATTTTAAGTGCTCATTCGATAAGTCATCTACCGCTGACGCAGAAACAGTCTTTAACTCTTTAATTAACCTCTTTACTTCAGAAAATGATATCACAGTATTTTCCCTTGTCCCTCCCACAATCGTTTCGCTGCAATCTATCTTAAGATTATCCCTACTCACACTATTAAGAATGTTAGAGGAGTGGTTTTTCCATAGCTTTGCAATTTCATCCTCCCCCAACACTCCATCGATTGTCGGAGGGAGGACATTTTTGACACCCGTTTGATTCTTAACAAATTTCCAAAATTTGTTATTATCGTTATATTTATGCGAGCTTCACAGGCTTTTGATGCTCTAATAGACTCTTCTTCCTGTTTACATCGCCTTATGGCCGCCTTATACTGACCCCGACTTCTACACATATTCAACTATACTGGTCCTAATCTGGGTCTACCATGAAAGCACCACAAACCATAGGCGTCTTTCGATTCCCTCTTCAGGGGGGCAATAAAATCATTCCATCCAGGAATAATCTTAGTCTGATAGCTGTAAGATTTAATCAGGGGGCTTCCTGCTTCTCTTAACAGGGATATTATCTTACTATAATACCTATCTATGAGTTTACATTGAGAATCATTTGAGCAAGGATTATTACAGGCAAGGTGCAAAATTTCTAAATTATTAAAGAGGTGACTTGTTCTGTCTTTGTATTCTATTCTCTGCTGCATATTAACATTGGACGAATCGACGCGATTATTCTTACGTATTGAGTTCTTGTTAAGTCGTGTTGCGCATAAATTGGTAACGTTAATTAATATTTCTAATGGTCTATGATCAGAAAGAATGAAATCATGCAGAATATGAACTCTAACAATTCGATCCTTTAGATTATTACTAGTGAGACAATGATCAATCCACCTGGTGGTACCACTCATATCACTAACGTATGTAAAATTATCTATATCACTTATACTTAAATTGGCCGACTCGCATATGTTACCCAATTCTACAAAGAATTCCGAGTTCACATGTGCGTTAAAGTCCCCCATTATTATACAGTGAGAATATTTGGGGTTATCTGATAATGACTTAATTTTGTACAGCAAATCAATGTATTCATCTAGATTACTGCCGTTGTTGTATGGTAAATAGCAGTTTACAATTAATATGCAATCATTGTTCACTTGTAATTCAATGCCTAACAACCTTACATTATCGCTTGTTAAAATTTTTATATGTTTTGACAAATTTTTTCTTATTAAGAAAGCAACACCACCAAAAGGCCTACCGTACATTAATTCATCTGACAAGTCTACTGCTGATGACGCATGGTACATAAAGTCATCATGGATGGTAGACAGGAATTTTAGCTCTTGCTTAGGTAGCCAGTGCTCCTGCAGGAGTATCAAATCTGCACTGTCGCAGATTTTATGAACATCTACAGTTGAAATCCTCACTGACCTTACATTACAGTATATGAGACTATTTTCAACAAGTTATCCGCCATGACTGATAGAGAATTTATTATTAGTAAGATTATTATTATTATACACAGTACAACTTTCAGGCATTACCATTTAAACGCCTATTATTATTATTATTATTATATTATTATTTTTGCCTGTTATCAAATCTTCTGGAAAAGTGAATAAATTCCTTAACAATAATACCGTCTGGCCATTGACTCATATTATACGGGTTGAAATGCGCATTTACACCTTTAATTATTACTTTAAATGAGTTACAATACGGAGATTTCGTGTTTAGTTTATTAACTATCAATATACTGTGTTCACCAATGACTTCTTCCATCATGTGTCATAGGCCTATATATATATTCTTACCTTTCTTACCAGGCGCCTGGTAGACCTAAAGCGGTCTGTCAGTTGGGAGCCCTCGGACGAAACTCCTCCATGCTTCACGATCTCCACACATCAAGTTCACCCGTTGGAGACTGATTCCACACTTCTCGACAGCACTGTTGATGTTATCCATCCATCGGGTCCTGGATCTTCCAACTGGTCTTCTGTTTTGAGGGGGCCATTCCAGCATTCTTCTTGCTGTCCTTTCCATCGGCATTCGTTGGACATGCCCGTATCATCTCAGTTGGTTCCTCTCAATATTCTCATTAACCGAAGTTACACCCAATCGCCTTCTTGTTTCAGTGTTCCTTATTTTATCCAATCTACTTACTTCTTCTATCAATCTCAGGACCCTCATTTCAGCTGCTTGCAGTGTTCCCCTCGTCCTTGTGGTTAGGGCCCAAGTCTCGCTGACGTACAGTAAGATTGGTTTCAATATTGTTGAGATATATGCGTCTTTACCTTTTTAGGGATGTTTTGATCTTTCAATAGGGGGTACAGGAAGGAAACATTTCTGCTATATTTAGCAATTCTTTCATTCACCTCTGCATCCATACCCGCATCACTTGCTATCACACTACCAAGGTATTTAAATGTGTCCATCTTTTTCATTTCCCTTCCCCTAAAAAAGATTCCATCCTCGTTCGCTCCCCTCGTTACCACCATATATTCAGTTTTATCATAATTCAGTTTCAGTCCATACTCCCTCAATCTCTCATCCTACTCCTGCATAATTCTCTCCAGGGATTGTGCTGTGTTAGTCCCAACAGCCACATCATCAGCATATCAAAAAAATTTTATTTCCTCTTCAATTTCCTCAGTTATGTGTTCCATAACCCTGTTGATGTAAGCAATAAATAAAATGGGTGATAGAACACTCCCTTGTTTAACTCCTGTACTTACATCAAACCACTCCTCCGATCCCACCACCGTGCTCTGGAAGACCCTATAGGTGCTCATTACTGCTCTCAGAAGCTTGGGTGGCACTCTCTCACTCAAAACCACCCACAGCTTCTCCCTGGGCACACTATCAAATGCCTTCTCCAGATCCAAAAAAACATATGAAGCTGTCCAAATTGAATTCTCGGCTCTTCTCAAGATATTGTCTTATGGTTGAAATTTGATCTATAGTACTCCGGCCTGCACGAAAGCCACATTGATACTCCAGGAACGCAGGTTCCAGTATATTTCGTATTCTATGTTCCAAAATCCTTTCATATATTTTCTCCACATGACATCAAAGATATGCCACGGTAGTCTTTGATGTGTCATGTGTGTGATGTGTCATGTGTGTGATGTGTCATATATATATATATATATGTGTGTGTGTGTGTGTGTATTATATATATATATATATATAGATATATATATATGTGTGTGTGTGTGTGTGTGTGTGTGTATATATATATATATATATATATATATATATACACACACACACACACGAGGGTACTTCAATAAGTATCCGCACTTTTTATTTTAGTTATAATATAGTATATAAAATATATACTCGTAGTAACGAGCCAAACTGAGATCTATAGGCTTATTTAGGCTAGCAACAGTATGAGCTTATTTAGACTAGCAACAGTACCGGCTTATTTAGGCTAGCAACAGTATAGGCTTATTTAGGCTACTCGTAGCTGTCACATATCGTACGAGTAGTGAGCATGGCTGCGTCGCTTTCAGTTTGTACTCAGAGATCCGTGGTTCGTTTTTTGTGGGCAGAAGGTGTGAAAGGAGCTGAAATTCACACGCGTTTATGTGCTCAGTATGGGAATAATGCGTTACCACGGCAAAGTGTGTACGAGTGGATTCAAATATTCAAGGAAGGTCGGACATGTGTGACAGATGCTCAGCGCTCAGGACGACCGCCCACATCAACCAGTGGTGACAAGCAGGAAGAAGCCAGAGCCATGATTTTCGATGACAGAAGATTAACAAATAAATGAAATTGCATCTTCATTAGACATCAGTCAAGGGTCAGCCTATTCGATAATTCATGACATTCTTGGCTTTCACAAGGTTTGTGCAAGATGGGTGACCAAACAGTTGACAGAAGAGCACAAGCGTAATCGTATGGACGTCTGATCTCGTCTTTTGGCGCGGTATCATAATGAAGGTGAAAACCTTTTGGAGCACATTATCACGAGATGAAACCTGGGTCCATCACTATGAACCAGAAAACAATCGACAGAGCATGCAATGGAAGCATCCAACATCTCCCGTTGCAAGGAAGTTCAAAACGCAGCCGTCAGCAGGTAAAGTTATGTTAACACTGTTTTGGGATATACGAGGCCCTATCCTTGAACATTATCTAGAGCGTAGAGCTATAGTAACAAGTGCATCGTATTCTGACACGCTTGGGAATGAGTTAAAGCAAGCAATTCGCACAAAACGGAGAGGGAGATTGTCGGTATCATATATATGTTGTATCATATATACATATATATATATATATACAGTATACTTTATATATATATATATATATTATATATATATATATTTATATATATATATATATATACAATGCAGGAAGAAGCTGCCAAGTGCGAATCTCCGAGGCTGGTAAAAACTACCTTTTTTGAAAAGGGTGTGTAGTGTGTAAGATGCATGCATATGTAGTGAGGAATAGGCACAGAAGTGTGTTTGTTTGAGAGCATGCTACATTGCTGAGGCTAAATGAGACACGGATAAAGCTCAGATAAGGAGGAGAATGATAGATGAAACGGGGGTTCAAACACTTCCTGTCTTCTGGTTGAATAACGCCTCCAATCTATATATAATATATATATATATATATATATATATATATATATATATATATATATGAGACTGTATATAATATGTATATAATATGCCATTCATACATAATGTGCATAGCGAATTATTAAGTTTTACATATTAAATTTAGGTGTAAAAAGTGTATGGTGGATTGTATACATACTATATTGCGTTTGAAAAAAATCTCTTTATTGCCGTTTGTACGGAAACTGACTACAGAAATAGTCAAGGTGGCGGATTGGAAAGATAACTTCTACGCCTCTATGTTCTCCCCTAAGTTATTTAATGTGTATATTGCTGGATTAACTGTTTCGTTTAATGTGACAAAAGTTGATTATTTTATACTATTGCTAATACGAGGTTAAATAAACTAATTTTTCCCGATGATGCAAAATGTAGTTTTATTAAAGTTGCTAGCTTTCGGCCAAGTATTTTACAGTTGGGTATTGATAAATCAAAGGTAATCATGAGTATGAGTTAAGGAGAGAGCCTCTGGTTAGAATGCATGTCATACAAATACCAGAGTATGCCCTGTAAAACTCACTAGTGGTTTTCTATTAATTGGATATATTAAGAATGTTTTTTTTGGCACAAACCTAATATATATATATATATACACGAGTATATATATCTATATATATATATATTTGTGTGTGTCTATATTATATATTGTTAATGTATGTTGATGTTGATAAGCTTAATAGGATCATAGGATTTGAAAGAGAAGCAGAAAATAACAACATTCATGAAATACGTGATCGCTATTTTCCCTCATGGGATGAAATTCATAGCCCTAGTTCTCTAACCTGAGTAAAAGAATTTATTTATCGACAAAGGTGAAATAAAATAAAAACATTAAACATGTAATGATAACAATAACAACAATTAGTCATCGTTACAGGTAGTCGAAACAATAAATTAGATACAACAGAAGCAGGCCTTCGTTAAAAAGAGATTACGGTTGAGTTGCCAACTGTTTTTTATTGCGAAGGGCTTTCAAATCAAATGTTTAATTTAAATAATCTTAACATGTGTACATATATAATAATAATAAAAATAATAATAATAATAATAATAATGTTTAAGCGTATATTTAGAAGTAGAAAACGGATTCGATGTTTCAGTAATTGTTCATGAATCTATTCGAATATGCATGACTAGACTGATTTTTGTTACTGCATATGTATTGAACATTTTCATGGATTTAAAGCTGCGTTACAGAAATGGATGTAGACAGTGAGATGTATGTTTGATTTAGTTCTAGTATTTCTTTAAATTTATCTTACAGATTTATCTTACAACAACAGTTACAGTTTATCCGGCTGAGCTATATGACAGTGAAGGAAGACGTATCGAATTTGAACTTATGAAATATAAATTAGAAGTATTCAAATGTGTGTGTACAGCCTTGTCTTTTTAAAATGTCTGAAACATACAGGGTGTTTCAGGAGGAAAGGTCAATACTTCGGGAGGTCATAGTATCGGAAATTGTGAGAAAAAAGTTCATATGAACATGTGTCTAATTCTGAATGGTTATGGAGATAGAGCTGTTTGAATCTGATGCGTGCACAGCTCTTCTTCCCCTCGCAGTGGTCCCATTCAATGGCCACCAAGGTCTCCAAACCTCTCTCCGTTAGATTATTGTTCGTGGGGGTGGATGAAAAGTCAAGTTTACAAAAGAAAGGTGGAAACACGAGACGAATTGCTCGCGCGCATTTTGGATGCTGCTTCCCGCATAAAGGAACGTCAAGATCAACTCAGACGAACAACACGCGATCTTCGCACACGAGTTGCAAAGTGCATTGAGGTTGACGGTGGGATTTTCGAAAACGTATTGGAAACTGTAACAAATTTGTCATTTCTGTATCTGATACCATTCAAAATGCCAATGTTTAAACATTAAATGTTAGAAACAGTAATTGGTTTCTCTTTCTTGATTACCATTAACAATGCTTTTGTATTTGTAGATTCAAACAGCTCTAACTCTATGTTCATATGAACTTTTTTCTCACAAAAACCGATACTATCACCTCCCGAAGTATTGACATTTCCTCCTGAAACACCCTGTATATATGTATATATATATATATACACAGGGTGTACATAAAGTCAGGATCTATTTTTGTGAAGCACTTGGAAATTATATCCCCGTCGTCTATCAACATGATGGTGCTCCTTGTCACTATGCCAAAATTGTTCAGGATTATCTAAATGGACGTTTTCCAAATCGCTGGATCAGACGCGGAAGCAACAGACCTTGGCCAGCGAGATCACCAGATTTAACCCCTTTAGATTTCTTTGCATAGGGCTTTATCAAATCGCACGTCTATCAGACGAAGATTACGAGTCTTGAAAACTTACGTACACGTATACGAACTGCTGCAGATAACATAACCCCGCAAATGCTCCAGAATGTGTTTAGAAATGCTGCGGAACGATTTGAGCTGTGCAGGGATACTGATGGGCGTCACGTCGAATCCTACTCTTAATTATTTAATAAATGTTACCACTTTATCATTTTATGATTGAATTCCATATAATTTCCAAGCGCTTCACAAAAATAGATCCTGACTTTATGTACACCCTGTATATAATTATGATAATAATGATAATATTAGCTGATCATGATAATTATAATAGTATCTCGTTACTATACGAATTTTATCGTTTATTGATAATTTTACAGCTTATTGATATACAGTATAAGCTACTTTTTCTTATTTTCATGGGTTTCTGTACATTGTCCCATGCCTTTTGACCTGAGAAAGCCGAAAATCACAACTATTTTGACCTAGGATGTTGGGAAGCATTGCCGCATGGAGCTTTAAATTTTCTGCCTTGAAATCGGCCAAAGCGCGAATTCCAGGGTCCCTTGAATTATGTTTTGCACTTTAACTTTTGATCTAAACAAGATAGAGCAACAAATTAGGTATCAAATGAAAAAGCATAAAATTAATAAATAATAATAATAATAATAATAATAATATTAATAATAATAAATAAATAATAATTAATAATAATAATAATAATAATAATAATTATCTATCATTTTTCAGGAAACAACAGAAACTCAATCAGAATCTAGAAAACCATCTACAAGTTACAACTTCACAATGGCATTAAGCAAGGAGCTGAGGGAGCTCCGTGGGCACACAGTTGATATCTCAGAACCTCCACGTACTGTCCACAGGCAGGTGTCAACTGGGCCATCTACCAGATCTCTCACTGAAACATTCCTGGTTGGATACCCTTCAGCTTTTATCAGTGGTTCCCAGCTTCCCACCAACAGACAGGCGTTCCAGTATTTCCTTAATCTTCAGAATTTACCGGAAATGCAGGGAGGCCCATGGTTCAAGACCTTGCATATGAAACAGTTGAATCTATCATCCCATTCTGGCAGATGGCTAGGATCAAGACAATGACCAAGTACAACGCAATGAAGCTCTTCATGAAACTACATGAGAAACATCGTGCTCTGGTGAAAAGCAAAGGAAGAGCAAGTAACCCTGGAGGAAAAAGAGGAGCATTTGTGCTGGAATTAGACAGCCTGTTCGATATAGGAGCTCCAGATGCAATCCAGGAAATACAGAACAACAGACTGTTATCCAGAGAGAAGAAAGATGAGGATATCAGGTTCTACGAAGACCAAAAAACTGAGAGGAAAGGTCATATGTCTGGTCATGACAAGATTTTTGAGACAAGATCCCTGCAGCAAGCAGCGAGGAATGAAAGACTGCAGCATAGACAAGAACAAGGTAAAAGTAATTACTTTGAACGTTACAAAAAGTTTTAAGTTTTACTCCATTGCGATATTTAGCATGCACTTAACAATTACTGTCTTAACATGTTGTACTATTTTACAGCTGCAGCAGAACAAGAGGCAGTTGTTCATGTGGATGATATTACCTGGGGTGACTCAACTGACAACGACACTAACACAGAGGACATGGATTACCATCAGCCTCGTCCTGGATGTTCTCACCATCAAGACACTGTGACTAGTGTGACTTTGACGTTTCCAAGGAAGGTCATGGAATGTGATGTCATCTGCAATACAGCTGATCGTCTTGGTTTATCAGACAATCAAGTTACTGCCATGGTTTCTGCCACCTTGAAAGCTGGAGGGGCTGATCTGGATAACTTCGTCATCTCAACCTCAACAACACGTCGCAACAGAATGCTGTCCAGGTATAATATCAGCCAGAGTCACATGTCCAAGTTTTGTGAAACCCCCCCACAGTACGCTGCCTTACACTGGGATGGAAAGTTGCTCAAAGATGTCTTGGGCAGTGAACCTGGAAGTACCTCAGAGACTTTAGCTGTGCTAGTGTCTGGTCCACCTTCATACACTGAAGGAAAGTTATTGGGAGTACCTGTCATCGACAATTCTTCTGGCACAGCTCAGGCTGAGGCTTCAATGGATTTACTGGAGACATGGGAACTTACGGATAATGTTACTGCCCTTGTTTTTGACACTACATCCAGTAACAGTGGAGTTCACAGAGGAGCTGCCAAACTGCTAGAGAAAATGCTGAACAAAAAGGTGTTTTATCTGGCCTGTCGACATCACATCCTGGAAATCCTAGTAGGAGCAGTTTGGGAGAAGCTGTTTGGGAAGGTGAAGGGGCCAGATAATCCCTGGTTTGAGCATCTGAAGGATGTTTGGACGGACTTGTCCAAGGAAAACCCAAAGATGCTGGCTATCAACAGCAAATGGCTGAAGGAAAAGAAGAAGAACAGTGAAGAAATACTCCAAGACATTCTAACAGCAGAAAGGCTTCCAAGAGCCGACTTCATGGAAATGGCTGAACTGACAGTCATCGTTCTTGGAGGAACGCCTCCTCGAGGTATTCACTGGAGTCGACCAGGCGCCATTCATCAGGCCAGATGGATGGCCAGAAACCTGTACTCCATGAAAATGCTGATGTTTGCAGATCAACTTGAGTACGACGAAGACACTGTATCAAAGCTGGAAAGACTCAACACCTTCCTTGCGCTGTTCTACACTCCTGTATGGATGATGTCAATGTCTGCTGCAGATGCTCCCGTGAATGATCTAAGTCTAATCCAGGACATGTTGAAGTACAAGAAAACTGACCCAGAGCTTGCTGATGCAGTACTTAATAAGATGGAAAACCACAAATGGTACCTGACGCAGGAAGTCGTGCCATTTGCCCTGTTCAGCAGTAGATTGAGTGACACATTCAAGCACGACATTGCTGCCCAGTTACATGCCACTGAGAAGCCAGACAGCTTCAGAACAGGAAAGCCTCTATTCCAGAGAGTCACAGCTAAGACCACCCTGGTTGATCTCATTGGCCCAGAATCACATTTCCTGCTGGACACACTGAACATTGGATCCGAGTGGCTTCTGGAACCTGTCACGTCTTGGCCACAGAATGAGGACTACAGAAAAGCGTTGGACTATGTTAAGAATCTGAAAGCGGTGAATGACATTGCTGAACGTGGTGTCAAGATGATGAGCGACTTTGCAAATGTCATAACAACAGATGCCAAGCAAAGGGACTATCTCCTTCAAGCTGTGGAGTTCAATAGACGCCGCTTTGACAGCTTCAAGAAACAAACTCTCAACAACTGACTGTGTAAATGTCATTATGAAATTAATCATCATGTAATGCTTTCACTTCTTGATCGATTAGACTTGTGACAAAATGTTAATCTCAAATTTGTGTCATGAATAAGGCGCCTTGTCTGCCTTGAGTGTGAGAAAACGAATTTTGTGATATTTCTGAAATCTTTGTATGTACCAATGTGCCATTTCTTGTTCCAAGACTATCATAATTGTATAAGTTAGAAAGAGGATTAAAAACACTTTAATTTGGTGCCTATTTTGTTGCTCTATCTTGTTTAGATAAAAAGTTATAGTGCAAAACATGATTCAAGGGACCCCGGAACTGGTGCTTTTGGCCGATTTCAAGGCAGAAAATTTAAAGCTCCATGCGGCAATGCTTCCCTACAACCTAGGTCAAAATGGTTGTGATTTTCGGCCTTTTCAGGTCAAAAAGCATGGGAAAAAGTACAGAAACCTATGAAAATAAGAAAAAGTTGATTTTTGAACAGGGCTACTACCCCTATATTAGATAAATAAAATATAATTTAAATAAAATTAGTTAATATTTTCTGGTTCTATTTCCTAATACAAATATTATAACAAAAATAAATTTGTTTATGAGTTAACTGTATTTAATCTAATTTTTTTGTGATATCGGCATTGATTAACATATTAAAGCGACGAAACGATGAACCTAGACTAAGTCGGCAAGAAATTATTTTTAAGGCTTTCTGCGAAGATACTGGCGTGCCCAATCTAATCTCTGCTGTAGTTTTTGGGACCTTACACATCTTCGTATAGGTCTACTAGGTAGAATAGGTTATCTTTTGGGTGTTATGTATCTATTAACCCTATCATGTTTGAATTATGGAATTTTATTTTAAGGTATTTCCTATTTAAGCCAAAATAATCTCTAATATTCAGATTGCAATGCTCGAATTTTTTTTCAAGATCATGTTGCCATAAGGCCACGGTCGGCGTTAAAAGGTTAAAGAAAGCTTAAATCATTGATATTTCTCAGACACTATACTTACTGTTCTCCTTATATACAGAATATATATATATATATATTGTTTCTATTTAATAGTAGGTGTATAATATATATATATATATATATATATATATATATATATATATATATATATATATATATATATATCCTTGAACGCGTCCAGAAGTGACGTGTTTTAAGATAAAACTAACGGGAGTACAAAACCGGATGCGCCGGGTTCCGGAACGCGGCTTAACGCTGTGTAGAAAGAGGCATGAATTTTCTTCCAATTCTACTCAACCTAACCTTAGGTTAGCCTAACCTATCCCCCCGCCTCAAATACAGGGAATGTATGTTTGTGTGTTGTTTTGTTTTTGTTTTTCCTTTTTTCTTTTTTGTGTTTATGTTTTCTTTTTCTTTTTTCTTTTCTTTTTATTTTAAACCTACAAATATCTCTCATGAAAGGCCATGTGACGTGAAACGCAGTTAATAAAAGAGGGTGAGGATCCGAAGGGTGAGGTGGGCCCCTGAAAATGGAAACCCACAAATGCTCCTCATGAAGGACGGTGAGGCATCATAAACGGGGGTGAAGAAATTAAGAAAAGGGGCCTCCTCCAAGGGCAAGTTTCAAAGCGCCCCAATTCGGTCTCGCTTTTTGCAAACATACTACTGGGTCTTAAAATAATTACGGTAATCTAACTAATGTATCAAATTGTTTAATCAAAACTACTTGAACTACATAACACGAATCAAATACATCTTAAATTATATAAATATGAGACATATTGTCAAATGTTTGATAAAATTCAGCACTTTGTATGTTATTTTTTTATGCAGGAAGGAAGAGCTGAGGACAAGTGCCCGCAGAAATGCCCCACCTTCACCATAGAGGAAGAAGAGACCCAAAATCAAGGCCTATTGTTTTCGAGATGCCTGGACACTGCGTTTGAAAGATTGGAGGTCACAGACATTGAGAAAAATGGATTGAGGAAGATTGTTTCAGTGTTCACCGGTTGAGTAGAAGAAAAATTGAAAATACCGATTAACCCTTGCGTTAGAGTTGGACAGAAAATAAATAAGTATAATCCGAAAGTCTAGTACTGCGTTCTTTCTTTGAAGGAGGAGGCATACAGTTAGAGAGTTCAGAAGAGCAGTGTCCGTTATAATCACAATAGTAAAGAGAAAGTGAGGCAACATTGCGGCGAAGAGAGAGAGATTGAAAACAGTCAGTAAGATGGGTAGAATTGATGAGACAAAAAGCTCTTGATTCCACCTGATCAAGTACAGCTCTGTGGGTTGAGCCACCCCACACTTGAGAAGCGTTCTTCATACAGGGGCGGACTAGACCCCTGTACAGAGACAGCAACTGATTGGGGGTGAAGAAACTGCGTAACCGGTACAGCACACGTAACTTCTCAGAAAATGTTTTGAAAAAAGGGTATCTGTGATCTTTCCAGGAAAGAAAAGCAAAGAGGAAGGATTACGTGTATTGATGAAGGTAAGGTGATAGTCCTGTGGAAGAATGTAACTTGTAGACAGATGAAGGAACTGAGTTTTAAGGCATTGAAAACCACAAGGTTTTCTCTGCTCCAATCAAAGATAGTAGAAAGATCAGAGGTCAGGTGCACCATAGCCGTCCTACGCGAAACATGCAGTGACTGTTGAGAGGGACGCTTTGGGAAGCAGGTGGAGAAGTGAAGAGTTGAATCATCTGCAAAGGAGTGAATAGAACAGGAAGTGCGAATTAAAAGATCATTGATAAATGAAAGGGAGAGAATGGATGACAGGACAGAGCCCTGAAGAACACCACTGGTGATAACTTTAAACGAAGAACAGTGGCCATCTACAACTGCAGCTATAGATCGGCCAGAAAAGAAATTAGAGATGAAGGCACAGATTGAAGGATAGAAACCGAAGGAGGGGAGTTTGGATATTTAAAATTTATGCCATACTCTATCAAAAGCTTTTGATATATTTAGCGTAATAGCAGAGATTTCACCGAAATCACGAAACGAGGATGACCAAGAGTCAAGAAGATATTCAAAAAGAATGCCAGTAGAGCAGCACTTGCAGAACACCTACTGACGATCTGAAAGAAGATTGTGAGAAGATAGGTGTTTAAGAATCTTCATATTAAGGATTGATTCAAAAGCTTTAGAAAGACAAGAAATCAGAGCATTTGGGCGATAGTTATATGGCTGAGAGCAGTCACCTTCTTTGGGACATGCTGAATTAAAGCGAACTTCGAGCAGGAACGAAAGGTATCAGATGAAAGTACAAAGACGAATGAGTTTGCCTGGGCAGGGTGTCAGCACACAAGCACAGTATTTAAGAAAAACAGAAGGGACACCATCAGGACCATATGCCTTCCTAGAGTTGAGCCCAGATAGGAGATTCTAATTTCGGACATAAATGAGTTGGAGGGAGGAAGAGATCGAGGAACAGGGTTGAGTTGGAGGCGAAAGTTAGAGCGAAGAGTTCTGTCTAAAATATTTAGACAGTGGGCTCAGGAATTCTTGAAATATACTCCCAACGGCATAAGTTATCAAAATATATTAAAAATCAATTAAAACTTATTAAAACATAACCACAAACCAACCAAAATCAACGAAAATAAATAATTAATTCATATTCGATCATAATAATTATGTATTCTATTAAAAGTCTACATAAATCCATAATATATGTGTATATATACTGTTTCGTTTTCTTCCGAAATGGTGTAAAACCCAACTATGAAGTTTAGAAGCTTCTCGAAGAAGCGGAAGTCGTAGGTTAGTTTAGTTTATTAGGAGTCGATACTCAGCTTTTGCTTTGTGAAGAAGTCTCCAGTTTTCCCCTGAATCAAAGTGTTCAGTTAGGAAATTTATTTGCTTTTTGCTTTGATATAAAGCTTTAGCAGTTTAATTAAGTTTAAAATCTAAAATCTAGTGTCATTTTTTGTGCTTTATCTAAATTATTTTTCTTGTTTAATAATTTCGTTTAGGAGTTATTGAATTGTTAAGTTAGGCTAGTTTTTTAGGATTAAATCATTGAGGACTGTAAGTAATCAATACTTTAATTATTTGTTGGCTTTAACTTTAAGGTAAGCACAAATTTTACCAAACTCCCCATATGAAAGCAAGCAAGGAAGCACCCACCACCACGCATTTTTCTTACTATAGTGCAACACGAATAAAATTTTAAAAAAATTAGTGATGGAATCCGTACCATGTTACGGATTTCTCGTCTAAACTGTAGGTCTAAGGGGGTTCAAATATATTGCTGCTTGACATCTTGTACTTTAGAACGTTGCCTTTAGCATATAAAAGCACATGTCAATACAGTGATTTACTCTAAAGCCAAACCGAAAGTTTCTATTCACTTTTGTCATTCCTCTTTGTGTATATATATATATATATTATATATATATAATATATATATACATACAAGATGAGTCTTCTCAATTTCGTACATTTTTTCGTTCATCGTAATATTAATTCATTCTTTGCAGTATACTAAATTGGCAATAAACATTTTAAGTATTCTATAAGAATAATATTTAATTTACCGATAATTCGAAAGACATGAATAGCTTTCATTTATTCTAAAGCCAAACCGAAAGTGTCTAGTTACTTTTGTCAATCAACTCTATATAAAATGTCTTCAAAAACATTTCTTTTTATACCAAGAAACACAAAAATGGCCGAATTGTTCATTCTGACGAAGGTCAAGTTTTTCACTCCACCTTAGACCTACAGTTTAACGTGGAATCCGAACCACTACCAGCCCAGCGTCTTAACCACTAGGTCACCCCGGGTACCCATTTATCTACCAACCAATTGTGCGGAAAGATGAACATTTGGATTTTACCGCGCGCCGGCTGCCATTGCCGGGTCTCGAATCCGGAACCGATGAATTCATAGTCAGCGATGCAAACTACCAATCACCGAGGTGCGACTTTGAATGAAAAAACAATTGGCTGAATATACAATGAATATAATATACCACACTTTATATTATATATTCTTAAATAACTACAGACAAAATTTTATATTAAACAATAAAATGTTAACAAACTTCCCTGAAAGTGTCTATTTACTTTTGTCAAACCTTTCTTTGAAAACAATTTTTATTTTATTCCAAGAAAGGCAGAAGAATCTAACGGTATAACACACGAAACACAGGTGAATCGCCGACCAAAAAGGTTAACCGCAAGTTTTCCCGTGAACTACATCTCGTCTCAAAACTGGATTCTGTCTCACTTCACACTATATATTATTATTGTCATTCTTATTATTATAATGAAGTTAAAAACTGAATTGTTTGTTTTCTATGAACAAATTATTTATTTACTAAATTAGCCTTTGATTAAGTAATGAATTTGCTTATCATATTCCCATATGCAACAATATATATATATATGGTGGTGCAAATAGCTAACTCGGTTTTCCTTCTCCCCGAATTGTTCATTTTGACTAAGGTCAAGTTTGTCACTCCGCCTTAGACCCACAGTTTAACATTGAATCCGTACTACGCTCCTGCACAGGGGGGAAGAAATTACAATGTCATCGCCCGAACTCTATCTCTCAACCTCCGATCAGCATCCGAGCGTCTTAACCAATAGGTCACCCAGGGTATCCATTTATCTACCAACCCAACCAGACATTCATTTTCAAGAACTAAACACATTTTAATCACACTCCTACGCGAGAATTGGCAAGTAGAAGGTCAAGTCGAATAGTTGTAAACAAAATGTAGAAATTTGAGGATCGAATAGTCTGACCGCAAATAATAATAATGCAAAATATTGTCGTGGTAGAGATTGCAAATGACAAGTGTTGATCAGTGTTGCAAAGTGGTGAGGGATATTGAATGAAGGGGTGGGTTCCAAAGTGGGAAAACCGAGAATAGCATGGGCGCAAATAATATTGCAAAATATTGTAGTGGTAGAGACTGCAAGTAGCAATGCACCTTGAGATGTGAGCATTAAATCAACGAAGAGAAGATAAACATACCATTCGTCGACCAATGAGGACGTTCAAAGCGTGGACCCGTAATATAGGTGTCACGATTGGTACACAAATTTAACATAGCCCTGCCCAGTTACAATGATAACCAATCATCAAACTTACGAACCACCTATTAGTCTTTTAGGGGTGGTGCTTGGGGATCATGTATATAAAAGGAAATATTTTCAGCTGGGAGGCACAACAGTTATTTTCACCAGTGAATAAACATTCCTTCCGTCATGAATCAAGAACTTTACAGTTTACCGGATTTATATCAAGTTGGAGACACTGCAGCAATGTCTACAATTAATCTTTTTAACGCAGCCGACGGGACGGCTTATTCCCAACGCAAACCGTTGATGATATTTGCAATGACGCTCCTTACGATCCGACGAAAGGGACTGCCGTAGAAATGTAAGTAATATGGCCTGTAATTTTATTTTTTGTAGCCAATTATTCAATTATTCGGGAACTTGTTATTTATTTAGTGTGCCTGTCATTAGGAGAAACAGCACTGTTCTAGAAAATTTCATCATATATATGGAGGGTTGTAGTAATTCATCTCATCACATTTAAAATGCTTCATTTAAATAGTAGGTATCCCCGACTATAGATTAGTTTGCAAATAATATTATGCTAAATCCTGTTTTGATTCACTGAATTTTTTTTATCGCAATCCTTTGCAAGTTTTAAATAATTTTATAAATTCCATAATAAATGTTATTCGGCATTTTTTCTTAAAGGAACATCTCTGAGCGGTTCAAAGATATCTTCACATTGTGATTACTCTGCATATGTTTTAAGCAATTGGTTTTTATTAAAAAAGATTCAGTATGAACTAATTGTTTATCCTTTCTCTTTAAAGATCCGATGAAGATTTGACTCGTGTTATACTTTGAAGAAACGCATGTCGTGGACCTGAATACGGAGGTAGAAGTTTTACCGAGCAGTCAACCCAGCGATTGTCACATTACTAACGACATAATGTAATTTTTTTTTCTTATGTTTCGATCCTTTTTTTCGGGTAAGAAGACACAACGTATTTTCATCAATTTATTAAATGAAAGAAATCATGTTTTTAGTGCAATAACCATCTTAAATAAGCTAGAGAATACACAAACTAACATTACTGGATAAAAATATATATATATACGAACAAAACATCATACTATACAACGAGTGCGCACAAACGGAAAACGGCTTTTTATCTGTCTGCATACCATTTCGTCGTTACTTTGAGTGTGACACGGGTCGAACGATTTTTGAAAATTTATAAATTCCTTACCACGTGATATATGCACGAGAAATGAAAGGCAGTACATCCCAAAAGTATTACTGAAATATCCTTGTAGATGGAAGGGATTCCATACAACTTCGGGGATATGCATCTGCTCGAGAAATTTTATAATAACAGGGTCACTCCAGGGTTGGGTGCCGAGTGAATCAAAATAATACATGCGGTCCCTATTTTTAAAATAGATTGCAAACCAATGAATCCCTTCATTACCAATAACATCTGTGTTCAAAATAAGACTACCGCAATCTCTATTAGTTGGCAATTTTTCATTCTTCGCAAACACATCGATAAATTTGGAACGTGTGATTCGTTCATTATTCATTACTCAATGAAGTGTAGTCGCGTCCATTATAAAAGTCAGTGACAACGCCCCTAAAACCGTATCCAATGTTCCCCCCCAACGCAACACCATTGACGTATAGAGTTATATTTTTAACGCCGAAATTCTCGAATTTAAATGCATGTTTTTATATTTTTCATTCATCGAATTGTGTTCCTGTATTCCAATTAATATCCTTTTAGGTCGATTTCCTAGGGCAATGTTTTCTATCTGTTTCGATGCCAACCCTGATGGCACCGTGTATAGTTTGATCTGTACTCTGTTAATTGGGTATTTTACTGTGGCATGTAGTAAATTTTTTCTCAATTTCTATTTGTTTAGGCGAATTTAATTTCACTCGCCGTACGCGGAGGTATGTTTCCATAATGTGAATCACAACGAGTTTTTCTCCCTCTCCTTGATCAGCATCCAAATTTAACCCTTAACCGCCTAAATTTTTATTTAGCTCTGAAAAAAATTAAATTGTTGAAAATTGTGATCTCGCAGGAGTCAATAAGGCATCTATGTATTTACATTAATTTATTTTTGTTTTTTTAATGAATTAATGAAGGTGGATTATTTTGGGCACCTTGGCACACGAGACAAATTTAATGTGAAAATCTACGGAGAATAAAACACAAAATCTGGAACAATTTTTTCTGATATTAAAATATAAAACTAATACAAAACATTTTTATGGATAATGAACAGCTAAGACTTATTTTTATTACTATTCAAACATTTTTCTGCAAATATAATAATGAAATTTGAATATTACTTTACTAATTTTTTGTATGAAAGTCTGCAAAACAATTCTTTTTTGTGTAATACACAAATATACATTACATTTCTGGCAGTGTGTCATAACTCTTCTTTTGCAACCAATCATCTTACACATGTGTCTAACTGAACCAACATTAGGTAAATGGCCAAGATTGTCAAATCTTATATCATTTTCAGGTATAGGTAAACCTTGGTTAACAATTTTTCTTTTCGGTTCTTCTGTGGCTTCTATAGATGGTCTCCCCCTTTTACATTTTTTAGTTACTTTACCAGAAAACATCAAAGATTTAGCTGCCCTAGCCTTGAATTGTGCCAAAATATTTTGGTTTTTAATGGGAACACTCATATCATCACATGATCGCCTGTACAGTAGCCAAGCATTGACCAGTGCCATGTGAAACAGGTGCCAAACAATCCTATGATAATACTTTTTAGACTTCAAAGAAAACCTATACAAGGATACCAATTGGTCATGCAGGTCTACACCACCCATTGCTTTGTTATACTCGTGTACAATACTGGGGCAAATAATGGATATCTTTCCCTTTTGGTGATGGTCAAACCTCTCTTTCTGAACAACAGGCTCTGCTGTTGCAAAGGTTGACAAAGTTGTAACAGCTCTACTATCAAACCATTTTACTGCTGTTACTCTTATTCCATCTACATTTGCATCCCACTCTTCAAATGTACCTCTACCCTTAGCCTTCATTTCTTTATCCTAGGTGAATGATAGACCAGGTAGCCTTCTTGATTGTACAGTGCCACAAGACCATATTTTCCTTTTAGCTAAGAATACTTGCAATGGCAAAGAAGTAAACCAATTATCATAAAACAATGTATACCCTTTGTCATGTGGAATATTTTGTGTCAAATGCAAAACTATATTAGAACTAGCCCCAAGGACAGGAACAGTAGGATCATCAACTAGCTCAATTTTGCCAGTATATGGAATAAAATCATAAACCATACCACCCTTATCAGCTAATACAAATATTTTAAAACCCCGTTTGTGTGGCTTTTTGGGAAGGTATTGTTTCAGTGAAGAATTGCCTTTGAAATGGATGATACTTTCATCAATACATAAATCTCTAATCATTGGAATTTTCCTAAATTTGGCACTTAGATGTTCTACAAAAGGTCTAACTTTCGCAATCTTATCTCCCCTCTCCCCCAATCCACTAGTTCCTGGAAAGAGTGTTTGAGTATATATATTAAATATATATATATATAATAGCTATATATAATAGCTATACATTTTTTTGGGACGCCCTGTATACAGACATATATATATAAATTTTAGTCTACAAATATCTCTCAATACTATTCTAAAAAAATAAAAGTTTCCCAAAAATTTTCAATCTATGAAAGAAAACGTTTACCCAGGGGGGACTTTGCCATGCCTAGCTGCTCATTTTTGAGCATTATACTCTAATGACATCTAATATTTATGCTAATATATTTTTTAAATAAAAGCAATCTTATTTACAATCCAGGATATATGTTTTTGCCCTAAAAATTATTAGAACATTGTATCTTACCTGTAAATGATTCTATTCTTCAAAATATTTTTGGTTTTGAACTAACATTTTGCTCAAGGCAAACGTCGTTTGAAAATGCCATGAAATAAAAAAAAACTGAGATATTGCCGAAAGAGGTGTCTGGCATCTACAGTTAGGTGTTCAAGAAAGGCCACCTCGGCGTAGCAGACGATATTACAATAATTATTCAATATATTTCGATTATTTTGAAGGTGTCCAAATATGGGCAGCACGGCGGTTAAGGGTTAAACAGACCACAGGATTCGTGCGGGTGAGATTTATTTTCATATCCACCCCATTCACAAGCAATTTCTCCTGGAATGTGAAGTCTGTATGCAGGCGTCCAAAACACTCATATATCATCTTTTTATAATTTTTAAATTTGTCCTTTATACTACTTTCGTCTTTAGCTTGATAATATCCCTCGGAACTTCAAAAGGTATCTTTTACGTCTTTGGAAAAGTTTAGGACATTTTCGAGATAGGCTCATAGGTGGTAGTACCCCGTTCCTGCCGATATGTTGACCTGATTTAAATATACGTCAAACTGGTTGAATATGGAGTGCAGAAAGTTTGTTTCAGGGTATACAGCATATTTGTCATCGCAGTCCGTTCCATCAGAATGGGCTATACGTAGTTTAGCGTACATGTGCACACAGCTTGGGTAAAAAAAGTAAGGGCCTGAGCTGGGGTATCACGAATTCTATAGGGTCACTCGGGGAACTAATTGTGTTTAAAGGGTTAATTGTAATAAAGTCACTGTGTTCAATAGAAACTTGAGTTGGGGGCATGTCAAAGAGGGAAAGCTCCGATTGACAACATTGAGAATTACACGGATGGATGAAGCGTGCCATAACGAGTTACAAATAGTGCCTCCTCTCTTGACAAGTAGTAAACAATGATTCATGAGATCAATGGCCTTAGCTTATATTAGTCAAGAAAATGGTCAACCATAGGTTTCATTCGCTTGCAGCACTTCTTTTTTGATATCCTTTTACGTTTAATGCCACGTGGTGGTAATCACTTCTTCCGGACAGTCCTCTTCTTCTTCCCACCACCACGCATTTTTCTCTTTGCATCTTTGACGATTTCGTCCCGTGTACGCTTTAAGTGTTTTTTTAGATCTTTAGGTTTATCCCCAGCCAGTATGTCTTCTGCCGTGTTAAGACCTGATTGTAGCGCTTTCCTCCCGAAGTATCTGGCACCCCTTTTCAACGAAGGGACAGCCGTACGTAGTATAGTTGAAAAAATGGATCCAAGTCCACTATGACGCTGGTATCTCACACTTTGATAGACGGTAAAAGGCTTTCTGTCCATTATAACTCAGTGCGTCGAAAGTGCAGCTTCACTGTTAAGCTCCCATCACCGAATGGGAAATTTTTTTCCCCAATCGTTCTTATATATATTGAGATATTGGTTATTAGATTAGTTGCGATATTCACATTATGGGGCCTGTAATATGTAATACTCAGACTCTTCCCTCTATGGTTGGGAATGGGAGCAAGGCGTAGCAAGCGTGCCTGGGTGTCTCCAACAAACTGGTGCTCCACTGTATTACTGTAAATATAGCACATGTCTTTTGGTGTATAGCCAGCAAACAATGTCTCCAATTTCATTTCATACATTAGGCTGGACAAGTCATGTTGTACCTCGTGAAATGTATCTCTTTGGAAGGCTGATCGATATCGCCCCTCGGTTATAATTTTGAACAGCCCTTTGTCTTTAATATTTCTGTTAGCCTTTGATTTTAGGATTAGATTATGCGCAGGGTTTTCGTTCTTTAAGATTTCCTATACTAAATAAGCCGTAAGATTTGAGTTTTTTAAACTTACGGTTAACTCTCACAAGATCCTCAGCCGCACTATAACGGCCCAGACCTAGTGTTACTACTGTACTTTAAAACCGTGCATCCTCAAACCGGGAGATACCTATAGTTTCATCCCGAGTTACCCCGGCTTTTTCACATTCATCAAGGTTTCTAAGAATCGTAAAAACGGGATCTTTATAATCAATATTAAAAAAGAGGGTGTCCAGCTGAATTTCGCATAACCCCACCTCATACGAATCACGACTTAATTCAATGGGTTCATGGAGTTCTTTTACAGATTTAGCCAGGGTGTTGTTAGGATGTACAGACAAGGACGAGGAGGATGGTAGTGTGACGTAGAAATGGTTAGGTGCCATGTAGCATATTATTTAAGCTTCATTATTGCATCAGCCGTAGCCAATTTCACCAGGTACATTTTTCTCTTTCCTGAACCTTTCCTTCCTAAAATTTTTTCAAATTTAAACATTTTTTCCTAAATTAAATGTTACTTTCTGCAACTCCCGTCTGCAAATTCCTGCGATTTCTTCCCGATTCAAATCTTCAACGTAATACAATATTATCTCGCCTTTAGGTCTCATAGCTCTAACTTTAAAAATCTCACGTACCCATCCTTGCTCATATCCTTTCGCTAATTTATTTCCCGAGCTTGACAGCCTTACATAATCATTGATTTTGAAAGTCGCAGAGTGTGGTAGTGGTGCTCCATCTCTTCACATCAGGCTCTGTGCCGTACCTCTTTCTAAAATCTCGTTAGGTGTTGTCCCAATCGTGCGATGGTGTGAGCGGTCGTATGATGAGGCCAATGATTCCAGAATGTCTATATATCTGTATGTGTTTATATGTGTAAAATAGCGGTGCATGCGTTCCTTTATGGTACGTTGAACTCTTTCAGGTAAATGGGCCTTATGTATAGAATTGGTAGTGTTGTAGCTGATATTAAACTCTGTCAGCATGTTCTGAAAAGCTCGCCCAATAAATTCTTTCCCCAAATCAGTACAAAAATAGCCAGGAACCTTGTTTTCTTACAACATCAACGTTTTGGTGGCTTTAGCAACTGTTTCAGGTGATTTATTTTTCAGAGGAATTAGCCACAGATATTTAGAGAATTCATCTTTATGAATAGGATGTAGCGGTAACGGTTCTAGGACAGTTCATACCAAGACAGCTCATACCAGGACTACTTATACCCAGACAACTCATACCCGGGCAACTCATACCCGGACAACTCATACCTAGGGCAACTCATACCTAGGACAACTCATACCTAGGACCAGAAAAAAAAATGAAAAATTAATGAAAACATTTATTTTGTAAAATTTAAAATTAAATTTAAACATTTAGAATTCATGCAAGTTATTAATGAAAACATTTTGAAATGAAAACATTTATTTTTAAAATTAATGAAAACATTTATTTGGTAAAATTAAAAATTAAATTTAAACATTTAAAATTCATGCAAGTTATATATATATATATATGCCCAGTTAGGTTCATTGAATGCCCGGTTAGGTCAACTGAATACCCGGTTGGGTTCATTGAATGCCCAGTTAGGTCAACTCTACGCCCTTGACGATTGGTTAGGTTTAGTCGTGATATTTTCGTTAAAACTAACGAAAATATCACGACTAAACCTAACCAATCGTCAAGGGGCATAGAGTTGACCTAACCGGGCATTCAAATTTTATCCTATGTAAATAATGGTTCTCTATTTATTATATGTTTGCAATAAATAATAAATTTGTTGTTATTGTTTTCTTATCTTATTTTGGTTAATTTGCAGAGTTTAAACTTTCGGGGTGGATATAGATGAAAAGATCAACATTGGGGTGGTAATTGTTGAAGAGAGTATGAGTTGTCCTAGGTATGAGTTGTCCGGGTCTGAGCTGTCCGGGTCTGAGTTGCCCGGGTATGTGTTGTCCTGGTATGAGCTGTCCGGTCAAGAGCGGTAACCATCGTTATACACTGAATATCTTTACATGTCTGTTAATCTGCTTACCAAATAGTTATTCGATGTCGATGTTGTCTTGGCTATCTTAAACCTTTTTCTCACAGGCTTATGAAGTGTATAAGCGTCCTGCTCCCACAAAAACGTCTTAACATCTTTTTTCCCTACTCCATCATTGTAAACACTTCTGTTCAGGCTATCTACGCCTCCTTAGGAGGCTGGGCTAGAAATGTCATAATAACGTCTTCTTAATATGTTAGCTATTTGTGTACTTTAGAGGCACGTGGGTGTGGTTGAAAGTTGTTTAACGTCTTCTTTCTCCTCTTCAGAGGTGTTACCGACAGGGGTGATGGCGCTTTCAAGTGTGGCATGTGCGATGAATGTTCCAAGTCTTTTAACCTGTTCAGATTTCCTATCATTGCTTTGGGGATACTTATCTGTTGTAGTCTTGCTTTAATATACTTCCCTCCTGATGGTGAGGGCCTATCCCTCTTTCTCACCCGATCATGGACGATGTCTATGATATTCGTTCCCTGTACCTTTGCACCTTCCACACTGATCTCACCTGTATCGGTCCACTCTATGTTGGGGCCTTCATTCACTAGATTATAAAGACTTAAACCTTTATTCCTCAATGTATGTGGGAGGGAGCTTTTTAATACATGCTCGATATGTTGTGGCCGACCCGTTAATCTTTGGTTGGTCAGCTCTGTCGTCGGACACAGGCCCTATGTCACCATGCGCATCGTTGTCCGTGCTCTGCCCTTATCACCACGGGATCTCTGTCGGATTCTTATAATTTTCGTACTCGTTAAGAAATTTCTACAGAGCTCCTTGGTATAAGATTCTTTTCTCATCAGGTGTTTTTTCACTGTTTAATAGGGCTAACAATTCGCTTTCCATTCTTTTAAGCCTGCTTTTACGGGGTTCTAGAACCGTGTCTGGATTCTTTGAACTTTGCAGTGAAGCATACACCTCGTGTGGAATCACTACCACTTTCTTTATTATATTAATCTAGTCAGTAAAGGACCCAAAACTTAAAATAAGATGAGGAGGAATGACCCTCCTCTTTGTACAATAATTCGCTTTTTCTTTCCCTCATAAGGCGATCCTTATGAGGGGGTTTTATTGATACATTGCAATTTATATCATTAAGACAGATTTCACAGATGCATTTTAAAAAGTCGAAGTCGATATTTTTAGCAAACATCTGTTGCATTGTCCGTGCCAGTCGATGAGAGATTTTTATTAATTCATGGTATTTCCTTAGCCTCTTTGTCATTCTGGAAGATACACCGTCTCAGGCTCATTTAGAAATATATTCGTTCTTAGAAGCACCCTAAACGTGTTTCGCGGATGAAGGTCGCAAAGCAAATATCCATAACGCTGGCTTGTAGCTTCTTTATAAACTTCCAAAAAATCCTTACGCTGATTCGGAAATATTTGATTGGCTAATACCCCAATTTGTAATACATCTCTATGTTGGGCGAATAAAGCTAGATATTGTGTATTTAACGACACATCGTGCATGTATCTATTTTTGAAAAATAGATTCTGATTGATGAAGAACACGCTTATGTTAAGATTAGTGATGTAGGTCACATCCGCATCCGCATCCGCGGAATATCCGCACATTTTCTCGCATCCGCATCCGCGTCCGCATCCGCACTTTGGACTGCGGATGTCGTGCGGATGTAGACCGTTGAGATAAAACGTCATTAATAAGCGGAAATTATCAAATTCTACTATATTAATAGAACTAGTTCATTGTGCGCAAAAGTGATGCAAGCGACAAGACGAGAGGCTGTTCTTGTATGAAGTTACTCTCTTGCAGCCTACTTAGATCCACGTTACAAAGCTAAGTTATTTTCACCTAGTACATTAGAACGAGTTAAATCATCACTTGGCAAAGCAGTTGAAGAGCTTCAATCTCTTGAATCTGTCGCTTCGCCACCCACCAAAAGAATAAAAGTTTCAGTGACAGAACCAACACCTTCAACAAGCAAATCTATCACAGAATCTGTCTCTCAGTTTCTTGAGTCAAGCAGCAATGACGAGACCTACGCGATGTCAAAAGATGTAGTGAAAATGATCGAGAGCTATCACCAAGAAAAACGCCTGGCTGCATGTGACAATCCTATTAGTTGGTGGAAAAATACGCAGAATATCTATCCATACTTGAGTAAACTTGCAAGGAAACATTTAGCCTGTCCTCCAACAAACGTACCAAGCGAGAGATTATTTAGCAGTGCTGGATTAATATATGATGAAAAGAGAAACAGACTGGCAGCAGAAAAGGCAGAAAAATTAATGTTCCTTAAGCATAACCTTCCTATAATTAAGTTTGAACATTAAACGATGAACATCTTAGTTTACTTTATTTTAATTACTCATTTATAAATATGCCTAATAAAACTTTAAACTTAATATAAATAGTTATCAAGCTAATTAAAGATCTCTTTCTATAAGGGTGGAGGTTGGGGAAAGAGGTCGGTGGGGTGCATTTGAGTTGGGTTCACGTCCCGCATCCTGGTAACACAATTATGGTTTCTAATTGTGGCTGAAACTCAACGATGAGGTACAGCACCCTATCATCGATATTACAGATGACCCCAAGGAAGAGAGTGTAGTTGTGATCACAGACTCAATCACCACTTAGGAATCCACACCAACGATACCTGTAGCACGCGACAATTCAAAGCGGAGGCATGATGAAGAGCCATCCACTACAGGTATAAAGCGTGTCAGGATTGCGCCGGTTGTTAGACCCCCAGTAATAGAGCCTCAACCTTCTACTTCATACGGCACATCCCCCACAATAGTACCTTCCTCAAATATACCCCCTTATTCGTGTTCAATTCCGGGTACATCCTCCACAGCAGCAGCAGCAGCTGCTCGTTCTGTAGAGGAGGCCATAACATTCGAGTCGGTGCGCACCGCTACCCCCACTCCAGCCTTGACTAGATATCGGTATATAGTCAGGGTTGATCCTAGATCCATGTATAGCAATGGCTTTGAACACGGACTGCGACGCATTGTTGAAAGTATTGTGGAGTTTGCCCTTCAGAACCACGACGAACGTGAAGTCAGAACGCGGCTGTCCTTCGGGTTCGTGTCAGATGACGGAGATGATTTTTGGGTAGTAATATCATTCAGACGCTTGGCAGCTGTAGATATGGAGTAAATATATTAGGCCGTAGAATGCAGGCCTCTCCAAGTAGTATAGCCTTCAATATGGACAACTTCACGGTAAATATTAACCGTGTATTCCGTGTTGCGGGTCATAGTGCCACATATTATACTCTTAACTTCAATTCTCAGGTTATTTACAGTCGGCATATAAACGTCGAACGTGGGTGCGGTTTTATAGCAGTAGTCTTAGCTCGTATGTTTACTGTACTAAATACATGGACCCAAAAAATTTCGTTGCCTACGATAGTGGAGCGTGCTCGTAAACTAGCTGTAGACTGTAGACTTGAGTTTGACTGTAATATAGGTCCTGAAGAGCTGAGAAGTGTAGAACAGGAAATGAATGTTCGTATACTTGTATTTGGAATGGATGATCGTCTTAGGGCTGTGTATGTTTCTAAAAGCTGTGTGAAAGATCGTACAAAACCCCTACTTATTTTAGGGCTGTCAGGAACAACGTATCTCCCCATTCGTAATATAAGAGACCTTTACGTGAGTTATGATAAAAATAAAAAATATGGATGACATCATGATTTGTGTAAGGGGTGAATCGAGTTTGCGGAGATATAGTGAAACATTGTAAAGAATGCCACATAGTATGTGAACAGTGTAAAAGCGCCAAATGTGAAAGTCGTGTAGTTGAAGCTGAGAAGAGGGACTGTAATGTGTGTAGGCGTACATTTTTAAAAAATAACTGTTCTGAGCTCCATAAGTCAATTGGCACATGAAGGAAAATGGGAATCTGTGAATGTAGTATGTTTCACATGATGGGTAATTGGGCAAAATTCATGCATAAATGTGATGAAATTCACTGTTCTACATGCCATGAGACATATAAGGCAGTTGGAGTAAAGCATGTATGTTATACGAAAGACGCTAAGCCTAAAAATAACCCTTGTATAACTGTGTACTACGATATAGAAACATGCACGAACACTGAAACCAAAGAGGTTATTCCACATTTACTTGTAAGCCGGACTATTTGTGATGAGTGAATGGAGATCAAGTGTGATGCGTGTCACATATGTGGTAAACGGACAAACGTTTTCAAAACGATTGCCCACGATAGCTCTGAAACTCTTTGTGTCCTATATTGTGAAGTTAGCGGACAAGTTCAAAATAATAACTGTGTATATTCTTGCCCATAACGGGGCAAAATTTTACACACAGTTCATTTATAAGGAGTTGCTTGAACACGAGTCATCTGAGATATTTACAGGTGATCCCTTGAAAAGAGGAAACAAACTTATACAGATGCAAATAAGCGGTAATGTGCAGTTTAAAGACACTTTATTATTCACACCTTGTAAATTAGCAAAGCTACCCAAGGTCATGGGCGTAGCCGCTGAAGTTTCAAAAGGATATTTCCCTTATACGTTCCTCACTAGCGAAACTTTAAATTACGTAGGACTACCTACACCCAACCATTACTTTAACTATGAATGTATGAGTACGGATGAACGTGGAGATTTTGACCGCCACGACAACAATTTTAATGAATCTAATCCTTATAATATAACTGATGAATGTGAGCGTTATTGCGTGAATGATGTGCGCCTGCCTAGAGTATGTTTCCAGGCCTTTAAAAGGATGTACATAGACCGCTTCAAATGCGATCCGTTGACTTCATGCCTAAAGACACCTTAGCCGTCATTTACAGAAACAATCTCCGTAGTTATGGGCACAAGGCTATTTACTGGCTCATACACACAGCAGCAGCAGACAGATGTGTGTATATATAAAGCATGCCCGCAACACGGGAAAGTACCCATTAAGGTTAATGGACGTGTTTTTGGGGTTGATGGTCTAAGCGAAAACCGTACCACTGGTGAGAAGTTTGTGTGCTCCTTTAACGGTTGCTGGTGGCACGAATGCCCCAGCCCTGAGTGTTGAATCGTAGGAGATATCCACGGTAGATCTCCTGCCGACAGTGTTGCGTGGTACGCACCCATGATCAACTTATAGGTTCTCAGATCACTCACACATTCTTGTGGGAGCATCAGTATGATGCAGGGATGGAAACAGATGGAGAGTACCGTGAAGAAATAAACACGATCAAAGGTTTAATGGTGATGGATCCTCTCAAATGCGGTGATAGCTTGTTCGGAGGGCGTACAAATCTCTTCAAGCTATACTTTCCGCCTACGGAGGTCGTGAAACTCCATTACTACGATACTACGACTTCTGTTCTTTATATTCCTACGTGATGAAGAACAATCCATAACCCGTAGGTGCACCTGACAAACTGGTGGGACCAGACCTGCCCACCATCGAGGTGCTCTCCACAAATTTGAACGGGTAATATTTCGGCCTTTCTTTCGTAGATGTGCTCCCCTCTCGCGATTTATGGATGCCGATCTTACCCGTCGTTATAGATCACAAGCTCATGTTTCCCCTGTGCGTAAAGTGCGCAGAAGAGAATGATTGGGAATGTAATCACACAATGAACCAGCTTAAGATCAGAGGTGTATATACAAACCCTGAGCTGGACCTAGCCGTTCGTCATGGCTACAGAATATTGAAGATATATGAGGTGTGAAGGATAAGGTAGAAGCATCACGGTATCCGCGAGGAGTCGATACCGAAGATGAAAAATCGGCTTATATTCAATGTTACTGTGACCGTGAAGGTATACAGCTTGACTGTTCCCAAATTGTAAAGAACCCAGGCAAGCGTATTAGTGCAAAGTTGTGTCTCAACAGTCTTTGGGGAAAATTTGCACAGAATACTGGCAAAGGGAACGTTCATTTGGCACAAAGTTATAATGAAGTCTGGGATTATGCCAACGCTCCCAATAAAGAGGTCATGGAGATCGTGAATTTAGGAAATACTTACATAGTAAAGTACAACAATACCGAATTGGCCACAGATACCTCACAAACATACATGCAGTCAACTTCACAACGGCATAAGCACGCATCGAACTTTGGGGTCTATTGCATTCTCTTGGTCGGAGGGTTTTGTACGCCGATACAAATAGTGTGATATTCACAGCGAGAGAGGGTGAATACATGTCTTCTATTGGTGAATTCCTCGGAGAGTTGATTGATGAGATCAAGGATGAGTATGGAGACATCGCATACGCCAATTCTTTTGTCTCAACATGGCCAAAAACTTATGGGGTACAGGTGAGGGTGGGGGAGGATATGAAATATATCGTGAAGGCTAAGGGTATCACGCTCAAACAGGCAAATCGGCGGGTCGTTAACTTTGATTCTTTGAAGGATCTAATGTGCTTGGATGATAATGAGGGCGACCAGCCGGCTCAACCAACTGTAGGTACCCACATTTTTCGGGCGCAGAAGCTGGTGGTTGTGAAGGAACTTAGGGGTACGAAGGTGTGCCGTAACACCTATAGGAAACGTTACCAGGTGCCTGGTACCTATGTTACGGGATCCTTTGGATACCATAATTTTTTATTGTTATATATGTTTCTTTATTACACGTATATATATATATATATATATATATATTATATATATATATATACACACCTTGAATATTTCGTTTATTAAATAAATCGTGTTTCATTTAGCGTTTCAACTTCTCCTGTGTGTGTGTGTGTGTGTGTGTGTGTGTGTGTTTACAGGCGAAAATTCTAAGCCCCGCCCAGCATATGTACAGGAGAAAGTTCTAAGCTCCGCCCCTGTATGATCGGTCACGTGACTCCTGCTACTGCCTGGGCATATCTCTACACTGCGTGTTCAGTTGACCGCTGCAAGCCTTAAATCTCAGACGTGTATTTTCCGACGTAGACGAAAAATAGTAATGGCTACCTTTAATATTGCTTGTTCGACATTTATGAAGTGTGAAGATGAGGTTTCTGAATGGCTCCCTATGCCACCTTCTTTGATGCTTTTAAGGCTACATTGAATCGTGCGAAGGAACAAGAGGTACAAATACTCTAAATACGGCTATTCTGGCGAGAGCATTGCAGGATTTCGTGGTACGCGTGCAGAAGAGAAGCAACGGATATGGTTCGTGAGTCTTCTTGATGAGTGGTGCGACAAGCGATATTATGTCATTTTGCATCATAACGAGTACTCATGGAGAATCTTAAGTATTTTTACCGCTACATTAATATATATCATGACGAGGTTTGTAGTGAAGTTGTGGCTAAAGGCCTGCGTGAGTTTTAACAGAATTTAGAGATGAGTATCGCATGCTAAGCAAAAATGAAAAATATGGTCATATGTTTCTCTCAAATAGTGCGCCGGAATGTGAATAAAATGTGTTTAGTTAGTTCGTGAAATTCCCCCTGAACGAAAATGTCAGGTGCGTATTCTGCGGAGTGGGAGTGATAAAACATTAAAACACCTACCCAGTATAATGGGATACAAGTATTCACGTTGGAACAACGCCGTACACGTTTCATCAGCTTATTGTGTGACTCAATCCTCCCGTCGAGCAGATGCGCTCGCCTGTGGTTCATAGTCATCTCAGAGCTTGAACCGACTAGACGTGCACTCCTCGAATACAATGGAACTTCCTTTGAACAGCATTCTCAATGCCGTGTACGATGTGTCCGTGCTGAAGTCATTGCGCGTGTTCAGGCGTAAAACCGGTGCCATTAACTATGTACTGGAAACGACTTGTAGACAAACACACTCTGGTAAACGAAATGTTGTTTATTTAATTGTTGAGGAGATGAATGGATTCTTCGTGACAGTTGAGAAGTGGAGTGAGGATCGTTATAAAATACCTACAGGTGTGGGTAGAAGAAGAGGGCAAAAAACTTCACTTTTTTCTACGTGAAGGTCAAAATATGAAAATAAAAACCAACTCTAATAGACAGTTTATTTCCACGACAGTGGGCGTCGAAACTGTCGTGGAAATATCTCTGTCTATTAGAGTGGGTTTTTATTTTTTTCATAAGAAGAGAACAGTTTAGTGATACCCCTTCATATGCCATTGTTTGTACTTTGTTTATAAATAACGATCAGCCATGCATTGATATACGATTGATGTGGAAGAATGCTTCTGATAATAACGTTCTTGTCCCTACGCGAAACCGTTTCATCCTCGACGGAATGTTTGAAATCGTCGGATTCCGTAATCTGAAGCCTATATTAGATGCGCGTGTTACGGATATGCTTTATTTCGATACGGTTCTTGAATAAGCATACACCCCTCTGCTCGACAGGTTTACCAAGTGTAGGACTGAACAAGGCGAGAATGGTCTAGCGTTGGATGCTTATTTAAAACGTTTAGACTCTTTGAAATACCATGAACTTTGGTACAAAGCACTTGAGCGGTACAAAGCTGAGCTCACCTACACCTTCACCCTGAAGAACTATTTCTTTATATAATGAGCAGCTGTAGTTACGACTTAGAAGCCTATTTCAACTGCCGCTATGCAGTGTGAAGAAGAGTTCACTATTGAAAGCTAGGGTCACTAAGACTAAAGCCTCGATTAGAAAAGAGTGTTTATAAACTTGAATTTAATAATGATGTTGTGGCTAACGATGACCTCTTTGTGCGTGCTTTTGAATGTATTCTAGCCGTGTTTAAAGATAACTTGCCAACCGAATGTAAAGTTGGCACAAAAATAGTATTGAACGATATAAAGGCCATTTACATCGAGTATAAGTATCCCTATAACTTGAGCGGTGAAATACTGTTAAATCGTATTTACTGCGTAGTACAAAGCAATAATGATATGACTGTAGACTCGCTTACGTGCGAGTTTAGTGTTTTAGTTAAGCGCAGTAGAAGATAGTGTACGTTTTTGATGTATATTTATTTTCAATATATTTAATTATTTAATATATATACTGTATATAAATATATATATATATATTTTCTGTACTAATATATTGATGGTTATACTCCATCGTTTTGTATTTCTTGTTATTTTTATTTTATTTTTTTATTATTTATATATTCCTCGTTCGTATTTCTTTTATTATTATTAATTTTTATTGTATATTTTCCTCGTTTGTATAGGACTGTGTATTTATTTTCTATATATTTCGTGAAATTGATTCCAATAATTCGCCTAAATAAGCAGAATGATGTAATGGTATTTTATTTAATTCTTTTGGTTGTATATATAAACGATATTATTATTTAATTATATGTATACGAATTGGCTGGTTACGCCTTCTAAACCGACTGACGGATTTCTAAGCCAACTGTCAAGAATATATGCCATATTTAAATAGCGCAATCTGGCAACTCAACCCTAATAATGTACACCTGAACAAGACATTTACGCCTTCTAAGTCAGATTAATCCTTCTAAGCCGACTGGCTGAATTACACCTTATAAGACAGCGGGCGCTCGGATGAACTCTCATTATGTGTCTGGCTGGAGCCATGCAAACACCCCTCCTTCTTAGGTTAAGGCTTAGGTTAGGGTTTCCATTTGGGTGGTGAGGACATCCCACCTTCTCCTCAAAGACCCCCCTCCTTCTCCTTTCTCTCCCTCTCTTAGGTTTAGGTTACCCCTTTGTGGGGAGGTCCTCCATTAGGAGATTTCAAAATTACTCGTCAACCGCTGCTCCTACTTACGCGCGAATCCGGATTCAGCGTTCACTCGTTTTTGTTCTCCTGCCTGATCTCGTAAAGATAGTGTAATTTTTTTGTTGTTTATTTCACTTTTGTTTCTTCTTTTAATTCAAAGTGCTTACATTTTGTTATCTTCCTATGGCCAATCTATCTCTCTAGTTCATTTCTCAAACACCTTTCGTCACACGACACTGCATGCCATGACTAACTATGTTCATGTCATTACCCTTCGTGAACTGTACGAATGACGAACCACCTGTGACTTCTTCTTTGGCAGTTAAACGCACAATTGCCGTCCTTCATATCTGTGATCACGTTAATAACAAACATATTGAACCCCGCCTTCAGGAACGGTTTAATAAAACTGAAAGTTCATTTGAAGATTGTCAGGCCTCAAGTGCCGATAAAATTGTTTTTGCTATTGATACCTGTGACCACACTCTTGAGACGCTTTGAGCATTCGTAATTTTCTTATTCAATGGTCAGATGGAGAGGTATATAATTTTTCTTGGAAAAAATTTAAACACATTTGATATGAAGTTTACGAGTAAGTAGTGTGGGCGCAAAATGGACGAGTGCAATGCAATTGCAAATGTTGATCAATGGTGCAAAGGAAATGTTGCATAACTTATGCAACAAGGGATGATGCAAGTTGCCACGCAACAATGGGGAATGTTGCAAGGTTTTATGCAACAAGGGGCAATGTCGTGCGTTGTTATGCAACAAGGGGGATGTTGCATAACAAGGGGTTATGCACCTTGGAGGCGGAGTTATCCCCCCAAGAAAAAAAGAGAGGAGGAGAGGTGTTCGCCTGGCAGGAGCCAAGCGCATATTAAGACTTCAGCTGAGCGGTCGTTGGCTTATAGGGCCCCTAATCAGCCAGATGGCTTATCTGGCTGAGTTGCCAGTTTGCGTTATTTATTTAATTAAAGCATATATTCTGGCTTAATCGTCCAGTTGGCTTAGAAGGCTGAGTTGCCAGTTTGCACTATTTATTTAATTAAAGCATATATTCTGGCTTAATCAGCAAGTTGGCTTAGAAGGCTGAGTTGCCAGTTTGCACTATTTATTTAATTAAAGCATATATTCTGGCTTAATCTGCCAGTTGGCGTATCTGGCTGAGTTGCAAGTTTGCGCTATTTATTTAATTAAAGCATATATTCTGGCTTAATTCGCCAGTTGGCGTAATCTGTGAGTTGGCTTAGAAGACCTAACCAGCCATTTGATATAATTAAATAATAATAATAACGTTTATATATACAACCAAAACAATTAAATAAAACAACACCACATCATTCTGTTTATTTAGACGAATTATTGGATTGGCATAATCCTTCAGCTGGCTTAACCCGCCAGTTGAGTTAGAAGGCCTAACCAGCCATTTGGTATATTTAAATAATAATAATAACGTTTATATATACACAACCAAAAGAATTAAATAAAACACCATCACATCACTAAGTTTATTTAGACGTATTATTGGATTGGCATAATCCTAGTGGGAGGTGTACGTGCATTTGTGTGCGTTTGTCCCCGTCAGCTGACTTAAACCGCCAGTTGGCATAACCCGCCAGTTGACTTAAAAGGCCTAACCAGCCATTTGGTATAATTAAATAATAATAATAATAACGTTTATATATACATCCAAAATAATTAAATAAAACACCATCACATCACTGTTTATTTAGACAAATTATTGGATCGAATTTCACGAAATATATTAAAAATAAATATACATTCCTATACAAGCGAAGGAATATATGCAATAAAAAATAATAATAGCATAAGAACTACGAACGAGGCGTATATATATAATAAAAAAATAATAATATACAAACCCGGACCTATCCAAATTGTTCATTCTAATGAAGGTCAAGCGTGCCACTCAACCTTAGACCTAAAGCTTAACGTTGAATCCGAACCACGTCTAAAATAAAACGTTAAAGCACTCCTTTGCACAATAAAATCTAATTTCAGGATAAAAAAAATTTAAACAGCCTAACCACACAAAATGTGACTCGGGACCGGAAGAAGACGGTTTACCGAGAATAACAGAATCACCTTGTGAAAATAATATCATTTACTACAGAAATGCTAATTCCGTCGAAGGTCACGCTTTTCACCCCGTCCTAGACCTATAGTTCAACGGGGAATACTACTACAATAGATCTAGTTGGCCTAGTGAAGTAGTGAGTTGATTTCTTTTACTCTCCATCATTCAGGTACACCCGGATCATCGGGGATCTTTTTCCTATTTCATAGTATTTTAGATCCTCCCCTTTTCCGTACCGTAACAGTTGAATTTTATCAGTGTAAAACTTCACATATAAACTATGCAACATCTAAAACTTACTACATCTTTACCCCTAGGCCTTCCTTCAAGCATTAAAAAAGTTCTACTTTATCGGCAAACTTTGTTTAGCACCCCCCCGAGTGTTCATCCCGCGGAAGGTCAAGCGTGTCACTCCACCTTAGACCTACAGTTTAACGTTGAATCCGAACCACGTATAAAATAAAATGTTAAAACACTCCTTAACAAAATAAAATCTAATTTCAGGATAAAAAAATTTCAACAGCCTAACCATACAAAACATCACTCAGAATTGTTCTGAAAATGAAAGAAAGAAAAAAATAAACAACAACATTCAGCCCACCTATAAAAAATATAAAAATTTATATATATATATATATATATATATATATATATATATATATATATATATATATATATATGAAAATGAAAATGTGTTATTAATACAATGACAGTTCATATACTAAGGATAGAAATATATACAATTGATTAGAAATAATACTGAAATATCGAAGTTAAGTGGAGCTACAGACAGACGTTTTCGTACCAAGAAGTCCATAGCTTAGAGGATAAATGGCAGGACTCATGGATGGCTTGGATGATCGGGTTGGTTGATTTTTTAATTCTTTGCATTAGACTGTGTTGAGCACGTCTTGTTACCTGCTGGAAGCTCGGGACATTGTGGATGGTAAACATTTGCGAAGCTGAGCATCTCGGGGGGTAATTTATGTAAGAGTCTGAAAGACCTGTTGTACAGAAAATTTAGAGTTCTGCCAGAACCCAAATACTTACTGTAAACTCTTGTGCTTCCTCAATTACTTCACCATTCATTTTAAACCTTATATCAGCTGGCTGATTACAGCTTTTAGGATGAAATTGCATAACCTTAGTTTTTGTAACATTAAAAAGAATATCATGTTTCTGCGAATACACTTCGCAGACTTTTAGTAGCCGATCCAGACCTTTAACAGAGGGACTTATTAACACCATATCATCGGCATAAACTAAGTTATTTATCCTTGTGTTATCTATACAACATCCCACTGTTGCCTCATTAAGTGAAGCAATTAATCCGTCGATATACACATTAAACAGCATAGGGGAGAGCAAGGAGCCTTGTCTCACCCCGCAAGAGGAGCTAAAACACTCGGATAGTACATTGCCCCACCTAACAGTGAAAGATTGGTGGGAATACCAAAATTTCAATAAATTTAATATGTACCTTCCTGTCTTCTATTTTTTCAAATAAAATATTGTGGTTCACCCTATCATATGCCTTAGTTATATCTAAGAAACAGCTATAAATAGTTGAATTACTGCCAATGTATTTAGATATTGTTTCTTTAAGTACATAGATACACAGGTCAGTTGAGTGGGACCTTTTAAAGCTAAACTGATAAGGAGATGTCCATAGGAAATCATTTAATCGGCGTAACAAGAGTATTTGTAATAGTTTCGAAAAGCAGGAAACGACAGCAATAGGCCTGTAATTATTGCTGGACAGAATGTCTCGGTACTTATTTTTGACCAGGGACAAGATATATACCCTCATGAACTCTGCACGGATATAGCTATGAGCCAGCATTGCTGATAGGAACATATATGTATATTATATATATATATGTATATATATATATATATATATATATATATATATATATATATATATATATATATATATTTAAAAAAATTAATTTATCAAAATAAATTACGAAAACAATTTCTCTATTTCAATTAAACAAATTTTGCTTATTTTGAAGTCTCACACAATTTATACGGAAAGCATAATAAACTTAAACAGTCCGAATTTGACCGAGTATAAGTGTCTTTAACGAATATTTTTCGACTTTAAACCTTTAAATTAACTTAAAATTATAAAGCGAACTAAAACTACAAAGCGATGCCTGTAAATCCATTATTTACATCCATTCAAAAAATTATTTTAAAAACTCGAATAGATTCTGAAAATTTTGCTACTTCTTTATTGACTCCCTTAGAGTGATCTACTATATATATATATATATATATATATATATATATATATATATATATATATATATACACTTTCATTACCGAAAAATACGTCACCATACCCTCAAACATTTTAAACCTTGCCATATAAAAATCAACGCGAAAAGGAAACAAACAACTCTCGAATTCCGACTCTAATTTTGATTCCACATTATGACGGCTTCGACAAGACGACTCAGATAAATTTTGAGTTAAAGCGGTTTGGAAATCTAGACTCCAACGAGAAGAGAAAAAAATTTTGACCGCGAAAATTACAAACGAAAAATACAAAAATCCTCGCTTTGAGAAGAAATTTTTAAAATGATGGGAGCCATCTTGAAAAACAGTCACAATGATTTGACAAGGAATGAGAATCGAAAATTGCTTGCAAATGGGATAACACAATTCATCTTGCTATTTAAATAATCGAACCAGAATATTAATTAATGCTACAATACGGGTAGCAACAATTTTGACAGAAATATAAGGCAACGTGGGAAAGCCCTCATATTTATATAAAGGAACACCGCTTGCCACCAAACTGTAGTAATTAAGACTTTTTAACCTTTCTTATGTTGCTTTTTTATACTATTTTCTCTTTCTTTATTCCATTTCTCTTTATCCTTCATCATTCTCTTTACACTCGCTTCGCTGTACTTTATAAATACGTGTAGACGTGACCGAGTGGAGGCCGTTATAATTTGAACCGGGCATGGGGGACGGGGGGATTAATATACAGCCGATTAATACTTTACTAACTTTATTTATACCGAAAGCACTTTTAGATAAAGGGTAATGCGAGGGGGAAATTAACGTTACCTTTTTTGCCGGAGAGAGACGTAATACTATTCTAAATTTACAACTACATCGTAACACACAAAAACACCTTCTTAAGCCCAAGGCCGTCCGATGACTGAAGGGCATTTCTCACCAGCACAATCACGAGCTAAACACATTTTTATTCACACTCCGTCTAATTCTGCGTATTGTCAAAAACATTTAAAGACTTAGAAGATTGGTATCTATCCTTCAATAAAGAATTACGAAATGCTTCGATATATATATAAGATCTACTAAGTCCTTTTTCATCCGGTATTTAAGAGAATACATTCATTTTCACCTGTTCAGTCTCATTTGTTTAAGGTTCGAAATTGAGTGTCAAACGCGTTGCAAGAGAGCATTTCCCTCTTCCACCAAGCGGTCATGACTGGCGGGGAGCGCAAGAGAGCAACTCGCTCCTCCACCAAGAGAGGTCTAGAGGCGGGCCCACCTGCTTGAACCCCGTGTGAAGAGAGGAGAGCAGAGGGGGACAACAGAAGACAGCAAGAGGGTATTTAACACCGAGAAATTTCAACTCTTGAGATATTGTAGAAATGAAGAAATTAGACTGCATATTAGGCCAGATGAGCCGGGTGTACATGATTATGTGCGGTGGAGAGCGCGAGAGAGCAGATCGCTCCTCCGCCAAGACAGGTCTAGAGGCGGGACCACCTGCTTGAACCCCGTGTGAAGAGAGGACAGCAGAGGGGGACAACAGAAGACGGCAATAGTGTATTTAACACCGAGAAATTTCAACTCTTGAGATATGGTAGAAATGAAGAAATTAGAATGCATATTAGGGCAGATGAGCCAGGTGTACATGACTATGTGCGGTGGAGATGTTGCATAGTTTTTATATGAAGTTTAACAATGATAAAATTCAACTCTTACGGTACGGAAAAGGGGAAGATCTAAAATTCCATGCAATAGAAAAAACGATCCCCGATGATCCGGGTGTACCTGAGAGATGGAGAGTAAAAGAAGTCAACTCAGTACTTCACCAGGCCAACTAGATCTATTGTAGTAGTATTCCCCGTTAAACTGTAGGTCTAGGACGGGGTGAAAAGCTTGACCTTCGACGGAATGAGCATTTCTTTAGTAAATGATAAATATTATTTTCAGAAGGTGATTCTGTTTTTCTCGGTAAACCGTCTTATTCCGCTCCCAAGTGTGGTTAGGCTGTTTAAATTTTTTTATTCTGAAATTAGATTTTATGGTGTTAAGGAGTGTTTTAACATTTCATTTTAGACTTGGTTCGGATACAACGTTAAACTGTAGGTCTAAGGTGGAGTGGCACGCTTGACCTTCATTAGAATGAACAATAGGTCCGGGTTTGTATATTATTTTTTTATTGTATATATTCTCGTCGTTTGTAGTTCTTATGCTATTATTATTTTTTATTGCATATATTCTGGGTTTGTATATTATTTTTTTATTATATATATTCTCGTCGTTTGTAGTTCTAATGCTATTATTATTTTTTATTGCATATATTCCTTCGCTTGTATAGGAATGCATATTTATTTTCAATATATTTCGTGAAATTGGATCCAATAATTTGTCTAAATAAACAGTAATGTGGTGGTGTTTTATTTAATTCTTTTGGCTGCATATATAAACGTTATTATTATTATTATTATTTAACTATACCAAATGGCTGGTTAGGCCTTCTAAGTCAACTGGCGGATTATGCCAACTGGCGGTTTAAGTCAGCTGACGGGAATAAACGCACACAAATGCACGTGCACCTCCGACTAGGATTATGCCAATCTAATAATACGTCTAAATAAACTGAATGATGTGGTGATGTTTTATTTAATTCTTTTAGTTGTATATATAAACGTTATTATTATTATTATTTAATTATACCAAATGGCTGGTTAGGTCTTCTAAGCCAACTGACGGATTATGCCAACTGGCGGGTTAAGCCAGAATATATGCTTTAATTAAATAAATAGTGCAAACTGGCAACTCAGCTTTCTAAGCCAACTGGCTGATTAAGCCAGGATGTATGCTTTAATTAAATAAATAGTGCAAACTGGCAACTCAGCCTTCTAAGCCAAGTTGCTGATTAAGCGAGAATATATGCTTTAATTAAATAAATAACGCAAACTGGCATCTCAGCCAGATAAGCCAGCTGGCTGGTTAGTGGTCCTATAAGACAACGACCGTTCGGCTGGTCTTAATATGCGCTTGGCTTCTGCCAGGTGAACACTTCTCCTCTACTCTGTCTTTCTCTTTGGGGATAACTCCGCCTCCAAGTTGCATAACCCATTGTTGCTCTTGCAACATTCCCCCTCCCCCTTTGTTGCACAACTTCTTGCAACATTCCCCATTGTTTCATAACAATGTTCAACATTGCCCCTCCCCCTTGTTTCACAACAACTTGCAACATACCTTGTTGCATAACTTATGCAACATTTCCTTTGCACCATTGATCAACATTTGCAATTGCATTGCACTCGTCCATTTTGTGCCCATACTACTGATTACTATTATTTATAGTATGATACAGTATTATGGCATGCAAGGATCCGTCAACTGCTTCTGTGACGTTAAACATGTCGAAGACAGTGATGTAAACCAGTTATGAGGTTTCTTTCACTCCCTTGTTCTTGGGCCATGTCGTTCTTCATTTTTATGGAAAAAAGTATCTCTCAATAATCTTGTTTCTGCAGAAAATCAGAGTGATACTACTGCCCCTTCTGGTCCAAATAGGAAGTCGTCTAACGTGACCCGTTCCTCCCCTCTTTTTAATTTTAATTCTGTTCAAACTCCGGAAATTCGGAATCTTCTGAAAATCATTATTTTATAGTGGCTTACGTATCGGCACACTATAATAAATAAATAAAATGATAATAATTGTTAAGTGAATGTTAATTATGATTACTTGCTTGGTTGATTGAGGCTGAGGTCACCAGGTCCTCGCGGACCAAATACACAATATTTAATAAGGAGATAGAAATGACTGTCGTTTTTGTTTAATTAGAAAAATAAAATAATTTTTTGTTCACAGTGATTAACAATTATGTATACTGAATTTGAGCAGTATTACAATGATTGATTATAGCAATAAGGAATGAATTTTACACAGGATAAGAGTTAAGCGCTGCGTTAATGACCAGCAACAATAACACTGGTCAACAAAGATTTTTCATCAGAGTAAAATTTGTGGTGGCTGGATAGCATGTTTCACGCTGATTCCAAAACTGCATTCAGATGTTTTCTAGCACGTATAGTTTTCAAGATGAAGGCATATATATAACTACACAGATTTAACCTTTTTAAATAGGCAAAATACTAATATTTCAACATTTGATTGTGTTTATTTTATTGTGTTTTTTTAGTTTATTCATCTTATTTATTTCAATTATCTTAATTATACATCTTATGTATTTCAGGTGTGAGCTTTTACGTCTAGCAGCATTGTGATTCAGGCAACAACGCCGTGCTTTGTGTGTCGAAAGATCAGTCCAGTCCAAGAACTTGTTGTGTCAAGTTGGTATACATTTTTCTTTTATTTATAGTTTGCTCAGGTCAGTCAACATGCCTCGACAATGTAAGAATGACCCCGACAAGTTATGTTTCGTATGCGGCAAGTTCACAACTAAAACACAGCGACGAAGTATTACAACCGACATTAAGAAAATATACAAGCTATACTTTGGTTGCCATCTAGGTAACCAAGATAAATCATGGGCGCTACATCAAATCTGTTCTGGCTGTTCAAAAGGATTACGTGATTGGCTTAACAAAAAGAAAGCTTCAATGCCATTTGCCATACCCATGATATGGAGGGAGCCGAGAGATCATCATGAAGACTGTTATTTTTGTAGTGTGAACTTAATGGGGTTTTCTGCCAAGAACAAACACCAGATTGTATATCCAAACTTGGATTCAGCACGTAGACCAGTAAAACATGATGAAACATTGCCCATTCCAATTCCCCCAAGTGATAGGCTAGATTCTATCATAGATGACATGGAAAGTGATTAAGGTGCAACTGGCGTTGCCGGACCATCTACAGAACCAGAGTACACTTTTGAAGGTAGACATTTAGAGCCTAAAAAGTTAACCCAAGGACAGTTGAATGATCTTGTTAGAGACTTATCGCTGTCTAAAGAGAAATCAGAGCTTCTCGCCTCAAGACTAAAGGAGAACAATTTACTTGAGAACAATGTTCGTATTAGTTACTACCGAAAACGGAATTTTGAATTAACAGCATTCTTTTCAGTAGACGATCCTCTCTGTTATTGCCATGACATCAATGGACTATTTACAGCCATATCTCAGACGTATGTGGCATCTGAGTGGCGCCTCTTTATTGATTCGTCGCAGAGAAGCCTGAAAGCAGTTCTTTTGCATAATGGTAATATAATGCCATCCATCCCCATTGCCCATTCCGTCCATCTAAAAGAGACATATGACAATATGGATATACTACTTAAGGCAATCAAATACGACAGTCATCAATGGAATGTTGGTGGAGATCTAAAAGTTATTGGAATGCTTATGGGTATGCAGTCAGGATTCACAAAATTTTGTTGTTTCCTTTGCCTGTGGGACAGTCGCGCCACTATAGAACATTACACCAAAAGTGACTGGCCACTTAGGTATACATATGTCCCAGGGATAAGCAATGTCCAGTCTGTCCCTTTAGTGGATCCCCAAAAGATCTATCTGCCACCTCTTCACATTAAACTTGGTTTAATGAAGAATTTTGTTAAAGCAATGGGTAAAGTCAATTCTGAAGGGTTCCAATACCTTTCAAGGAAATTTCCGAAGGTTACTGCAGCAAAATTGAAGGAAGGAATTTTTGTTGGGCCACAAATAAGGGAGGTTTTGAATGACACTGAATTGAAAAAGTCCTAAGTCCGCTGGAATTGAAGGCTTGGCTGGCGTTCAAATGGATATGTGAAAACTTTCTTGGAAGCAACAAGTCACCTGCGTATAAGGATGGAGTCAAGAACCTCCTTGCTCTCAAAGAAATGGAGTGTCGAATGTCGTTAAAATTCACTTCCTGCATTCCCACTTAGATTTCTTTCCTTAAAACCTTGGTGTAGTGAGTGACGAGCAAGGAGAGCGCTTCCATCAAGATATTCAGATGATGAAGAAGCGCTACCAAGGATATTGGAATGAAAGCATGATGGCGGACCATTGCTGGATGCTGTATCGTGACAATCCAGGCCAAATTTACAAAAGGAAATCACACTCACAGCGCTTTTAATAAAATAATGTATATATTCTTTATTTATAAGTACAAATAAGGTATATGATGTATTTGTTGTTTAGCATTCCTAAGTGTGATCTATACATCCATAAATTTTCTTATAGCAATATCAAAAACTTAAAAATATCAAAACCAGTGTATCTATATAACTATACGTGCTAGAAAAAAATAAAACCAGATTCGGAATCAGCGCGAAAAATGCATTAAGAAAAGTGTGATCATGTTTGTGATGAGAAAAAAAGTTTCATTTTGTTGGCCAGTGTAATTAAGGTAATGAGATATACGGTACTGTACACTACAATAGTGAGTAAGTAAAAAAGAACAACTAGGTAGTAAAGTACGAATTGAATTCACAGCGATAAGTAAATAATTATACAAATAAGTAAAATATATGAATGAACGAAATAACTGATACAAAAATACGGCATCGGTACAATGATTGAATAGGCCTACTGCGGTCATAAGGGAGAGATAATTTGAACGGTATTGAGGACACTTTGAAGGGCCTACTCGATTAGGCAGAGTTTGTAGACGTTTTAGCATTGAATACGAAAAGTCTATCACGACGTAACAAAACACTATAGGCCGAGTACCGATGGCCTAAGAGAGATTTACAGACCTGCGCTTTTGCAGGCATTCGCCCTTGGCCCCTCCTTCTTGCATAAAAAACAACTTAATTTAGACGACTCGTACATGTTACCCAATTCTACAAAGAATTCCGAGTTCACATGCGTATTAAAGTCACCCATTATTATACAGTGAGAATATTTGGGGTTATCTGATAGTGAATTAATTTTTTACAGCAAATCAATGTATTCATCTAGATAACTGCCTTTGTTGTATGGTAAATAGCAGTTTACAATCAGTATGCAATCATTGTTCACTTGTAATTCAAAGTTAGAAAGTTTATATTTTGTTTTGACAAATTTTTTCTTATTAAGAAAGCAACACCACCAAAAGGCCTACCGTACATTAACTCATTTGATAAGTCTACTGCTGATGACGCATTGTACATAAAGTCATCATGGATGGTAGAGAGCAATTTTAGCTCTTCCTTAGGTAGCCAGTGCTCTTGCAGGAGTATCAAATCTGCATTGTCACAGATTTTATGAACATCTACAGTTGAATTCCTGACTGACCTTACTTTATATGAGACTATTTTCAAGAAGTTATCCGTCATGAATGATAGAAACTGTGTTACTATTATTATTATTATTATTATTATATTATTATTATTTTTCCTGTTTTTCTCGTAGAAAAGTGAATAAACTCCTTAACAATATACAGTCTGGCCACTGACTCATATTGTATGGGTTGAACTGCGAGTTTACGCCTGTAATTATTACTTTAAATGATTTTTAATAAGGAGATTTGGTGTTTAGTTTATTACACAAACTTAAAATAAATTTTGAAACCAGAATTACGTTGGCAACTTATGAGAAATTAGTTTTTCTTTCTTCAAGTCAAAAATCAGATAAAGTTATATATAATATTAGCACACCGGACAAAAAATTAGTCACCCCTACTAGCACCGATAGTAGGAAGTTCAAGGTCACACAGAGGGCGCTGATGTAGCATTGGTAAGTGACAAGTAGCGGTGACGTAGCACACAGGATCAGATCTGTTTCGTGAGGTGGTGAAGAACAAAGTGTGTTGGATATAGTCTGCAAAATGGGTCGAGAAGCAGATGTTACTCAGTGGCAAAAAGGAGCCATCGTGTTTGGCAGAGCCCACGGACACAAAATGTCTGAAGTAGCCCAATTTGTTGGTGTGTCAACGCGTACTGTCCAGCGAGTTTACAAAGAGTGGTGTAGTTCGCAATCAACTGAAAATCGACGGCGTAACTGTGGCCGGAAAACAATTCTCGACAATAGGGGCCGCCGCCATGTTTCTCGTCTAGTAACTGCAAATCGTTTTCAAACCAGAGAACAATTGCTCCAAGAAACCAATGAGGTTCTCCAGCGACCAATTTCCGAACGGACATTGCGACGAGAACTGCATGCGATGGACATCTGGAGCAGGGTACCACGGAAGAGGCCGCTGTTAACAGCAAGTCACAACTTGGCACGTTATAAATGGGCTCAGAGGCACAAAAACTGGACTGCGGCAGATTGGAAACGTGTAATTTGGTCCGATGAGTCCCGTTTTTGTTTGTTCTCCAATGATGGGAGGCGACGAGTACATCGCAGGTCCAATGAAGCCTTTAATCCTGAATGCGTCGAAGGTGTTGTTCAGGCTGGAGGTGGTTCCGTGATGTTCTGGGGATGTTTTTCGTACCACGAAATGGGCCCTCTCGTTCCAGTGACGATGAATTTGAACCAGCAGGCGTACCTCCGCATACTAAACTCGCCGGATTCGTGCGGTTATCAAGGCCAGAGGCGCCGTCACACGTTATTAGGTACATTCTGAGAGGGGTGACTAATTTTTTGTCCGGTGTGCTTATCAAATTTTATAAACTTGCCTAGTTTTCAAGTCTCTGCAGAAACCACAGGTAAACTTATTTATAGTGTAACTTATTTATATTGTATTGTAACCTGACTCTCACATATCATATGGCAGTGTTCTAAACTTTGTGTTTTATCTGGCAGTGATGAGATCCAAATTTTTTAATGACCCGGCAGGGTCCGAAAATTCGCCCTATATATACCCCGAGGTTGAAAACATAAGATACCCTCTTTAATGCTAAAAGATACCCCTAACTTGTCTGAGAGAGTTTAGATTGGTGCTGGTTAAGTGTGCGATCTACCTAGCTTTTAGTTAGCCTTATAAGGCTAACTAATGAAACTATCACGACTTAACCTAACCAATCGTCAAGGGCGTACAGTTGACCTAACGATTGGTTAGGTTAAGTCGTGATATTTTCGTTAGTTAGCCTTATAAGGCTAACTAAAAGCTAGGTAGACCGCACACTTAACCAGCACCGTTTAGATTATATTCCTTTTCTATTTTTAAGATATTTCGTTATCTAACCAGTTATGTTTTACGTGTGGAATTACCTCTGCTTTCTATATGCGGAAACCCAAGAACTATAACACCTTTTAGTCTTTATTATTAAATTCAGAGAAGAGGCATAATGGAAGAATACGATGCGTCAAATAAGCTCATTTTTCGTAATGTTACTTCAGTTACCCCCTTAAAAAATCAAACTTACTGAGTCCCATTTTTCCTACTAATAAATCACCTTAATATTAATTAAAGCGATTCTTTCCTATCATTTAAAGTAAGTCACTTCTCCAATGTAATTTCAGTAACTGCCGATAAATAAAGAAGCCACGGATAAAGATCCCTTGTGTCACATTTAATTAGCTAAAAGGCTTTTTCCATACTTTTTCCGGACTGAAAAGCCTCTAAGAAATTCTAATTTTTACTACATGACTGACGTTTCGAAATCCTGGCACTATGCCATAGTTCATAAACTTCAAGATGCCTCAAAAATATATTTAAAATTTTTAATCCAATCTTTCCTTCGTTTTTACCAAGAAAGGAAATTGTGTAAAGAGGAAGCTCCTATTTTTCATGTCCCTATGTTATTGTACTATAGATTCTGTTATTGTTTTTGATTTTCAAATAAACCGATGCTTAATTTTTATGTTACTCCAAAATCGTATGTTTGATCTTTTATTATTGCTGATTTTGAATATATGTATCGGTTTCGAACTTAAAGTAAGTCGGTTCTTATTAATCCTTGTAGTGAGTAATTAACGTTAAACTCGTTATATTGTTTTAGAACGTTTAATTTACATGATAAATTTGAATTTAAATTATTCAGCGACCTATGTTATGGTCGTATTTGACTTATTCACTTTTACATTTGTTCCGATTTGATATGAAATTTAATTCTAGAACGAGTTTGGATTTACATCGATTAGAGATCTATGTTAAAATCGCGACCGATTCCTTTGTAGATTAAATAACTTTGATTTACTGCATGCGCGAAACCGTTTTATATTTTTATTTTTATTTAATTTCACGTTGGATTTACCTTTCTCCTAAGTATTCTGCAGTTCACCTTAATAACGTAGAGGAATATTTGCTACTTGTTAAACAATTTCCATTAGTATCTTCCGCTACTGTGACCCTTAACGAAAAGGTGACGTCATATGACATCCGGTGTAAACTGAGATCATTTCAACTTCAGATTCCTTAAATAAGAATTAATCAATAACTCCATAAATAAATTCGTTCGAACTAAGATTATCTCCCTTCAGGAAAATCTTCAAACTACCTTGTCCCCTAAATCATTAAAAGAACTTCTGGGAAAAATAACCATGCGCTATTCGCGTCCTGATAAACGATTCCGATCTGAGGAGCTTCACTCCGACAGATAATTTCTTTGAGACTTTGAAGTGATCTCAGTACCTAGGTTGAGGGTCGCGTTTTTCCCACGACTTTCCATAATGCCCATATTCCGATTGAAAGCGACACCAGAAGTTTTTTTTTTTTTTTTTTTTTAAAAGAGGATCGAATCTATTATACCGAGGCAAGTCTCTGGCGATATTGGCCATTGTACACGATCACGCCCACCTTCACGACAAGAGCAGACGGTCACTTTATCTCCAGACTGTCGCTCAAACTCGCCCAAATCTCTCCTACGCCCACAAACTAGCGCCCGTAAAACTGAAAATGCAAGATTCAGACTAATTAAGAACGCTGTGACGCTCTCTTGTGACATCATTCGCTGGCTGTTGGCCCATGTACTTTCCCAGCTAACACCTCACATCGGTCCAGAGCTGTGATATTGGAACCTCGACTCATGGGGATTACCAAAGCCTCGTGTTCTCATGGTGACGTACACCTCTGACGTATGAGAGATGTGGATTGCTTCGTATAAAAGAAAGGGTCCGGCCATTAAACGAGGAGCTTGTAGATTCTAACTTCAAGAGAGGAGGTTCAGGTCTCGGTACCCGCGAGTAACGAAGGCGCGAGTTGCTCCGTATGATTAGCTACGCTTTGTGACTACGGATTAGTCCACGCTTTGACTGACCCTAATAAAGGGCACGAGGGCAGTGTCGCGAGAACAGGGCCGTCGGGATTATCGGTTAAAGAAACGGAAAAGGATACCCAGTGTGAAGGGTATATTTCACATTAGAAATTAAGACTTAAATTGAAATGTGGGAATTAAAGGATCTGACTGGAGGAAGCGCCAGTAGTCCTCATTCATTTATTTCCTGGTGACCTTAATTGTCACCCTTAGAACAATAATAACTGAATCTTAACCCGATGAACTTAGGTGACCTTGTGAAATAAAAACGTAAACAAAGCATTGTACAGTGCTTACAATAAGTCTCGCGCCTCTGTCTCGTCCCAAGGTAGTCTGTTAGGTATAAAATGGGCGGTCCTTATGGCAGCGGAGGTGTGTTCGGATTGGTGCACATAATTGCTCTAACCCCATCAATGACGTCCATTATTACGTCACTTCTGCTACATTTTAGTGTTTAAAATACAAATGATTAAGAAGCAGAATTGCCAAGTTTCGGGATGTTGGGATGGTTATGGAGCAATCCTAGTCATCATAATATTAGCTGGGCATTACATTATACCGTCTCAATATATACTGTAGACTATAGAGAACGACTAATCCGGAAAATATCCCAAATCATGGCATGATACCTAAGTTATTTTGACGCAGGTCTAAATTATTTGCTCAAATGCAATGATTGATATTAAGTAATTGTTGGGAATTGTTGTCAATATTGTTGTTTGTGATACATATCCTACGTGAAGAATCTAATGATCAAATTCCTCAGTGAACCTCTCACGCGCTCGCATTTCGAGGAAATCACGGTCGTCTCACTAATAGATAGTTTATCCATTGTTTTAAGTGGTAACCTATTTTATCTTATGAAAGTCATTAGTCTAAAGCAAGGCTGGTGGGCCGTGAATCAGAGAAATTTGCATTTGATTTGTTCATCGTAATTAAGAGTTTATTGGTAGCGTATCATATGACAATTCCCATAAACATGTGATGGCCTCGATGTTGCCAGTTTTAATTTTTTTCCTGAAACTATTACCTTCTCATAGTTTGTTTCAACAATGCATATATTATCATCTCCACGAGCGTAGACATTGCAAGAAAAGATTCTAACTAAGGATAAGTAAAGTTCTTTATGGTCACAATATATACTTTTATAGATGTCAAACATAAAAATATAATAAAATTCTATATTTACATAAATATATATTCGATACACATTTACGTCATGGCGTTAACATCAGTATTTCGTATAGCTTCCTCCGGCATCAATAATTTCTTGCAATCGTTGCGGCCTAGAAGAGGCCAGATTGTAAGGAATGTTTGGTATTCGACGTAAGCTCTCCCAACTATTCCTCGTGTGAGCTAAAAGTGCTTCAAATGTTCTTTCATTGCGTTGCTCCCATTCGTTAATCATTATTGCCCAAAGGTTTTCAATCGGATTCATATCAGGAGAACGTGGTGGCAGAATTAGATTAATAATCTCTGGCTCCCTTTCCTCCTCCCTTCGTAATTCCCCACCCAACCTCGTTTCCTTCGACATAGCAACGCTTACCTCCATCCTCATTCCACTTCCTTCATTAAACCTATTATCGCTTTTACTGTCCCTCCCTTCCATCCTTCACTGCCAGCGTTCTTAAACCTAGCGCATAAATTATATAATATGGAATCTAACACCTTAGATCTCTACGCATTCATGTTACTTGAAGACGCCTGTGTCTTAGGGGAATCTAAGTGTTGAGAGTGGGCTTGAGGGGTAGTCTATAGATTACTACAGATGACCTTGAACGCTCCAACTATTTAAAAATGATTATTTATTACGCACATCATATGGCATAATACACACATGAATTTAAATATCTTACACTATAGGAATGGAAATGAATCCTACCAGAGTTAAAAAGTCGCAAAATATGATAGATTAGTTTGTATTAAGAGGTTACTAAGAGAAAATGATTTGGGATAGAGCGGAAGGCAGAGAATATATTTATTTTCTCGAGTTTCGGTTATTATTAACGTTATATGGATACATTGCCATGCGGTGTGATGAGAGAGAGAGAGAGAGAGAGTTACAAGGAGTTACAAGGAAAAGAAGTACCTCAAAAGGCCTTGCGGCCCATACCGAGGAGGTACAAATGGCAACAGGGTGCCAGGGAAAATTTTCTATACCATCAAATAGTGTGCAAGATTTGGTCTAACCTTTTCTTGAACTGATCCACAGAGGAACTGTTCACAACTTCTGAAGGTAACCTGTTCCACGTGTCACAGATCTTATAGGTAAAGTAATTCCCACACACACTAGTCCTAAACGGCTTCAAATCCAACTTCCAACCATTGTTGCGGGTTGGGTTATCATTTAAACTAAACATGCTTCTAAAATCGACATCGTTGAACCCGCGTAAAAACTTGAAAACCTCGATCAGTTGACCGCGCAGCCTCCGAGTTTCCAGCGAAAACAAGTTCAGGGCGCGTAACCGTCGATTGTAGCCCATATGCCTAACGGAAGGGATTAACTTTGTGGCCCTCGCCTGCACTAGCTCCAGCCTCTCAATATCTTTCCTGAGGTGGGCGACCAAAACTGCACAGCATATTCCAGGTGCGGCCGAACCAGGGAATTGTACAGTGAGAGCACAATCTCCTTGTCCCGAAACTGAAATTGCCTCCTGATATAACCTAACAGCTTCTGGGCTTTCTTTTCAACCTCTACGCACTGTTTGGTAAATTTAAGGTCGCTGCTAATTAACACACCCAAGTCCTTTTCCAAATCAGTCGCCTCGATATACTCCCCAACATACTTTGCATTTACCCAAGTTAAACGGCATTTGCCATTTTTCGGACCACTCTCCTATCCCACCTAGGTCCACACGCAGTTCCTCGATCGCTTCGGGCGTCCCAACATTGGCCTCAAGCTGGTGTCATCAGCGAATTTGGCGATCCGACTGACGATGCCACCGTCGATATCATTCATTTATGTAAATGATAAACAACAGCGGCCCCAAAACGGAACCCTGAGGAACCCCACTAGTGACCGAGGCCCAAACCGAACTAGCACCTTTAATTACAACCCTCTGCCGCCTATTCTTCAGCCAGTTTTCAATCCACCTACCTACTTCCCCACCGATACCCAGCGCGCGCACTTTCGCCATTAGCCGGCGGTGAGATACCTTATCAAAGGCTTTCTGAGAGAGAGAGAGAGGATGGAGAGAGAGAGAGAGAATGGAGAGAGAGAGAGAGGATGGAGAGAGAGAGGGAGAGAGAGAGAGAGAGAGAGAGAGAGAGGAGGATGGAGAGAGAGAGAGGATGGAGAGAGAGAGAGAGGATGGAGAGAGAGACAGAGAGAGAGGATAGAGAGAGAGAGAGAGAGGATGGAGAGTTACAAGGAGTTACAAGGACAAGAGGAAGCCTCAAAGACCTTTCGGTCCACTCTGGGAGGTTCCTGTTATTAAACAAGTTTATTTTTATTTCAACTATCCTAGCAGTAGTAGAAAACTGGATAGAAAAGTAGAAGGCTCTCTCCCCACCCTCCGCTCCCTCCCTGCCAGAGGCAGGTACGGAAAAAGGTTGAAGAAAATACCTTGACCCTGGAAAAGTAGCCAAGGAAATTTTACAGGAAAGTGGAGAATATATAAATAGCTCTATATTTAGCTTGCTCACAGAGACACCGTGCAAGCGAACTCCCGCAGAGTTCTGTTATGTTTTAATCTTAAACTATGAGAGTATTCAGTACTTTGTCTAGCCTATTTTTAAACACATTTACACTTTGACTGGAAACAACCTCTGAGGGAAGTTGGTTCCAGATATTAACTATTTTATAGGAAAAGAAATTTCCGCGGACAGAGGTCCTAAATATCTTTAGTTCCAGTTTAAACCCATTATTTCTTGTCGGACTGGCATTAAGTGAGAATAAGTTTCTGTAATCTACCCTGTCTATTCCTTTGAGCATCTTGAAGACTTGAATAAGCTGACCCGGCAACCTCCTCGTCTCTAAGTTAAACAGATTTAGGCGCTCCAATCTCCGTTGGTAGCTTTGCATTCTCATTGAAGGGATCAATTTTGTAGCCCTTGCTTGTACTCTTTCTAACCTTTCTATGTCCTTCCTGAGGGATGGAGACCAAAATTGCGCACAGTATTCCAGTTGAGGTCTGACTAGAGAATTATAAAGAGACAGTACAGTCTCCTTGTTCCGAAACTGGAACTGTCTTTTAATATATCCAAATAATTTTAAGGCCCTCTTTTCGACTTCTGCACAGTGCTTGACGATTTTAGATCGTTGCTGATATAGACTCCTAAGTCTTTCTCTAGATCGGTCTCAGTCAAGTTCCTTCCCAAGAGAGAGTAATCGGTCTTCGGGTTTTTATAACCTATGTGCATTACCTTACATTTGTCCAAGTTGAATGGCATCTGCCAAGTAGCAGACCATTCGCCCAACCTGTCAAGATCGTTCTGAAGCGTTCTTACACCCTCCTCAGTACCTACACTACTTCCTAATTTCGTATCGTCTGCAAATTTGGAGATTGCACTTAGAAGCCCAACGTCTATATCGTTAATATAGATGATGGAGAGAGAGGATGGAGAGAGAGAGAGAGGATGGAGAGAGAAAGAGAGAGAGAGGATGGAGAGAGAGAGTTACAAGGAGTTACAAGGAAAAGAAGTACCTCAAAAGGCCTTGCGGCCCATACCGAGGAGGTACCAATGGCAACGGTGCCAGGGAAAATTTTGTAAAAGTTTATTTTTCTTTCAACTATCCTAGCAGTAGTAGAAAACTGGATGGAAAAGTAGAAGGCTCTCTCCCCACCCTCCGCTCCCTCCCTGCCAGAGGCAGGTACGGAAAAAGGTTGAAGAAAATACCTTGACCATGGAAAAGTAGCCAAAGAAATTTTACAGGAAAGTGGAGAATATATAAATAGCTCTATATTTAGCTTGCTCACAGAGACACCGTGCAAGCGATCTCCTGCAGAGTTTTCTTATGTTTTAGTCTTAAACTATGAGAGTATTCAGTACTTTGTCTAGCCTATTTTTAAACACATTTACACTTTGACTGGAAACAACCTCTGAGGGAAGTTGGTTCCAGATATTAACTATTTTATAGGAAAAGAAATTTCCGCAGACTGAGGTCCTAAATGTCCTTACACACTCAAATAGTGTGCAAGATTTCATCTACCCTTTTCTTGAACTGATCCACAGAGGAACTGTTCACAACTTCCGAAGGTAACCTGTTCCATGTGTCACAGATCTTATACGTAAAGTAATTCCCACACACACTAGTCCTAAACCGTTTCAAATCCAACTTCCAACCATTGTTGCGAGTTGGGTTATCATTTAAACTAAACATACTTCTAAAATCGACATCGTTCAACCCACGTAAGAGCTTGAAAACCTCGATCAGTTGACCGCGCAGTCTCCGAGTTTCAAGCGAAAACAAGTTCAGGGCTCGTAACCGTCGATTGTAGCCCATATGCCTAACGGAAGGGATTAACTTTGTGGCCCTCGCCTGCACTCGCTCCAGCCTCTCAATATCTTTCCTGAGGGTGGGCGACCAGAACTGCACAGCATACTCCAGGTGCGGCCGAACAAGGGAATTGTACAGTGAGAGCACAATCCTTGTTCCGAAACTGAAATTGCCTCCTGATATAACCCAATAGTTTCTGGGCTTTCTTTTCCACCTCTACGCACTGTTTCGTAAACTTAAGGTCGCTGCTAATTAGCACACCCAAGTCCTTTTCTAAACAGGTCACCTCGATATTACTACCCAACATCGAGTAGTCCGACTTGGGATTGGCGTAGCCAATGTGCATCACTTTGCATTTACCCAAGTTAAACGGCATTTGCCATTTTTCAGACCACTCTCCTAACCTACCTAGGTCCGCACGCAGTTCCTCGATCGCTTCGGGCGTCCCAACATTGGCCCCAAGCTTGGTGTCATCAGCGAATTTGGCGATCCGACTGACGATGCCACCGTCGATATCATTTATGTATGAAATAAACAAGAGCGCCCCAAAATGGAACCCTGAGGAACCCCACTAGTGACCGAGGCCCAACCCGAACTAGCCCCTTTAATTACCACCCTCTGCCGCCTATTCCTCAGCCAGTTTTCAATCCACCTACCTATTTCCCCTATTGGCCCCAAGCTTGGTGTCATCAGCGAATTTGGCAATCCGACTGACGATGCCACCGTCGATATTATTTATGTAAATGATAAACAACAGTGGCCCCAAAACGGAACCCTGAGGAACCCCACTAGTAGCCCTGTTCAAAAATCAACTTTTTCTTATTTTCATAGGTTTCTGTACTTTTTCCCATGCCTTTTGACCTGAAAAGGCCGAAAATCACAACCATTTTGACCTAGGTTGTTGGGAAGCATTGCTGCATGGAGCTTTAATTTTTCTGCCTTGAAATCGGCCAAAAGCACCAGTTCCGGGGTCCCTTGAATCATGTTTTGCACTATAACTTTTTATCAAAACAAGATAGAGCAACAAAATAGGCACCAAATTAAAGTGTTTTTAATCCTTTTTCTAACGTATACAATTATGATAGTCTTGGAACAAGAAATGGCACATTGGTACATACAAAGATTTCAGAAATATCACAAAATTCGTTTTCTCACACTCAAGGCAGACAAGGCGCCTTATTCATGACACAAATTTGAGATTAACATTTTGTCACAAGTCTAATCGATCAAGAAGTAAGCATTACATGATGATTAATTTCATAATGACATTTACACAGTCAGTTGTTGAGAGTTTGTTTCTTGAAGCTGTCAAAGCGGCGTCTGTTGAACTCCACAGCTTAAAGGAGATAGTCCCTTTGCTTGGCATCTGTTGTTATGACATTTGCAAAGTCGCTCATCATCTTGACACCACGTTCAGCAATGTCATCACCGCTTTCAGATTCTTAACATAGTCCAACGCTTTTCTGTAGTCCTCATTCTGTGGCCAAGACGTGACAGGTTCCAGAAGCCACTCGGATCCAATGTTCAGTGTGTCCAGCAGGAAATGTGATTCTGGGCCAATGAGATCAACCAGGGTGGTCTTAGCTGTGACTCTCTGGAATAGAGGCTTTCCTGTTCTGAAGCTGTCTGGCTTCTCAGTGGCACGTAACTGGGCAGCAATGTCGTGCTTGAATGTGTCACTCAATCTACTGCTGAACAGGGCAAATGGCACGACTTCCTGCGTCAGGTACCATTTGTGGTTTTCCATCTTATTAAGTACTGCATCAGCAAGCTCTGGGTCAGTTTTCTTGTACTTCAACATGTCCTGGATTAGACTTAGATCATTCACGGGAGCATCTGCAGCAGACATTGACATCATCCATACAGGAGTGTAGAACAGCGCAAGGAAGGTGTTGAGTCTTTCCAGCTTTGATACAGTGTCTTCGTCGTACTCAAGTTGATCTGCAAACATCAGCATTTTCATGGAGTACAGGTTTCTGGCCATCCATCTGGCCTGATGAATGGCGCCTGGTCGACTCCAGTGAATACCTCGAGGAGGCGTTCCTCCAAGAACAATGACTGTCAGTTCAGCCATTTCCCTGTAGTCGGCTCTTGGAAGCCTTTCTGCTGTTAGAATGTCTTGGAGTATTTCTTCACTGTTCTTCTTCTTTTCCATCAGCCATTTGCTGTTGATAGCCAGCGAGATGCAGCCCCTTACTAAGTCTTACTAGTCACTCACAAGCGGCCAGACTCTTAGAATCCAGTGTTCAAGGGATATCCCACCAGACCCAGAGGCTACGCCCGAGACTTTACGCTGGCCTGGCAGCCAGCTGGGAGTAAAGCTCTCTCACCTCAGAGCAGTACAGCCAAGCACCATCAATTGGTCACCAAAGAACGGTCGCAGGGGGCTGGTCAGTCCATTACGCGTTAGGAATGGGCTTAACGGGGCACTAGCCACACTCCATTCATCGCGCCCCTACGCCTGGGACCCCTCCATCCCAGTCTCTCATAACCTACGAGCGTTAAATGGTGTTATTTATAGAGGTTCCAAAGCCTCTCTTCCCACGCATGAGGTAGCAGTAGGGTCCTAATAGTAAAAGAAGAGAAAAAGACTTAATACTAAAAGAAGTTTTTTTTTTTTTTTTTTTTTTTTTTCCAGTCAGAGGAGAACATCCTTAATGTAAGCTAAAAGGACAGCGTAGGGATGGGATGGGGTCCTAGTAACCCACGGGACGGGATTGTGCAAAATACTTCACCCGCCCTCCCGAAAGAGAGAGAACCAAAAGGAACTGGCAGCCAGTTCCTCTAGAATCCCACGACTCGGTACCGGAGGACTGTCACACCCCAAGTATAAAGTTTACTACATCCAGAAGAAATGTGCATAACCTTTATACCCCCTGCGGAGTATAAAGAGAGAGAGAGAGAGAGAGAGAGGATGGAGAGAGAGAGAGAGGCTGGAGAGAGAGAGGATGGAGAGAGAGAGAGAGGCTGGAGAGAGAGAGAGAGAGGATGGAGAGAGAAAGAGAGAGGGAGGATAGAGAGAGAGAGAGAGAGAGAGAGAGAGAGAGAGAGAGAGAGAGAGAGGATGGAGAGAGAGAGAACGTTATCTCCTGCATACTCTATATATATATAGAGGCTTTCCTGTTCTGAAGCTGTCTGGCTTCTCAGTGGCATGTAACTGGGCAGCAATGTCGTGCTTCAATGTGTCACTCAATCTACTGCTGAACAGGGCAAATGGCACGACTTCCTGCGTCAGGTACCATTTGTGGTTTTCCATCTTATTAAGTAGTGCATCAGCAAGCTCTGGGTCAGTTTTCTTGTACTTCAACATGTCCTGGATTAGACTTAGATCATTCACGGGAGCATCTGCAGCAGACATTGACATCATCCATACAGGAGTGTAGAACAGCGCAAGGAAGGTGTTGAGTCTTTCCAGCTTTGATACAGTGTCTTCGTCGTACTCAAGTTGATCTGCAAACATCAGCATTTTCATGGAGTACAGGTTTCTGGCCATCCATCTGGCCTGATGAATGGCGCCTGGTCGACTCCAGTGAATACCTCGAGGAGGCGTTCCTCCAAGAACAATGACTGTCAGTTCAGCCATTTCCCTGTAGTCGGCTCTTGGAAGCCTTTCTGCTGTTAGAATGTCTTGGAGTATTTCTTCACTGTTCTTCTTCTTTTCCTTCAGCCATTTGCTATTGATAGCCAGCATCTTTGGGTTTTCCTTGGACAAGTCCGTCCAAACATCCTTCAGATGCTCAAACCAGGGATTATCTGGCCCCTTCACCTTCCCAAACAGCTTCTCCCAAACTGCTCCTACTAGGATTTCCAGGATGTGATGTCGACAGGCCAGATAAAACACCTTTTTGTTCAGCATTTTCTCTAGCAGTTTGGCAGCTCCTCTGTGAACTCCACTGTTACTGGATGTAGTGTCAAAAACAAGGGCAGTAACATTATCCGTAAGTTCCCATGTCTCCAGTAAATCCATTGAAGCCTCAGCCTGAGCTGTGCCAGAAGAATTGTCGATGACAGGTACTCCCAATAACTTTCCTTCAGTGTATGAAGGTGGACCAGACACTAGCACAGCTAAAGTCTCTGAGGTACTTCCAGGTTCACTGCCCAAGACATCTTTGAGCAACTTTCCATCCCAGTGTAAGGCAGCGTACTGTGGGGGGGTTTCACAAAACTTGGACATGTGACTCTGGCTGATATTATACCTGGACAGCATTCTGTTGCGACGTGTTGTTGAGGTTGAAATGACGAAGTTATCCAGATCAGCCCCTCCAGCTTTCAAGGTGGCAGAAACCATGGCAGTAACTTGATTGTCTGATAAACCAAGACGATCAGCTGTATTGCAGATGACATCACATTCCATGACCTTCCTTGGAAACGTCAAAGTCACACTAGTCACAGTGTCTTGATGGTGAGAACATCCAGGACGAGGCTGATGGTAATCCATGTCCTCTGTGTTAGCGTCATTGTCAGTTGAGTCACCCCAGGTAATGTCATCCACATGAACACCACCCGACCCACCCCGACTGGTAGCTACATCCTTCGGTTTCTTTGGGCCATCAGCAGGCCCCTTCCCACCCTTTTTCTTCATTGGCCCCTGCCCACCCTTCACTATCGATCCCTTCCCACCCTTCTCTATCAGCCCCTTCTTTGAGCCCTCCCTTTGTTCTAGATACTTAATCTTACAGTTTGAATCTGCTGGTGTGTTTTTAATTTGATCTTGTCCACTGGGTTGGATTTCCAGTGCTACGACCCTAGCTTCAAGCTTTTTTACTAATTCCTTTAGCTCTTTAACTTCCTTTTCGTGGTTGTCTCTAAGTTTACAAAACAAACATACACTAAGGGATGTGATATCGCTGATACTACCCTCAGGGAAGTCTACGCACCAATGATTAACTTTACATTTAAAGCATTCTGCTTTCAATTTAGCTGGCCCTGCCATATTTTCTCTTTTTTGTTTTGTTTTTTCTGAATACTCTGAATAAGATAAAGCGTTCTAGCAATGAAAACTATCCAAAAACGTTCTGACCAGTATATAAAAAAGGGGGGGGGGAATTCATCCCGCGCGTAGACGCATCCGCCTTTTTGCAAGTGACGTTCATTCCTTCCAGAAGACTACACCTCTCCTGCTGCCGCACCGACCAAAGGTCTCCCCAGGGCCGGACAGTCCCAAACGTGTCGCAGCTACCAACTGACAAACACTCGCGACGCAAGCGTCACGGATTTTCCGCCAGGAGCGACAGCGAGATGCAGCCCCTTACTAAGTCTTACTAGTCACTCACAAGCGGCCAGACTCTTAGAATCCAGTGTTCAAGGGATATCCCACCAGACCCAGAGGCTACGCCCGAGACTTTACGCTGGCCTGGCAGCCAGCTGGGCAGTAAAGCTCTCTCACCTCAGAGCAGTACAGCCAAGCACCATCAATTGGTCACCAAAGAACGGTCGCAGGGGGCTGGTCAGGCCATTACGCGTTAGGAATGGGCTTAACGGGGCACTAGCCACACTCCATTCATCGCGCCCCTACGCCTGGGACCCCTCCATCCCAGTCTCTCACAACCTACGAGCGTTAAATGGTGTTATTTATAGAGGTTCCAGAGCCTCTCTTCCCACGCATGAGGTAGCAGTAGGGTCCTAATAGTAAAAGAAGAGAAAAGACTTAATACTAAAAGAAGTTTTTTTTTTTTTTTTTTTCCAGTCAGAGGAGAACATCCTTAATGTAAGCTAAAAGGACAACGTAGGGATGGGATGCGGTCCTAGTAACCCACGGGACGGGATTGTGCAAAATACTTCACCCGCCCTCCCGAAAGAGAGAGAACCAAAAGGAACTGGCAGCCAGTTCCTCTAGAATCCCACGACTCGGTACCGGAGGACTGTCACACCCCAAGTATAAAGTTTACTACATCCAGAAGAAATGTGCATAACCTTTATACCCTGCGGAGTATAAAGAGAGAGAGAGAGAGAGAGAGAGGATGGAGAGAGAGAGAGAGGATGGAGAGAGAGAGAGAGAGGATGGAGAGAGAGAGAGAGAGGGAGGATAGAGAGAGAGAGAGAGGATGGAGAGAGAGAGAGAGAGAGAGAGAGAGAGAGAGAGAGAGAGAGAGGATGGAGAGAGAGAGAGAGAGAGAGAGAGAGAGAGAGAGGATGGAGAGAGAGAGAACGTTATCTCCTGCATACTCTATATATATATATCTATATACAGTATGTCTCTATATATAAATAAATAGAGTGATGGACACAATGATAATGTGGACGTCATTGATGGGGTTAGAGCAATTATGTGCACCAATCCGAACCCACCTCCGCTACCATAAGGACCGCCCATTTTATACCTAACAGACTAGCTTGGGACGAGACAGAGGCGCAAGACTTATTGTAAGCACTGTACATTACCGCCTGTAATCCACTTACCTAAATACTGTATAATTAAAGTGCCTGAAAATAAAGTAAATTCTAATTCCATCCCATAATAATTAAACTTAAATTCGACGAGTGTAAAAAGGGGCTAAGGAAGCTCCCGAACCCAGCAAGTGACCTGGAGGTCAGCGCACTCTGTCCGAAGAGTTTCTACTATACTTGGGAATAAAATACATCGGGTAACCCCAAGTATAATATGTATATATATATATATATATTATATATATATATATATATCCTCTTTTTTGTATTTTATAAATGGGCAATTAAAGTCTCTGCAGACCATTATATTGGGGGATGGAGGGTTTATGGACTTTGTAAGGTTTCTAATATCATCAATGGCATCCGAGAATCTTTCGGTTGGAGTGTTTGGAGGTCTCTAGATGATTATCAGTATCACGTTTAGTTTTTTATTTTCACTGCTTAGAGTTCCACAAAGCTGTTTGATTTACTTATTACCGTCTCTGTCATATGACCTTCATGTGCATATATAGCACAACCACCTTTACGTCTCGCTGTTCTATCAGCTCTTAGTAAGTTGAAACCCTCGATATATATCTCTTATAAATACAATGTTCGCAGCCTTCACAATTTCTTTGGTAATCTTCAAGATGAGTTTCTGTAAGGCATGCAATGTCCACTCATGTTTCGTCCATAAATCCTTTCAGGTACGAAACTTTGTCCAGTGAGTGACTTGGTTTCATTCCTCGAATATTAGCCAGAACAATATTTATGTTCTTTGTTTTCCGTGCCCCTTGCGCATTTGAAGTTCATTTTCCTTTGGTATCGCGTGTTTAATCACCCTATGGTCCTCCGAGAGAGATCTGTTTCCACCTACCTGTTCTGGTAGCTTCTTGCCAGGCTCGGAGGTTTCCAGCTGTGTCGACTGCATGCGTTGTATGACATTTTGCAGCCGTGTTTTGTCTGCGATGTTGAAAAAAATTTGTTCGCGATTTGTGTACAGTACACATGTTTATTCATGTTATTCCTATTGTCCTTTGAACTTTGCCCCTTGTCCTTTGGGTTCTTTGGGAGCTGTTGATAGTAGCACTTTTTTCCGTATTTTCAGGTTCCACATTTTGTGTAAGTCCTGCAAATATCTGGGTAGTAGAATCTGCATCTGTCTCCGAACTTAAAATGAACATTATTGAAGAAATTGCATCTTGGGGATATTCTTATAAGATTCATTCGAAGGATATTAGGAAGTAAATAATAATAAATAAGTGAAAAACAGTAGAGAAATAAATAATTAATAATAAATAATAATAATAATAATAATAATAATAATAATAATAATACATTAATTAATAAAGAACAGTAGAGAAGTAAAGTTAGGAACAAGTGTATATAGTTTCCTACATCTTTCTTTGGAAGCTAAAGAAATTCATCACCTGAATGTGAAATACAGAGCTTCGGAATTAGGCATTACATAATATTGAATAAATGCAAAAATTGCATATGGTCTCGGTCTCGGTTTAGTTCTTGGCCATGGTGGTCTCGACTACATCATTGATCATTGTGCTGATGTTTCACAGAGAAAATCCACAAATGTATCATAGCAGATGGAGAACTCTTTGAAGATTAAATTACAATTGAACAAAATATTTGTATGAATAAAATTCTTGTAGACTTTTTGTTTGATTTGTTGCATCATTTGAACACTTATGTTTATAATGTTGTTAAGGATCAACTGAAGATCCGTCACCCCAGCCTTTTATAGTTAGTTTTATAAGGCTAACTAATGAAAATATCACGACCTAACCTAACCAATCGTCAAGGGCGTACAGTTAACCTAACGACTGGTTAGGTTAAGTCGTGATATTTTCGTTAGTTAGCCTTATAAAGCTAACTAAAAAAGGCTGGGATGATGGATCTTCAGATGATCCGTTGTTAACTAAATAGTTGTATGTATAAAATCCTTAAAGACGTTCTCTCACAACTACTGAATTTTATGTATGTATGTATATATATATATATATACATATACACAGTATATATATATATATATATATAATATATATATATATATGATCCCTTCAATCAATGGTTCGGTATGCCAAGGATTGTAAAGAAGATATAGAAGCTACTGGCTCGAACATGCGAGATTGAATAATCAACAACAAATACCATTCAATTAAGATTAAAACTGAATATTTTAAAAATATATATTAATACATTTTTGGCCAAAATATTCGAACTGCTTTGTTAACCAATGTTGTCGTGTGAAATTTAGACATCAGTCCTTATGATTTGTGACACAACATGGCACTCGTCTCGATTATTGGCAAAAAACTTTTTCACTCGATTTGGCCCTTCGTCATTCTTTCACCGTTATTGGAAAACATGTCCGAAGATAAATGATCATCCCATAAATAGAGATGATATTAATAAATATCTCCATTCCCTTTCTCTCTCTGTTATTAATAGATTTCTCATTTAAAATTATACTAGCACGACGTGTTCTAATTCGATTTTAAAGTATTCTATTTTCAAGTGGCTAAATGTCCTGATATTTATGAAGATTATTTGAATGAATATTGGACGAAAGAGTAAAGGAAAAATCAGTGTGAGGAGAAAGGTTTTTAAAAATTATTTTTATGATGACTACAATGCATTTACAAGAGAGTTGCGATACAAATATTGTGCGGTATATGCGTTATACGGACCACTTTCCGCACAATGGTTGAAGGAACAGTAGCACTTTGGACGAGCGAGAATCCTGGTATGGTCCTAGAAGTTGAGCTCGGCCTTAGCCGTAGGACATTCGAGTTGTGGAAACGATTTACAACAGTGTGAACACACACACACACACACACACACACAAATGAGGAACAATTGGACAATTTTCTACAGAGAGAGGGACAGAAGGGAAACAAAATTTACAGACCCTTTTTACCGCTGATGGTCAGATCTTGTGCAGGAATTTTACAAGGAAGGAGGTTCGACCTCCTTGGTCTAAATCTCAGGCAAGAATAATTTAATTTACAAAACAGAAATAAAGATGTCTAAAGTTTGGGGGGAGTGCAGTTCAAGGTTAAGTTCTACCTTTGGCTGGAGATCTAATGAAGCTGTGGAGTAAGCTAAACTTAATTAAGACAACAGGATTTCAAATTTAAAAAAATAATTACACAAAAAAGATAATGATTTTACAGAGTATACATCCTTGTGTGGCGACCTAATGTCTGGGTTGTACATTGCTTTCAAGTACATTAAGTATGATACATACTGAGTACTGAATTTTATCAAACATTTGGCAACATTTCTGGTATTTATGTAGTTTAAGATTTATATAATTCGTTGTCAAGTAGTTCATGGTAATTTTGAGTGAACAATTTTATGCTTTAGTTAACTATGATTACTGAAATCATTATAAGATCAAATTATGTCAAATATTATAAGAGACTTACTCTCTATCATAGCTTTAAAGCCTAAGTGGCCAGTGACAAGGTAAGCGGAAGAAGGATAACAATGTACTTTCTATTGAAATTACACGCACATTTATGGTAACGTAACATACAAGTGACAGAATTTGGATGAGAATTAGGTAGAAATATTAAAGACAATTAATGAGAAGATGGATAACTGTGACGAAGACAGATAACGAACTAGTGACACAGTGACATAACACGACACTATATTACAACATAACATAACATCTCAATGCTATGAATTTCCAGCGGAAGCAAGAGAGAGTTTTTGAAGCCATTCCGATGAAATATGGGATCTTGTGGGTTATGATAATTAATCCATCATTTACTTCATTTTTTCATATAATACCACAAACCACAAGATCCGGTTTTTCTTATGTAAAATTTAAATCTGAATCTATTTTCCTCTATGGTATTTCTTGTGCAAATTGATATTAACGGAGATATAAGCAATTTTTTGATCGATTAAAATCGACTGAAATAGTATGGTGATAATTATTCGTTTTATCCCTGCGGGTCGATTTTAATATGAGAATAGGTTTTTATGGTGTATTGTGGTGTGGTTTATTCAAATCTGACCTTCATTTCTTGTACAAATGAATTAGTGAATTTACGTAAGGTTACATACAATCTTGAATATACAGGGCGTCCCAAAAAAGTGCATACACACTTTAACAGCTGATAGCTCAATTGATGTTTCTTTCTTTCCAAGTTAAACCCATTAGAATTAATAATGGCAGTCAGACTAAGCTTCGAACAAAGGAAATTCATTCTAAAATGCTACTGGAAGTGTGAAAACGCAGTTGAAGTGCAAAGACAGTTTAGGAGGGAGTTTCAAACAGATCCACCAACGCGACTTACCATCACTCGAATTAGAGATAAGTTTGAAGCCGATGGAACTGTTCAGAATGTCCACAAGAAGCGTTCCGGAAGACCCCGGACATCGACAAGCCCCACAAAGCAAGAAAGAGTACTGGAAACGTATCACCAAAGTCCAAGAAAATCTGTGCGGCAAGCGAGTCGTGAGGTAGGAATTTCAGAATCGTCTGTCCAACGCATTTTGAAGCGCTGTCAATGGAAAAGTTACATTCCAAGATTAGTCCATGCTATAAATGAAGATGATCCGGACCGAAGAGTGGAGTATTGCGAGTGGTACTTGGCACGATGTGGATGTGGATTGGACGAAGGGGTTTCGTAGAATACCCTCCGCGTTCACCAGACCTCACACCACTAGACGTTTTTTTATGGGGATACTTAAAAGACAAAGTCTACGCTATAAAACCTGCAACAGTCGCTGAATTGAGAGCAGCCATTGAACGAGAATGCACACAAATACCAAACGAAATGTTTCGTGATGTTTGCGATTCCATTGCTTCGCGTTATCAGCCTTGCCTGGACCAGAACGGACGTCAGTTTGAAAACAGGCGTTGACAAAACAATTAAATAATGTCTGTAGATTCTATTACATTTTGAAAATGAAATGTATTTTAATAAACACTGCCTTTATAAGTATTTAAAGTGTGTATACATTTTTTTGGGACGCCCTGTATATATATATATATATATATATATATATATATATATATATATATATGTAATATGTAGACATAGGCTGATAGATAGACGATAGACAATACGTAGAAAATTGATAAATTAATTAATAAATGTTTACTATAAGTGACGATTCACAAGACACGATATAAGCAATGACCTATAAATATGAACTTTATTACAGTATATGTTATCCATGTCATACCATACACTGAATACGAAATATACTTAATTTGTGTGAGTTCGAACGACGGTTCAGGATCGGCCTGCGGTTGACCCCTCTGCAGCATCCCGCCTCATTTGCGGGATTTGTGAAGGAAGGAATTGCTGTCTGATCTTCTTCTGCCCTCGTAGCCAGCCACGCATGGCTGGTCAGGGACTTTGCAGAGGAATCTGTCCAGCTGGTTCTTGAAGTTATTCAGGTCGATGTGCTAGAGATTCCTTACTTCTTTCGGTAGGGCATTGAAAAGCTTTGCGACAATTGAGCGAGTAAACATTGAGCAAGTGCACTTTGAGCTAGAGAAATTGAGCGAGTACAAATTGAGCGTCTTGACGCATTGAGCGATTTGGCAAATTGAACGAGCACAAATTGAGCGAGTGAGAAAACTGAGCGACTTGACGTGACACAACTGACATTTAAATTTATTGACATAAATGTTTTCAGTACAAAGACTTAACCTAACCAATCATCAAGGGCGTACAGTTGATCTAACGGGGCATTCAGTTAACCTAACCGGGCATTCAGTTGACCTAACCGGGCATTCAATTAACCTAACCAGGCATATATATTCCTGAAGACTTCAAATTAGCTAACGTCACGCCCATTTTTAAAAAAGGCGACCGCACAGTAGCTAGCAATTATAGGCCCATTAGCTTAACGTCAATTGTCGGTAAACTTTTGGAATCCATAGTTAGGGATCGTATCATCGATCACTTAGAAAGTCGCGATTTGATTAAGAGTAGTCGGCATGGGTTTCGACGCCATAGGTCTTGTTTAACTAATTTTTTAGAATTTTATAACGAAACAGTGCGCGAATACGATAGGCATAGAGCAGCTGACGTTATTTATTTAGATTTTAAAAAAGCGTTCGATACAGTTCCGCATAGAAGATTAATTGCGAAGGTTAAAGCGCACGGTATACGCGGTCAGGTAGCTAACTGGTTAGAGGAATGGCTTCGTGCTAGGAGACAGAGGGTCGTTGTTAATGGTAGTGAATCGGGGTAGTTGGATGTAGGTAGCGGTGTCCCACAGGGTTCAGTGTTAGGCCTATTGCTATTCGTAATTTACATTAGCGACATAGATGTAGGATTGACTTGTAACGTTAGGATGTGTCAATTTGGGAGGTGAAAATTAATTTTTGCCAATTCCTTCACTGAGGGGTTTTAAAAATATGTTTTTGGATGTGAAGAATTCAAATCTGCTATTATTTTTGTGATTGCTCAACACTTAGCTTGGTAAATCTACGTTTGATTAAAAAGCACATAAATTGCTCTCGGAAAACAACATTTATTAATTTTAGCTTCTCAAAATGTCAGGTAATGCTATAAAAATTTTAGTTTCTCTGCATAAAACATATCCTAGTAATCATAAAACATATCCTTGTAATCATAAAACAACATTAGAAAGTAATGACATCAGTAAAAAAAAAATATTTAAACAACAAGTTTCATCAAGTCCTGCTTTGATTCGTTCTTGGACATCAGCCGCCGACTTGTTTCTTGGCCTCTGATACAGCCCTCACGTTTCTCATGTGTATACACCCTGCCTGCTGCCTCTGTGACTTGTTTCACACACCTCTCTATTGACTGAGCATGACAGGGCCACTGTGGAACTTGCATAGGCTTGTCAAAGAACTTCTTTACTTCCGCTGTACTCAGTTTACATGTCAAAGGAGGTTCAAATACCCCGTCAGACCAGTCTGTCAGCTCCAACACGGAAGAAGCACTGGGGTTGATGGAAGGTGTCTTCCTGGGACGTACAGAAAGATCTCCAAGTGTGTCATCATCTCCACCCCTCATGTCAAAAATCTTTTGGACACCAGCTCTCCTCTCCTCACTGTCATCTGAGCACAAGAGTGTCTGGATTATCATTTCGCTGAATGCATACCATGCTGAGCGCTTGATGGTTGGCAAAACAGCATCCACTACAGCCTTCTTTTGCCGCCTAACTAGCCGCAGCTGAAACAAGATGTGGCGTGGGCCTTCCACCCAAGAGTGTTTTACTTTGATGTTGAACCAACAGGGGTAGTACACACCAACAATGTATTCCACTATCAGTCTTAAGTTGTTGAGGGTTTTGCCTTTAAGGCCATGTTTTGAAACCCATATGCGACAAAGCCTGTTTGCTGTTGTCAACCACCTTGAATGGCTCACTGGACCAATTTCAAGAAGGGCCAGATCTGTGGGAAGTTCTCCTGTCCTTATGGCCTGTGTGATCCTATACCCGTACGCTTGATCAGTAGAAAGATCCTTTACGACATTGTCACTCAGTGAAGTAAGAGGCTCTCCAATTGAGAGTTTGGTGAATGAAGGATCAGTTTCAAGTTCGGTTGCAGTGTCTAGCATCTTGCCAATGTTACCTGTCCACTTGTTGTTAGACAAGGTCTTCCCATCCAGTGCTGTGATCAAGTGTCGCAGGGGTAACTCGTTAGTGTGGAAGGCACAAACCAACCAGATCAGCTTACGGCAAAGCTTGACCTCTACCCAATGCATGGAACCACCCTCCCAGCCAGTGTTAACATTTGTAGAATCACCTCCAATGGCCTGCAGGCTTTTATCAATGCCCTTCTTCTTCATGAAATCTACAAGATTATCAGCAATAACTTCAGCAGGTTTTTTTCTCGTTGAGCCTTTCTCAGGAGTGAAGTGGTAGAGATATCTTCCACCTAGCTCACTGCACACAGAATAATGCTCTTCTTTGATGATGCTGGGGAACTGACGATCTGAATTGTCTGCTTTCAGCATAACTTTAGTTGTATCTTGACGGCCGTCAAAGAAGATGCAGTCAATTTCACCCTTCTTACAAAGATCATCAAATTCCTGATCCAGGGATATCATAACTTTTTATTGGGCCCTCTTGACTTTATTGTGATCAACTACAAGTCTCTTGTCTTCTTCAGTGATCAAGCCAGCATCCATAAAGGCAGCAGTGGTGATGGCAGCTGTGGCACGCAGGCCAACACCATATCTGATGCTATGCATAGCAACATTAGGTATTTCTAATGTGTTGTACTCTGGCTTTTTATTGGAAGTTGAAGACGTGCTTGGTATTTCTAATGTCACTTCATAACTTCCATCCTTTCCATCTTCAGCATCAGCTATTTGTTCTTCATTTTCATCATCAGAGAAAATTATTTCATTTGATGGCATTGAAACATCATGCTTACTTGTCTGCTTATATTCACCAAGCCTTCTTCTTTCGTCTTCTTGCCGCTTCTGCTTTTTGACTTGTCTCTTGTGCTCAGGTTGAATTGGCAAGCCAATCTGATGTGGTCCAATAGAACCAGACTTGTCTCTCTGACCTTTAATGAAAGCAAGTTCCTTCACAGGGATCTTCATCTCCCTAGCGCATGTACAGTTAATGTGAGTTTCGTTTTTGCAACCACCATCTGCAAGACAGCCAAATTCAGAGCAGAGAACAATTTTACACTTGCAACTGAGGATGTCAAAAAGCTTGTCAAGTTTTGCAATGAAAGCCTCTTTGACATGTAGCTTTCCTCTCCCAAGAGATATGTTTTTGGCCTGCTCCCAGCTCTCTTGGATCTTGTTTAAGATTGTGACTCGTGAATTTACAACGGGGGCTACAAAAGAACTGTTTGCTCGTTCCCACTTTTCAAGCACTTTAGGGTAAATGTCCTTTGCAAGACTGGCTGCTGGGTAGTTTCTCACATCCTCACCACTTTGTTCTCTTAGCAGTAGCCCATATTTCAGAACGTCTCGCAGAGTTGGGAGTTCAGAGGGCAACAACTCTCTACCAGTTCCAATTAGGTTGCTCATATGTGTGAATGTCCCCAGTCTTGTCCTCCTTTTAGAAGCCATTGTAGGTCAATTCCCACTGGTTAGGATGGTAGCACTGACGGACAAGTAATCTTCAGCACACTGATGAATATGTTTCAACCTGTGAAATAAGCAAAAACAGCAGTGCATTATATATACAGCATATATAATTATTAATATAATAATTATTATATAATTCCACAAAAAGTAAAAAAAGTCACTATTTTTATGTAGCTTCTTACCAAGCAAAACTAAATTATATTAAATTAACAAAAATATCTTTAGAATTCCTAAGTCATGCTGCAACCTTTTAGCACCCCTCATATTTGGAATTTGAAAGGTGAAAAATTCGACACACCCTATAATGTAACGTGTCAAAATTCGCGGACGATACTAAAATAGGCGGTAACTACCATCCATCGTGTACGTTTAATTATTGTTACCAGAACCTACATGTAAAACTTTACATTTGTCTATGTTAAATTGCATCTGCCATTTATCCGTCCACTCCATAATCCTATTTACATCGTCTTGGAGCCTATTTCTATTGTCCTCGTTAACAAACTTAGTTAGCGAGCGTTGACGAGGAAGTAGATTTAGGCGTACGCGTATCAGAGGATTTAAAAGTTAGGAACCAGTGCCTGGAATCTTGGGCAAAAGCTAATGGATGTTAGGCTTCATAGCGCGTAATTTCGAATTTAAATCGAATGATATTATATTGCCCCTTTACAAGTCCCTAGTCAGGCCTCATTTAGAATATGCCATTCAGTTTTGGTGCCCGTATTTGCGTGAGGATATTGATGGGTTCGAAAGGGTTCAGCTTCGTGCCCCGAAACTAATTCCGTCATTGCGCAACAAGCCTTATAAAGATAGGATTAAAGAGTTAGACTTACATTCACTCGAAACTAGGAGATTAAGGGGGGAGCTTATTGAATTTTTCAAAATCGTTAATAACATCACTAACGTAAGTTTTGACAAACTGTTCACTTTCGATAATAGCAATACTCGTAATAACGGATTTAAGTTGCATGGCAGAAGTTTCATTACTAATATCGCTAAAAACTTCTTTACGTTTAAAGTAATTGATAAATGGAATAATCTTCCCGCGCCCGTCGTGAACTCTACCAGCGTTAATGTGTTAAAAAACCGTCTAGATAGGCATTTTAAAAATATTAACGTTCTTTAAAATAAAAAAACACTTGGCAACAGGAGCTCTGGGGGGTGGTAATCGGGGATGAGTCTGTTGACGACTAATGCCAGCTTGTGACGTGCCAGCGTGTGATATGCCAGCAAAAAAAAAAAATTTAGATTAAGACAAACTTAGTTGTAGCTCGTTGCGTAAATTAACCCACTTTTTGTTTTTCTTTATACTTTTTTCTTCTTCTCTCCTTATTTGCATGTCTGTAACTCTCTTCATCGCATGTCTGTAGTTTGCATGATATGATAGTGTTTGAGTTAAGAATGTGTTGCATGGTTTGTAATGCGTTCTTATTTTACTTCTTTTTATCTTTCACCCCTTTCCAGCCTAGTGGGCTGCATCCTCTACCTCCCTATGGAGTAGAGCAGGGGTTCCCAAATTGTATTCCACGGAACACTTCTCACGGTATACAAGTGTTCCGCGGAACACCAATTTGGGAACCCCTGGAGTAGAGGATCGGTCTGCAACAGTTGGAAGTATCTGTTGCTTGAGTTAAGAATGTGTTGTTCTTTGAGTTAAGAATGTGTTGCATGGTTTGTAAGCGTTCTTATTTTTCTTCTTTTTATCTTTCACCCCTTTCCGGCAGAGTGGGCTCTACATTAGGGTGGATCGATTTTACATTTCTTTCGATTTCCATATTCTAATAGAGACAAAACCTTGCGCATGCATGAGAAAATAGCCTCTGCAAAATTGTAGCTTAATAGGTAATCATCTTCTGCCCCCGGCAGAGCGATGAAAATCATATTTTAGTAGTCAAAAACGTATTTTAAACCCTAGCCTAGAGTCATAAAATTTTGCGTGTGTGTTATTTCATGCCTAAGCAACGATATAAATGCTATGGGAAATATATAAATGCATTATTTAAGACAAAGAGCCGATCTGAAAATATGTATAATATACATATTTTCAGATCGGCTCTTTGTCTTAAATAATGCATTTATATATTTCCCATAGCATTTATGTCGTTGCTTAGGCATGAAATAACACACGCAAAATTTTATGACTCTAGGCTAGGGTTTAAAATACGTTTTTGACTACTAAAATATGATTTTCATCGCTCTGCCGCGGGCAGAAGATGATTACCTATTAAGCTAAGATTTTGCAGAGGCTATTTTCTCATGCATGCGCAAGTTTCTGTCTCTATTAGAATATGGAAATCGAAACAAATGTAAAATCGATCCACCCTACTCTACATCCCTATGGAGTAGAGGACCGTTCTGCAACCTTTCCTATTCTCTCCGACTATTTTTCTGACTTGTCGGCAGTGGCCGGCGGATGATGATAGTGAGTCTTTTTTCTCTTTTTCTGAATGAATGTTAACCCACGAGTGATAGGTGTTTCTACTTACTTAACCCTTTATTCTCTTCTCTTAACCCCCTACTCTTTCCTTTCTTTCGGGCTAACCTTGAAGTGGATCTTAGGGTCTTTGTTAGCCTTAGCTTCTGTAGATCTGTATATATATATATATATATATATATATATATATATATATACTATATATATATATATATATATATATATATATATGATCACCTGAAGATCTAATATACATTTTAATTAAATATATCTGTTCTAAATAAATATTTTTTTAAGGTGAATGTTTATTATTTTTGCGTCAGTTTGCGCTCAGTTTGCACTCGCTCAATTTGTAATCGCTCGGTTAGCCTAATCGCTTAATGCCTCAAGTCGCTTAATTTGTACTCACTCAATTTCCTTCGCTCAAAGTGCACTCGCTCAATGTATATTCGATAAATTGATGCAGAACGGTTTTCATGGCCACCTGTCCCACAGCAGCTGGGATTGTACAAAACCTGCCTCTTCTCTCATTCCAGTTTGTTTCTATTTCACTTCTAAGATTAGGGACAAAGCCCTCAAGTATTTTCCATATGTATATTATTGTGTACCGCTCCCGCCCTCTTTCGAGAGAGTAGAGTTTCAGGGATTGTAGTCGAGACCAGTAGTCTTCACTTTCCGTTTCTTCTATCTTAGACGTAAAAGTCCTTTATATAGCTTCAATGTTCGTAATGCCTCGTTTTCTGTATGGGTTTGTGAGTACTGAGTAATATTCAACTATTGTTAGGACTAGACTCTTCCATAATTTGAGCATAATGTTTGCTTTTCTCCTGCGTAAGCTCCTCCAGATGAGTCCCATTATTTTTCTAGCCGTTGTAATTTTGATGTTGTATTACTCCAAGATCCCTGACTTATAGATATGGTGTTATCTGTTTGGCTTGCGGAGTTTTGTACCTTTTATTCTGTAGCTCCTTTTTACAGTATTACCATGTCTTAGAAGTTGGAATTTTTCTTCGTTGAACTTCATATTGTTGTCTTCTGCCCACTGGAATAATGTTTAAGTGTCGTTTTGTAATTTTCTTATGTCACCTTCGTTCACTATTTCCTTACATATCTTTGTGTCATCTGCGAAGCATGATACAATACTGTTCTTAATATCTGCATCAATATCTGCAATCATTATTATGAACAGCAAGGGAGCTAATACTGTCCCTTCTGGGACAGAGCTCACGACTTCTGAGACTTCCGATTTAACTCCGTTTACCACCACTCTTTGTGTTCTTTGCGTCAAGAAATTAAATATCCATCTTCCTAGCTTTCCAGTAATTCCTGTATTCTTAAGTTTGTGTGCTATGATCCCATGGTCACATTTATCGAAGGCTTTAAAAAAGTCAGAATATATTACACCTATGTTTTGACCTCGATTTAATGTTTCCAATATTTTCTCCTGATGGTCTTGTAGCTATGATATGCATGATCTTCCAGCCCTGAAGCTATGTTGATTTGGGTTGTATAAGTATTTTTCTTGTAGATAGTAGGTAGTTTTGCCTCTAATTATACGTTCAAAGCACTTTATAAGGTGTGAGGTGAGAGCCACTGGCCGATAATTCTTGGGCAATGCTTTGTTACCACCTTTAAATAGGGGTGTAATGTTCGCGTTCTTTAAGGGAAGTGGAATTTGTCCTGTTTCGAGTGACTTCCTCCAGAGTAAGTATAGCGGTTTGGCAATGCTCTCTTTACATTTCTTCAGAAACGTGGCACTTCATGTGTCTGGCCCTGGTGCTGAATTGTCTCGCATCTGTGATAGAGCCTTAATTACATCTCCTTCCGTGAACTCGAAGTCCATTAATAGGTTTGTGTCGGAATTTGTTCTTGGATGATTTGTATCTATGTCGAAAAATTCGTCTGGGTTTTTTATTTCCATCTCTGACTTAGGGGTGCTAAACACAAAATTAAATTGTTCCCTAAGCAGTTCGCTTATTTTTTTCGGGTCATTTGTGTATTTGGTCTCACCGTCTATCAACGGACCAATACTCTCCTTCCATTGCAGTTTCCTTTTCGCAATCGTGTAGAATTATTTTGGGTTATTTTTTTGTTTTCTGCTACCTTGTTTTCCTCCTCGTTTGTCTTATGTATGAATGTTTGCTTTAGGTCCATTTCTATTTCGCCAAGGTTCCTCTGTAGTTTGAGTCTCTTTACATCAGTTCTGCATCTGTGGAGATGTTTTACGGTTTGTCTTCGTTGCCTGAATAGTGTCCTGATTTTCCTCTCAAGCTTGTTACGTTTTCTTTTCTGTCTCTCTGGAATATGTTTCAGTATTATAGGTTTGATTTCAGTCTCTATTATACATAGTATTTCTCGTGAAGTAGCAATTCCCAATTTACTTCCCATAAATCTTTATTTACGTTTTCCCAATTTACTTTCTTTGAATTTATGTTTAAGCCTTCACATATTCCTTCTGACTCTCTAGGATGCGTTTTTGGACCTTTTGGTGCTAACTTCAATTGTATATCGATGAGGCTATGGTCGGAGAACTTTGTGTGCATTATCTTTTTATTTATTATTATCTCGTTGTTATTTATCAAGATTGAATCTAAAACGTTCCCTTTTCTTGTGGCTTCACAGATTTCTTGGGTAAGGGCGTAATGTTCCATAGTATCTAATAGCATTGTTGCTTGGGTTCTATCATCTTTTGTAATGTTGCCATGAAACTTCTCGACATATATATGACTGTGTCATTTTTCTTCCATGTTAAGAATGGGAGTAGTATAACCTCAAAATGGGAGAGTGCAGGAATGTTGCAATGCTGCAATACCATGTTGCAAATGTTGCTAAGTGTTGCGAGGGGATATGCAACAAATATGGGGAATGTTGCAAATGGTTATGCAATGAAGGGGAGGGGATATGCAAAAAATCAATGCTGCAAAGGGGGGAAGGGTTATGCAACAAGTTAATGCTGCAAAGGGGGAGGGAGGGAGCTTCGATGGGAGAAGGGAGGATGACCTCCTCCCAAAGGGGTAACCTTAACCTAAGAGGGGGAGAGAAAGGAGAAGGAGGAGGGACTTTGGGGGTGAAGGTGGGATGTCCTCACCCCAAAGGGAAACCTAACCTATTCCTTAACCTAAGAAGGAGAGAGAGTTCTTTATTCCAGCGGAGCCTGTCGCATTATGAGCATCCAGAGGCCAAGCAGCTGTTATATAGAGGGTCCTGAGTTGCCAGATATCACTTATTTATATATGGAGGGGTTACCAGAGAGCACTCTATAATTTAATTATTTATTTCTATATAGATGAGTTGCCATTTATTTCAATTTTTATTTAGATGAGTTACCAGTTATTGTTTTCATTTTAATTATGTTCAGGTGTACCTTATTAGGATGATTTGCTATGCAACACCATTTAATTTAATTACTTATTTATTAAGGGCAAGAGCAACTTTCTCCTTAAATTTGTTCAGCAAGATAACTAATTTTTTAAACGATTCCCAATATTAACAATAAAAGAAATACAATTAAACCGTATTAAATAAAACACCATTATATGATATCATTCTGTTTATTTCGACGAATTATTGGAATCAATTTTACGAAATATATAGAAAATAAATATACAATAGTTCATTCTATACAAACGCTGGAATATACAGGGTGAGCCAAAAGTCAATGTACACCTACCGGAGACGATGAGTATATTAAGAGAATCCCTGTATATTAAAATAAATACATTTCTCATACTTAAGTTAAAACTAATTTTGGAAATGGCCCCCACGTGCTTGTAGACACATCTACACGTCTTATCTTGTTTGCAAAGACACGCGACAATTCAATCGGAGAGGTGTTCGTCTACGGTAGGTGCATAATGACTTTTGGCTCACCATTTATATGATCAAAAAATTAAGAATAATATAAGAAATACGAATGAGGAATATATATATAATCAAAACAAATGTTCTAAAGCCAAACCGCAAGTGTCTCTTTACTTTTGACAATCCTTTCTATATATCTTCTATATTTTTTTATAAAAAAAATCCGGAAATCAAGAAGAGAATTCCTTTATTCATTTATTTTCAATTAAAATTATTTTGTGCCTTCAAACTAGTATATTTAATTAACAATAAAAGAAAAATGTACAGAAAATAATTACACACTTTTTCATGATGCAATGAACTTGTACATTTAAGAGAAAAATCATACAATCATATTGAATAATTATTTAAAAACTAAAAATTTTAATTCATACAACATTTTAAATCTCTAAACTTGTCCGCGATCCTTTCTTTGAAAATAACTTTGTGCTGCCTTTCCTCGAATAAGAAAAAAATCTAACGCTATAAACTCGAAACAGGTGAATTACCGAGCCGACCAAAATGGTTAACGGCAAAAATCCCTCGACACACTTTCGGCTAGACCACCTACGATGAAACCACCGCTCACTCTTCAATTTTATTCCCTTGCTACTACAGTGGAAATATAAATCTATTTTATTTTTCTTTGCGTATAATTTATGTGGTATCTTCATAGTTTTGTTAAAACTTTACATTGTCTCTGTTATTGAAATGAAATGAAATGAATGAATGAAAATAAAAAAAATGGAAAGGTTTATTATTATTAGTGTTAGTATTATTATTATTATTATTATTATTATTATTACGTGCGATGATTTCACGAAGATTTAGCTTATCGCCCCTCCTCTCGAGTTGATCTGATGAAGTATTGAGTTGGTTTCTTTTACTCTCCACCTCGCATAGGTACACCCGGCTCATCGGGGATTGTATGTACCAAGAAATTACAATGTCACCATCCAGACTCGATCTCTCAACCTCCGATCAGCACCCCAGCGTCTTAACCACCAGGATACCTAGGGCGCCCATTTATCTACCAGCCCAACCAGACATTCATTTTCACGAACTAAACAAAATTTAATCACACTCCTACGCGAGAATTGGCAAGTAGAAAGTCAAGCCGAATAGTTGTAACCAAAGTTGAGGATCGAATAATATGACCGCAAATAATAATAATGCAAAATATTGTCGTGGTAGAGATTGCAAGTGGAAAATGTTAATCAATGTTGCAAAGGGGTGAGGGATATTGCATAAAGGTGAGGGTTCTAAAATGGGAAAACCGAGAATAGTATGGACACAAATATTAATGCAAATATTGCAAATATTTTAAATCATGGTAGAGATTGCAAGTGGCAATACACATTGAGATGTGCGCATTAAATCTACGGAGAGAAATTAAAGACACCATTAGTCGACCAATCAGGACGTCCAAAGCGTGGACCCGTTATATCGGTGTTACGATTGGTACAAAAAATTTAACATAACTCCGCCCAGTTACATTGACAACCAATCATCAAACTTACGAACCGCCTATTAGTCTTTTTGGGGTGGTGCTTGGGGATCATGCATATAAAAGGAAATATTTTCAGCTGGAACTTAAAACAGTCGCTTTTACCAGTCAATAAACATTCCCTCCGTCACGAATTAAGAACTTTACAGTTTGCCGGATTTATATGAAGATGGAGACATTGCAGCGTTGTCCACAATTAATCTTTTTAAAGCAGCCGAGCAGGATGGATTATTTCCAACGCAATCCGTTGATGATATTTGCAATGACGTTCCTTACGATCCGACGCAAGGGAATGCCGTAGAAATGTAAGTAATTATGTGCCTGTAATTTTAATTTTATTTTTTGTATACAATTATTCGCGAACTGGTTATTTATTTAGTGTACTTGTCATTAGGAGAAAGAGCACTATTCTGGATTATTTTATCATATATATGGAGGGTTGTAGTAATTCATCTCATCACATTAAAAATGCTTCATTTAGGTATCCGCAATTATAGATTAGTTTGCAAGTAATATTATGCTAAAGTCCTGTTTTGATTCATTGAATTTTTTTATAGCAATCTTTTGCATCTTTTAAATAATTTTATAAATTCCGTAATAAATGTCATTCGGCATTTTCTCTTAAAGGAACTTCTCTGAGCGGTTCAAAGATATCTTCACATTGTAATACTCTTACTATATGTATTCTCTGAATATGTTTTAAACAATTGGGTTTTCATTAAAAAAGATTCAGTACGAACTAATTAATTATTCTTTCTCCTTTAAGGTCCGATGAGGAGTTGACACGTGTTATACAATCTTTTCGTTTTGAAGAAACCCATCTCGAGGACCTGAATACGGAGGTAGAAGATTTACCGAGCAGTCAACCCAACGATTGTCACAACATTAACGAAATAATGTATTTTTTTGTTTCGATCTTTTTTTTTCGGAAAAGAAGACACAATGTATTTTCATCAATTTGTTAAATGAAAGAAATCATGTTTTTAGTACAATAACCATCTTAAGCTACAGAATATACAAACTAACATTATTGTTTACAAATATATATATATACATATATACCCGAACAAAACATCATACTATACAACGAGTATGCACAATCGAAAAAGACTTTTTATCTGTCTGCATACCATTTCGTCGTTTCTTTGAGTGTGACACGGGTCGAATAATTTTTAAAAATTTATAAATTCTTTACCACGTGACATATGCATGAGAAATGAAAGGCAGTAGATCCAAAAAGTATGACTAAAATATCCTTGTAGACGGAAGAGATTCCATACAATTTCAGGTATATGCATCTGATCGAGAAATTTTACAATAACAGGGTCACTCCAGGGTTAAGTGCGGTTGCAAACCAATGAATCCCTTCACTACCAATAACATCTGTGTTCACAATAAGACTACCGCAATCTCTGTTAGTTGGCAATTTCAATGTTTCATTCTTCGGAAACATACCGATAAATTTGAAACATGTGATTCGTTCACTGTTCATTACGCTCTGAAATGTATTCGCGTCCATTTTAAAAGTCAGTGACAACGCCCCTAAATCTATGTACTTCTATTAGGGCTTGTGACTAGAGGTATACTAGTACACTAATAGGCGCGTCTATCGGGTTGGCGAATTCCAATCTGACTGAGATGTTTCCACTCTGTTGTGGACTTAAGTGTGTATTTACACTAGCAGATAAGTCAGGTGTGAAGTCAAACGGATAAAGGTTAAATTAATCGACGAATTCTTGCTGCATTACCCCAAAACCGAGCTCATCACAATCACCTACAATATGGGCCACATTACTATACTGTATGCTCGCGCAAAGGAGGAACACAGCACTGATGAGTAGTCCGTATCCAATGTTCCTCTCAACACAACGCCATTAACGTATAGAGTATATTTTTAAGGCCAAAATTCTCGAATTTAAAGGCATTCTTTTATATTTTCCATTCACCGAATTGTGTCCTGCACTCCAATTAATATCCTTTTAGGTAGATTTCCCTTGGCAATTTTTTCTATCTGTTTCGATGACAACCCTGCTGGCACCGTATATAGTTTGATCTGTACTCTGTCAATTGGGTATTTTACTGTGGCGTGTAGTAAATTTTTCTCAATTTCTATTTGTTTTGGTTAAATTAATTTCACTTGCCTTGTGCGGCGAGTGAAATTAAGTTTTGTTCCCTCTTCTTGATCAGCATCCAGATTTAAACAGATCTCAGTGAAATCTGTACTCATATAACTTCTTTTTAGAATTTTTAAATTTGTCCTTTATACTACTTTCGTCTTTAGTTTAATAATATCCCTCTGCACTTCAAAAGGTATCCTTCGCTTCTTTGGAAAAGTTTAGGACATTTTCCAGATAGGTTCGTAAGTGATAGTACCCCGTTCCTGCAGATATGTTGACCTGATTTAAAAATACGTCACACTGATTGAATCTGGAGGCAGAAAGTTTGTTTCAGGGTATACAGCATATTTGTCATCGCAGTCCGTTCCATCAGAATGGGCTATACGTAGTTTAGCGTACATGTGCACACAGCTTGTGTCAAAAAAGTAAGGGCCTGAGCTGCGTATCACGAATTCTATAGGGGCACTCGGGGAACTAATTGTGTTTAAAGGGTTAATTGTAATAAAGTCCCTGTGTTCAATAGAAACTTGAGTTGGGGCATGTAAAAGAGGGACGGCTCCGATTTACAACATTGTGAACTACACGGATGGATGAAGCGTGCCATGACGAGTTAGAAATAGTGCCTCCTCTCTCGACAAGTAGCAAACAAACTATGATTCATGAGATCAATGTCCTTAGCTTATATCAGTAAAAAAAAATGGTCAACCATAGGTTTCATTCGCTTACAACACTTCTTTTTTATATCCTTTTACGTTTAGTGTCACGTGGTGATGATCCCTTTTTCCGGACAGCACTCTTCTTCCCACCACCATGCATTTTTCTCTTCGTATCTTTGACGATTTCGTCCCGTGTACGCTGTAAGTGTTTTTTTAGAACTTCTTTAGGTTTAGCCCCAGCCAATATGTCTTCTGCCATGTTAAGACCTGATTGTAGCGCTTTCCTCCCGAGGTATCTGGCACCCCTCTTCAGTAAAGGGACAGCCGTAAGAAGTATGGTTGAAAAAATGGATCCAAGCCCACTACCACGCTGGTATCTCACACCCCGATAGACTGTGAAAGGCTTTCTGTCCATTATAATTCAGTGCGACGAAAGTACAGCTTCACTGTTAAGCTCCCATCACCGAATGGGAATTTTTTTCCCTCAATCATTCTTATATATATTGAGATATTGGTTATTAGATTAGTTGCGACAGTCACATAATGGGGTCTGTCATATGTAATACTCAAACTCTTCCCTCTATGGGTGGGAATGTGAGCAATGCGTAGCAGGCGTGCCTGGGTATCCCCCAAACTGGTGCTCCACTCTATTGCTGTAAATATAGCACATGTCTTAGGGTGTATAGCCAACAACCAATTTCCCCAATTTCATCTCATACATTAGGCTGGACAAGTCATGTACCTCGTAAAAGGTGTCTCTTTGGAAGGCTGATCGATATCAACCCTAGGTTATAATTTTGAACAGCCCTTTGTCTTTAATATTTCAGTTAGCCTGTGATTTTAGGATTAGAGTATGTGCAAGGTTTTCTTTCTTTACGATTTCGTATACTAAATCAGCCGTAAGATTTGAGTTTTTTTAAACTTACGTTTAAGTCTCTCACAACATCCTCAGCCGCACCATAACGGCCCGGACCTGGTTTTACTACTGTACTGTAATACCGTGCATCCTCAGACCGGGAGATACGTATAGTTTCATCCCGAGTTACCCCGGCTTTTTCACACTCATCAGGTCTCTAAGAATGGTAAAAACGGGATCTTTATAATCAATATTAAAAAAGAGGGTGTCCAGCTGAATTTCGCTTATCCCCACCTCATACGAATCACGACTTAATTCAATGGGTCCATGGAGTTCTTTTACAAAGTTAGCCAGGGTGGTGTTAGGATGTACAGACAAGAACGAGGAGGATGGTAGTGTGACGTATAAATGGTTAGGCGTCATGTTGCATACTATTAAGCTTCATTATTGCATCAGCTTTTATATAGGTGTTGAAGCTTTCTGGGTATCCTAGCCATTTCACCAGATACATTTTTCTCTCTCCTGAACCTTTGTGTCCTAAAATTTTCTCAAATTTAAACACATTTTTTCCTAAATTAAATGTCACTTTCTGGAACTCCTCGCGTTAAAAGCCTCCTGCGATTTCTTCCCCATTCAAATATTCAAAGTAATCCAACATTATCTCGCCTTTAGGTCTCATAGCCCTAACTTTAAAACTCTCACGTGTCCATCCTTGCTGAAATCCCTTCGCGAATTTATTTCCCGAACGCGACAGCCTTACATAATCATTGATTTTGAAACGCGCGCAGAATGTGGTGGTGGTGGTGGTATTCCATCTCTTCTCACATCAGGCTCTGTGCGCGTACCTCATTCTAAAATTTCATTAGTTGTTGTCCCAATCGTGCGATGGTGTGAGCGATTGTAGGATCAGGCCAATGATTCCAAAAAGTCTATAAATCTGTATGTGTTTTTGTTTGTAAAATAGCGGTGCATCCGTTCCTTTATGGTACGTTGAACTCTTTCAACTAAAGATGCCTTATGTATAGAATTGGTAGTGTAGTAGCTGATATTAAACTCTGTCAACATGTTCTGAAAAGCTTGGCCTATAAATTCTTTCCCCATATCAGTGCAAAAATAGCCAGGAACCCTGTTTTCTTTGAACATCAACGTTTTGGTGGCTTTAGCAACTGTTTCAGGCGATTTATTTTTCAGAAGAATTAGCCACAGATATCTAGAGAATACATCTATTATGAATAATTTGTAGCGGTAACCATCGTTTTACACTGAATATCTTTGCATGTCTGCTTGCCAAATAGAGTCAATCGAAGCAGCTGTTGTCTTGGCTGTTTTAAACCTTTTTCTCACAGGCTTATGAAGTGTATAAGCGTCCTGTTCCCGCCAAAACCTCTCAACATCTTTTTTTCCTACTCCATCATTGTAAACACTCCTGTACAGTCGATCTACGCCTCCGTAGGGGTTTGGCTAAAAATGTCATAATAACGTCTTCTTAATACGTTAGCCATTTGCGTATTTTAGAGGCACGTGGGTGTGGTTGACATTTGTTTAACCTCTTCTTTCTCCTCATGACTGGTGTTACCGCCGGGGGTAATGGCGTTTTCATTTGTGGCATGCGCGATGCATGTTCCAAGTATTTTAACCTGTTCAGATTTCCTATCATTGCTTTGGGGATATTTATCTATGGTAGTCTTGCTTTAATGTTTCCATCCTGATGGGGATAGCCTATCCCACTTTCTCACCAGATCATGGACGATGTCGACGATATTCGAGCCCTGTACCTTTGCTCCTTCCACAATGATCTCACCTGGATCGATCCAGTGTATGTTGGGATCCTCATTCAATAGATTGTAAAGACTTAAACCTTTATTCCTCAATGTCTGTGGGAGGGTGCTTTTTAATACATCCTCGATATGTTGTGGGACCGACTCATTATTCTTTGGTTGGCCAGCTCTATCGTCGGGCACAGGCCCTATGTCACCGTCCCCATCATTGTTCGTGCTGTGCCTAATAACCACGTGAATCTCTGTCGGATACTTATAATTTTCATACTCGTGAAGAAATTTCTGCAGAGTTCCTTGGTATAAGATTTTTTTCTTATCAGGTGTTTTTGCACTCTTTAATAGGCCAACAGTTCGCTGTCCATTCCTTTAAGCCTGCTTTTACGGGGTTCTAGAACTATGTCTGGATTCTTTGAACTTTGCAGTGAAGCATACACCACGTGTGGAATCCATACCACTTTCTTCAGTATATTAATCTAGTCAGTAAAGGACCCAAAACTAAAAATAAGATGGGGAGGAAAGACCCTCTTCTTTGTACAGTAATTCGTTTTTTCTTCCCCACAGTTCGACTTTTAGGAGCGAGTGCATGTATCATGTTCTTGTAACGACGTAGGCGAGCCTTCTGAGTGGGTTTCATTGATACATTGCAATTTATAACGTTAAGACAGATTTCACAGATGTATTTTAAAAAGTCCGAGTCGATATTTTTAGCAAACATCTGTTGCATTGCCCGGGGCAGTCGATGATAGATTTTTATTAATTCATGGTATTTCTTTGGTCTCTTTGTCATTCTGGAATATACACCGTTTCAGGCTCGTTTGGAAATATATTCGTTCTTAGAAGCACCGTAAACGTGTTTCGCGAATGAAGGTCGAACAGAAAATATCCGTAACGCGGGCTTGTATCTTTTTTATAAACTTCCAAAAACTCCTTACGCTGATTCGTGAACATTTGATTTGCTAATATCCCAATTTGTGAAACATCTGTACTTTGCGCGAATAAGACTAGATATTGTGTATTTAACGACACATCGCGCATGTATCTATTTTTGAAAAATAGATTCTGATTGTTGAAGAACATGCTTATGTTAAGATGGTCGGAGAATACTGTAAATGTCTCGGCAAACGTTTTATCCATCTCCAACATGAGTTCGTCAATTACAATGACTATGTTCATTTCCCTTTAACGAATTAACGTCATATACACCTTTGTGGAACAAAATATCATCTTGGTACTCGTTGACCACTGATTTATAGTCGAATGGCACCATATAACTTTATGCACAAATTTTGAGAACATCTCTCCCTTTTCTTCAATGATTTTAAGCATAACCACAGTTTTACGACATCCTGTAGGGCCAGATATAATATATGTGGATAGGCTCGTAAAGCTAATTTTTCTACAGAATCCATTTCTAACACGTCACACTCCTAAGTGAGTCATTTACAAAATATAATAAATATTTAAGTGATGACCCTTATATTCTACCGTCTTGCTTTTATCTTCTCCCACAGAACCGTGAATGACGATGAGGTACAGCAACCCATCATCGATATTACAGATGTGCCCGAAGAGAGTGTAGTTGTGATCACAGACTCCATCCCCATTGCCGAGTCCACACCAACGATACCTGCTGCACGCCACAATTCAAAGCGGAGGTATGACGAAGAGCACTCCACGTCAGGTATAAAGCATGCCAGGATTGCACCAATTGTTAGACCACCAGTAATAGAGCCGCAACCTTCTACGGCTTACGACACAACCCCCACAATAGTACCATCCTTAAATATACCCCCTTACTCCTATTCAATTCCGGATACATCCTCCACAGCAGCAGCAGCTGCTTGTTCTGTAGAGGATGGTATAACACTCGAGTTGGTAGGCAACGGTACCCCCACGCCAACCTTGAAGAGAAATCGGTATAGTCAGAGTTGATCCTAGATCCATGTATAGCAATGCTGTTGAACACGGACTACGGCGCATAGTTCAACGTATTGTAGAGTTTGCCTTTCAGATCCGTGATGAACGTGAAGTCAGAACGCGGCTGTCCTTCGGGTTCGCGTCAGATGACCGAGATGTAGATGATTTTTGGGTAGTAATACCATTCAGACGCTTGGCAGCTGTAGATATAGAGTATATATTAGGCCGTATAATGCAGGCCTCTCAAAGTAGTATAGTCTTTAATATGGACAACTTCACGGTAAATATTGACCGTGTATTCCGTGTTGCGAGACATCGTGCCACACCTTATACACTTAATTTCAAAGTTGTTTCTAAACAGTCTTTGGGGAAAATTTGCACAGAATACCGGCAAAGGGAACGTTCATTTTGCACAAAGTTAAAGTAAAGTCTGGGATTATGCCAACGCTCCCGAAAAAGTGATCATGGAGATCGTGACTGTAGGTAGTACTTACATAATAAAGTACAACAATACCGAATTGGCCACAGATACCTCACGGGTTACAAACATACCTGTAGCCAGCTTCACAACGGCCTACGCACGCATCAAACTTTGGGGTCTATTGCACTCTCTTGGTCGGGGAGTTTTGTACGCCGATACAGATAGTGTGATATTCACAGCGAGGGAGGGTGAATACATGCCTCCTATTAGTGAATTCCTCGGGGATTTAACTGATGAGATCAAGGATGAGTATGGAGACATCGCATACGCCGACTCTTTTGTCTCAACAGGGCCAAACACTTATGGGGTACGGGTGAGGGTGGGGGAAGATATGAAATATATTGTGAAGGCTAAGGGTATCACGCTCAACCAGGCGAATCGGCGGGTCGTTAACTTTGATTTATTTAAGGATCTAATGTGCTTGGATGATGATGACGGCGACCTGCCGCCCCAACTAACTGTAGGTACCCACAATTTTCGGGCGCAGAAGCTGGTGGGCGTGAAGAAACTTAGGGGTATAAAGGTGTGCCATAACACCTATAGGAAACGTTACCAGGTTCCTGGTACCTATGATACTGTACCCTTTGGATACCATAAACTTTGATATGTCTATTGTTTACGATATGTTATTTATTACACGTATTTGTACATATATTTACACACCTTGAATATTTCGTTTATTAAATAAATCGTGTTTCAATTTGCTTTTCACTTTCTCCTTTGTGTGTGTGTGTGTGTGTGTGTGTGTACAGTCGAAAGTTCTAAGCTACGCCCACCTGTATGATCGGTCACGTGACTCCTGCTACTAACTGGGCATACCTCTTCTCTGCGTGCTCAGTTGAACTCTGCAAGCCCTGGGTCTCAGATGTGCATTTCCCCACGTAGACGAAAAATAGTAATGGCTACCTTTAATATTGCGTGTTCGACGTGGCTGCTGAATGGCTCCCTATTCCACCCTCCTTTGATACTTTTAAGGCTACATTGAATCGTGCGAAGGAACAAGAGGTACAAATACTCTACGGGTATTCTGGCGAGAGCATTGCAGGATTTCGTGGTACAAGTGATGTATTGAACTATGTTGTAGGACTAAACTTTATAAAAGCTTACATATACCGTAAAGTAGAAGAAACAACACGTGCAGAAGAGAAGCAACGGATATGGTTAGTGAGCCTTGTTAATGAGTGGTGCGACAAGCGATATTATATAATGTTGCATCATACCGAGTACTCGTGCACTGCGACAGACAATGTAAATCTTGTCATCATGGAGAATCTTAAGTATTTTTACCACTACATTAATATAATCATGACGAGGTTTGTAGTGAGGTTGGCTAAAGGTCTGCTTGAGTATTTAACAGAATTTAGAGATGAGTATCGCAAGCTAAGCAAAAATGAAAAATATGGTCATATATTTCTCTCAAATAGTGCGCCGGAGTGTGAATGAAATGGTTTAGTCGTGAACGACGAGTACCACTGAAAGAGCAACAGTTTTTACTCGACCAAAGAGAAGTGATCGCAAATGGCAATAAGAACTTTGGAAGTTGAAACAACAAATAAAAACGAGATGACTCTTGCAAGAAGATTGGCGATATTGAAACAAGAAGGAATAGCAGAACATCAAGAGCCGTCGACTAGTAAACGACAAGAAACTTCTCAAGAACAACCTTCTTCGTCAGCCTCTAGTGAAACCGAGGATACATCTATAGAATCATCGTCATCGTATGAACTAACACCGAGAGATAAACATGACATGAAGAAAAAACACGAATGAAACTCCAGGTACTTGCTGAAGCTTGTGATCGTACGGGCGTCTCAGACAGAGCTGCTTCATTTATGCTTTTTTGGCACGTGCAGGAAAATGAGAATCTGTGAATGTGGTATGTCTCATATGATGGTAATTGGGGAAAATTCACGCATAAATGTGATGAATTCACTGTTCTACATGCAGGAGAAATATAAGGCGGTTGGAGTAAAGCATGTATGTTACATGAAAGACGCTATGCCTAACAATAGCCCTTATATAACTGTGTACTACGATATAGAAACATAAGCGAACGCTGAAACCAAAGAGGTTATTCCACATTTACTTGTAAGCCAGACTATCGGTGATGAGTGTACGAAGATCGAGTGTGATGGGTGTCACAAATGTGGTAAACGGACAAACGTTTTTAAAACCATTGCCTGCGATAGCCCTGTGAAACTCTTTGTGTCCTATATTGTCAATTTAGAGGACAAGTTACAAAAATGACTATGCATATTCGTGCTCATAACGGGGCAAAATTTGACACACAGTTCCTTTATAAGGAGTTGCTTGGGCAGGAGTCATCTGAGATATTTACAGGTGATCTTTGAAAAGAGGCAACAAACTAATACAGATGCAAATAAGAGGTAATGTGCAGTTTAAAGACACTTTATTATTCACACCTTGTAAATTAGCAAAGTTACCCCAGGTAATGGGGGTAGCCGCTGAAGTTTCAAAAGGATATTTCCCTTACACATTCCTCACTAGCGAAACTTCAAATTACGTACGACTACCTCTACCCAAACATTACTTTAACTACGAATGTATGAGTACAGATGAACGTGAATATTTTCACCTCTAGTACAACAGTTTTAATGACTCTAAACCTTGCAATATAGCTGATGAATGTGAGCGTTATTGAGTGAATAATATGCACGTGCTTAGAGTATGTTTCCAGGCGTTAAGAAGGATGTACATAGGCCGTTTCAAATGCGATCAGTTGCAAGTCGCAACCACGACCGCCTCTTTCTGTTTTACGGTGTTCAAGAATAACTTCATGCCTAATAACTAAACGAAAACCGTGCCACTGGTGAGAAGGCTGTGTATTCCTTTAACAGTTGCTGGTGGCACGGATGCCCACGTCCTGAGTGTAGAATCGTAGGAGATATCCTCGGTAGATCTCCTGCCAACAATCTTGCGTGGACCCGCACCCGTGATCAACATATAGGCTCCCATTTCACCCACAAAGTCTTGTGGGAGCACGAGTATGATGCATGGATGGAAAGAGATGAACAGTACCGTGAAAAAATAAACACGATCAAACGTTCAATGGTGTTGGATCCTCTCAAATGCGGTGATAGCTTGTTCGGAGGGCGTACAAATCCCTTCAAGCTATACTTTCCGCCTACGGAGGGCGAGAAACTCCATTACTACGACTTCTGTTCTTTATATCCCTTCGTGATGAGGAACAATCCGTACCACGTGGGTGCACCTGAGAAACTGGTGGGACCTGACCTACCCATCATCGAAGAGCTCTCAACAAATTTGAACGGGTACTATTTCGGCCTTTCTTTCGGAGATGTGCTCCCCCCACGCGATTTATGGATGCCGAGCTTACCCGTCGTTTATCGATCACAAGCTCATGTTTCTCCTGTGCTTGAAGTGCGAAGAGGAGAACAATGGAGAATGTAATCATACAACCAACCAGCGGAAGATCAGAGGTGTATATACAAGGCCAGAGCTGGATCTAGCTCTTCGCCATGGCTACAGAATATTGAAGATACATGAGGTGTAGAGGTTTCAGAAGCTACCCAACGTTTTCGCGCCATATATAAACGCTTTTTAGAAGGATAAGGTAGAAGCATCAGGGCATCCGCGAGGAGTTGATACCGAAGATGAAAAATCGCCATATATTCAACGTTCTCAAATTGTAAAGAACTCAGGGAAGCGTTTTAGTGCAAAGTTGTTTCTAAACAGTCTTTGGGGAAAATTTGCACAGAATACCGGCAAAGGGAACGTTCATTTTGCACAAAGTTAAAGTAAAGTCTGGGATTATGCCAACGCTCCCGAAAAAGTGATCATGGAGATCGTGACTGTAGGTAGTACTTACATAATAAAGTACAACAATACCGAATTGGCCAAAGATACCTCACGGGTTACAAACATACCTGTAGCCAGCTTCACAACGGCCTACGCACGCATCAAACTTTGGGGTCTATTGCATTCTCTTGGTCGGAGAGTTTTGTACGCCGATACAGATAGTGTGATATTCACAGCGAGGGAGGGTGAATACATGCCTCCTATTAGTGAATTCCTCGGGGATTTAACTGATGAGATCAAGGATGAGTATGGAGACATCGCATACGCCGACTCTTTTGTCTCAACAGGGCCAAACACTTATGGGGTACGGGTGAGGGTGGGGGAAGATATGAAATATATCGTGAAGGCTAAGGGTATCACGCTCAACCAGGCGAATCGGCGGGTCGTTAACTTTGATTCATTGAAGGATCTAATGTGCTTGGATGATGATGAGGGCGCCTGCCGCCCCAACTAACTGTAGGTACCCACAATTTTCGGGCGCAGAAGCTGGTGGGCGTGAAGAAACTTAGGGGTATACTGTAAAGGTGTGCCATAACACCTATAGGAAACGTTACCAGGTTCCTGGTACCTATGATACTGTACCCTTTGGATACCATAACCTTTGATATGTCTATTGTTAACGATATGTTATTTATTACACGTATTTGTAAATATATTTACACACCTTGAATATTTCGTTTATTAAATAAATCGTGTTTCAATTTGCTTTTCACTTTCTCCTTTGTGTGTGTGGGTGTGTGTGTGGTGTGTGTGTGTGTGTACAGTCGAAAGTTCTAAGCTACGCCCACCTGTATGATCGGTCACGTGACTCCTGCTACTAACTGGGCATACCTCTTCTCTGCGTGCTCAGTTGAACTCTGCAAGCCCAGGGTCTCAGATGTGCATTTCCCCACGTAGACGAAAAATAGTAATGGATACCTTTAATATTGCGTGTTCGACGTGGCTGCTGAATGGCTCCCTATTCCACCCTCCTTTGATACTTTTAAGGCTACATTGAATCGTGCGAAGGAACAAGAGGTACAAATACTCTACGGGTATTCTGGCGAGAGCATTGCAGGATTTCGTGGTACAAGTGATGTATTGAACTATGTTGTAGGACTAAACTTTATAAAAGCTTACATATACCGTAAAGTAGAAGAAACAACACGTGCAGAAGAGAAGCAACGGATATGGTTAGTGAGTCTTGTTAATGAGTGGTGCGACAAGCGATATTATATAATGTTGCATCATACCGAGTACTCGTGCACTGCGACAGACGATGTAAATCTTGTCATCATGGAGAATCTTAAGTATTTTTACCACTACATTAATATATATCATGACGCGGTTTGTAGTGAGGTTGTGGCTAAAGGTCTGCTTGAGTATTTAACAGAATTTAGAGATGAGTATCGCATGCTAAGCAAAAATGAAAAATATGGTCATATATTTCTCTCAAATAGTGCGCCGGAGTGTGAATGAAATGTGTTTAGTTCGTGAACGACGAGTACCACTGAAAGAGCAACAGTTTTTACTCGACCAAAGAAGTGATCGCAAAATGGCAATAGGAACTTTGGAAGTTGAAACAACAAATAAAAACGAGATGACTCTTGCAAGAAGATTGGCGATATTGAAACAAGAAGGAATAGCAGAACATCAAGAGCCGTCGACTAGTAAACGACAAGAAACTTCTCAAGAACAACCTTCTTCGTCAGCCTCTAGTGAAACCGAGGATACATCTATAGATCATCGTCATCGTATGAACTAACACCGAGAGATAAACATGACATGAAGGAAAAAACGCGAATGAAACTCCAGGTACTTGCTGAAGCTTGTGATCGTACGGGCGTCTCAGACAGAGCTGCTTCATTTATTGCTTTTTTGGCACGTGCAGGAAAATGAGAATCTGTGAATGTGGTATGTTTCATATGATGGATAATTGGGGAAAATTCACGCATAAATGTGATGAAATTCACTGTTCTACATGCCAGGAGAAATATAAGGCGGTTGGAGTAAAGCATGTATGTTACATGAAAGACGCTATGCCTAACAATAGCCCTTATATAACTGTGTACTACGATATAGAAACATAAGCGAACGCTGAAACCAAAGAGGTTATTCCACATTTACTTGTAAGCCAGACTATCGGTGATGAGTGTACGAAGATCGAGTGTGATGGGTGTCACAAATGTGGTAAACGGACAAACGTTTTTAAAACCATTGCCTGCGATAGCCCTGTGAAACTCTTTGTGTCCTATATTGTCAATTTAGAGGACAAGTTACAAAAATGACTATGCATATTCGTGCTCATAACGGGGCAAAATTTGACACACAGTTCCTTTATAAGGAGTTGCTTGGGCAGGAGTCATCTGAGATATTTACAGGTGATCTTTGAAAAGAGGCAACAAACTAATACAGATGCAAACAAGAGGTAAAGTGCAGTTTAAAGACACTTTATTATTCACACCTTGTAAATTAGCAAAGCTACCCCAGGTAATGGGGGTAGCCGCTGAAGTTTCAAAAGGATATTTCCCTTACACATTCCTCACTAGCGAAACTTCAAATTACGTACGACTACCTCTACCCAAACATTACTTTAACTACGAATGTATGAGTACAGATGAACGTGAATATTTTCACCTCTAGTACAACAGTTTTAATGACTCTAAACCTTGCAATATAGCTGATGAATGTGAGCGTTATTGAGTGAATAATATGCACGTGCTTAGAGTGTGTTTCCAGGCGTTAAGAAGGATGTACATAGGCCGTTTCAAATGCGATCAGCTGCAAGTCGCAACCACGATCGCCTCTTTCTGTTTTACGGTGTTCAAGAATAACTTCATGCCTAATAACTAAACGAAAACCGTGCCACTGGTGAGAAGGCTGTGTATTCCTTTAACAGTTGCTGGTTGCACGGATGCCCACGTCCTGAGTGTAGAATCGTAGGAGATATCCTCGGTAGATCTCCTGCCAACAGTCTTGCGTGGACCCGCACCCGCGATCAACTTATAGGCTCCCATTTCACCCACAAATTCTTGTGGGAGCACGAGTATGATGCATGGATGGAAAGAGATGAACAGTACCGTGAAAAAATAAACACGATCAAACGTTCAATGGTGTTGGATCCTCTCAAATGCGGTGATAGCTTGTTCGGAGGGCGTACAAATCCCTTCAAGCTATACTTTCCGCCTACGGAGGGCGAGAAACTCCATTACTACGACTTCTGTTCTTTATATCCCTTCGTGATGAGGAACAATCCGTACCACGTGGGTGCACCTGAGAAACTGGTGGGACCTGACCTACCCATCATCGAAGAGCTCTCAACAAATTTGAACGGGTACTATTTCGGCCTTTCTTTCGGAGATGTGCTCCCCCCACGCGATTTATGGATGCCGAGCTTACCCGTCGTTTATCGATCACAAGCTCATGTTTCTCCTGTGCTTGAAGTGCGCAGAGGAGAACAATGGAGAATGTAATCATACAACCAACCAGCGGAAGATCAGAGGTGTATATACAAGGCCAGAGCTGGATCTAGCTGTTCGTTATGGCTACAGAATATTGAAGATACATGAGGTGTAGAGGTTTCAGAAGCTACCCAACGTTTTCGCGCCATATATAAACGCTTTTTAGAAGGATAAGGTAGAAGCATCAGGGCATCCGCGAGGAGTTGATACGAAGATGAAAAATCGCCATATATTCAACGTTCTCAAATTGTAAAGAACTCTGGGAAGCGTTTTAGTGCAAAGTTGTTTCTAAACAGTCTTTGGAAAATTTGCACAGAATACCGGCAAAGGGAACGTTCATTTTGCACAAAGTTAAAGTAAAGTCTGGGATTATGCCAACGCTCCCGAAAAAGTGATCATGGAGATCGTGACTGTAGGTAGTACTTATATAATAAAGTACAACAATACCGAATTGGCCACAGATACCTCACGGGTTACAAACGTACCTGTAGCCAGCTTCACAACGGCCTACGCACGCATCAAACTTTGGGGTCTATTGCATTCTCTTGGTCGGAGAGTTTTGTACGCCGATACAGATAGTGTGATATTCACAGCGAGGGAGGGTGAATACATGCCTCCTATTAGTGAATTCCTCGGGGATTTAACTGATGAGATCAAGGATGAGTATGGAGACATCGCATACGCCGACTCTTTTGTCTCAACAGGGCCAAACACTTATGGGGTACGGGTGAGGGTGGGGGAAGATATGAAATATATCGTGAAGGCTAAGGGTATCACGCTCAACCAGGCGAATCGGCGGGTCGTTAACTTTGATTTATTGAATGATCTAATGTGCTTGGATGATGATGAGGGCGACCTGCCGCCCCAACTAACTGTAGGTACCCACAATTTTCGGGCGCAGAAGCTGGTGGGCGTGAAGAAACTTAGGGGTATACTGTAAAGGTGTGCCATAACACCTATAGGAAACGTTACCAGGTTCCTGGTACCTATGATACTGTACCCTTTGGATACCATAACCTTTGATATGTCTATTGTTAACGATATGTTATTTATTACACGTATTTGTAAATATATTTACACACCTTGAATATTTCGTTTATTAAATAAATCGTGTTTCAATTTGCTTTTCACTTTCTCCTTTGTGTGTGTGTGTGTGTGGTGTGTGTTGTACAGTCGAAAGTTCTAAGCTACGCCCACCTGTATGATCGGTCACGTGACTCCTGCTACTAACTGGGCATACCTCTTCTCTGCGTGCTCAGTTGAACTCTGCAAGCCCAGGGTCTCAGATGTGCATTTCCCCACGTAGACGAAAAATAGTAATGGATACCTTTAATATTGCGTGTTCGACGTGGCTGCTGAATGGCTCCCTATTCCACCCTCCTTTGATACTTTTAAGGCTACATTGAATCGTGCGAAGGAACAAGAGGTACAAATACTCTACGGGTATTCTGGCGAGAGCATTGCAGGATTTCGTGGTACAAGTGATGTATTGAACTATGTTGTAGGACTAAACTTTATAAAAGCTTACATATACCGTAAAGTAGAAGAAACAACACGTGCAGAAGAGAAGCAACGGATATGGTTAGTGAGTCTTGTTAATGAGTGTGCGACAAGCGATATTATATAATTTGCATCATACCGAGTACTCGTGCACTGCGACAGACAATGTAAATCTTGTCATCATGGAGAATCTTAAGTATTTTTACCACTACATTAATATATATCATGACGCGGTTTGTAGTGAGGTTGTGGCTAAAGGTCTGCTTGAGTATTTAACAGAATTTAGAGATGAGTATCGCATGCTAAGCAAAAATGAAAAATATGGTCATATATTTCTCTCAAATAGTGCGCCGGAGTGTGAATGAAATGTGTTTAGTTCGTGAACGACGAGTACCACTGAAAGAGCAACAGTTTTTACTCAACCAAAGAAGTGATCGCAAAATGGCAATAGGAACTTTGGAAGTTGAAACAACAAATAAAAACGAGATGACTCTTGCAAGAAGATTGGCGATATTGAAACAAGAAGGAATAGCAGAACATCAAGAGCCGTCGACTAGTAAACGACAAGAAACTTCTCAAGAACAACCTTCTTCGTCAGCCTCTAGTGAAACCGAGGATACATCTATAGGATCATCGTCATCGTATGAACTAACACCGAGAGATAAACATGACATGAAGGAAAAAACACGAATGAAACTCCAGGTACTTGCTGAAGCTTGTGATCGTACGGGCGTCTCAGACAGAGCTGCTTCATTTATTGCTTTTTTGGCACGTGCAGGAAAATGAGAATCTGTGAATGTGGTATGTTTCATATGATGGATAATTGGGGAAAATTCACGCATAAATGTGATGAAATTCACTGTTCTACATGCCAGGAGAAATATAAGGCGGTTGGAGTAAAGCTGTATGTTACATGAAAGACGCTATGCCTAACATAGCCCTTATAAACTGTGTACTACGATATAGAAACATAAGCGAACGCTGAAACCAAAGAGGTTATTCCACATTACTTGTAAGCCAGACTATCGGTGATGAGTGTACGAAGATCGAGTGTGATGGGTGTCACAATGTGGTAACGGACAAACGTTTTTAAAAACCATTGCCTGCGATAGCCCTGTGAAACTCTTTGTGTCCTATATTGTCAATTTAGAGGACAAGTTACAAAAATGACTATGCATATTCGTGCTCATAACGGGGCAAAATTTGACACACAGTTCCTTTATAAGGAGTTGCTTGGGCAGGAGTCATCTGAGATATTTACAGGTGATCTTTGAAAAGAGGCAACAAACTAATACAGATGCAACAAGAGGTAAAGTGCAGTTTAAAGACACTTTATTATTCACACCTGTAATTAGCAAAGCTACCCCAGGTAATGGGGGTAGCCGCTGAAGTTTCAAAAGGATATTTCCCTTACACATTCCTCACTAGCGAAACTTCAAATTACGTACGACTACCTCCACCCAAACATTACTTTAACTACGAATGTATGAGTACAGATGAACGTGAATATTTTCACCTCTAGTACAACAGTTTTAATGACTCTAAACCTTGCAATATAGCTGATGAATGTGAGCGTTATTGAGTGAATAATATGCACGTGCTTAGAGTGTGTTTCCAGGCGTTAAGAAGGATGTACATAGGCCGTTTCAAATGCGATCAGCTGCAAGTCGCAACCACGATCGCCTCTTTCTGTTTTACGGTGTTCAAGAATAACTTCATGCCTAATAACTAAACGAAAACCGTGCCACTGGTGAGAAGGCTGTGTATTCCTTTAACAGTTGCTGGTGGCACGGATGCCCACGTCCTGAGTGTAGAATCGTAGGAGATATCCACGGTAGATCTCCTGCCAACAGTCTTGCGTGGACCCGCACCCGCGATCAACATATAGGCTCCCATTTCACCCACAAAGTCTTGTGGGAGCACGAGTATGATGCATGGATGGAAAGAGATGAACAGTACCGTGAAGAAATAAACACGATCAAACGTTCAATGGTGTTGGATCCTCTCAAATGCGGTGATAGCTTGTTCGGAGGGCGTACAAATCCCTTCAAGCTATACTTTCCGCCTACGGAGGGCGAGAAACTCCATTACTACGACTTCTGTTCTTTATATCCCTTCGTGATGAGGAACAATCCGTACCACGTGGGTGCACCTGAGAAACTGGTGGGACCTGACCTACCCATCATCGAAGAGCTCTCAACAAATTTGAACGGGTACTATTTCGGCCTTTCTTTCGGAGATGTGCTCCCCCCACGCGATTTATGGATGCCGAGCTTACCCGTCGTTTATCGATCACAAGCTCATGTTTCTCCTGTGCTTGAAGTGCGCAGAGGAGAACAATGGAGAATGTAATCATACAACCAACCAGCGGAAGATCAGAGGTGTATATACAAGGCCAGAGCTGGATCTAGCTGTTCGTTATGGCTACAGAATATTGAAGATACATGAGGTGTAGAGGTTTCAGAAGCTACCCAACGTTTTCGCGCCATATATAACGCTTTTAGAAGGATAAGGTAGAAGCATCAGGCATCCGCGAGGAGTTGATACCGAAGATGAAAAATCGCCATATATTCAACGTTCTCAAATTGTAAAGAACTCGGGAAGCGTTTTTAGTGCAAAGTTGTTTCTAAACAGTCTTTGGGGAAAATTTGCACAGAATACCGGCAAAGGGAACGTTCATTTTGCACAAAGTTAAAGTAAAGTCTGGGATTATGCCAACGCTCCCGAAAAAGTGATCATGGAGATCGTGACTGTAGGTAGTACTTACATAATAAAGTACAACAATATCGAATTGGCCACAGATACCTCACGGGTTACAAACATACCTGTAGCCAGCTTCACAACGGCCTACGCACGCATCAAACTTTGGGGTCTATTGCATTCTCTTGGTCGGAGAGTTTTGTACGCCGATACAGATAGTGTGATATTCACAGCGAGGGAGGGTGAATACATGCCTCCTATTAGTGAATTCCTCGGGGATTTAACTGATGAGATCAAGGATGAGTATGGAGACATCGCATACGCCGACTCTTTTGTCTCAACAGGGCCAAACACTTATGGGGTACGGGTGAGGGTGGGGGAAGATATGAAATATATCGTGAAGGCTAAGGGTATCACGCTCAACCAGGCGAATCGGCGGGTCGTTAACTTTGATTTATTGAATGATCTAATGTGCTTGGATGATGATGAGGGCGACCTGCCGCCCCAACTAACTGTAGGTACCCACAATTTTCGGGCGCAGAAGCTGGTGGGCGTGAAAGAAACTGGGGTATACTGTAAAGGTGTGCCATAACACCTATAGGAAACGTTACCAGGTTCCTGGTACCTATGATACTGTACCCTTTGGATACCATAACCTTTGATAGTCTATTGTTACGATATGTTATTTATTACACGTATTTGTAATATATTTACACACCTTGAATATTTCGTTTATTAAATAAAATCGTGTTTCAATTTGCTTTTCACTTTCTCCTTGTGTGTGTGTGTGTGTGAGTGTGTGTGACAGTCGAAGTTCTAAGCTACCCACCTGTATGATCGGTCACGTGACTCCTGCTACTAACTGGGCATACCTCTTCTCTGCGTGCTCAGTTGAACTCTGCAAGCCCTGGGTCTCAGATGTGCATTTCCCCCGTAGACGAAAAATAGTAATGGCTACCTTTAATATTGCGTGTTCGACGTGGCTGCTGAATGGCTCCCTATTCCACCCTCCTTTGATACTTTTAAGGCTACATTGAAATCGTGCGAAGGAACAAGAGGTACAAATACTCTAAGGGTATTCTGGGAGCGAGAGCATTGCAGGATTTCGTGGTACAAGTGATGTATTGAACTATGTTGTAGGACTAAACTTTATAAAAGCTTACATATACCGTAAAGTAAAGAAACAACACGTGCAGAAGAGAAGCAACGGATATGGTTAGTGAGTCTTGTTAATGAGTGGTGCGACAAGCGATATTATTAATGTTGCATCATACCGAGTACTCGTGCACTGCGACAGACATGTAAATCTTGTCATCATGGAGAATCTTAAGTATTTTTACCACTACATTAATCTATATCATGACGCGGTTTGTAGTGAGGTTGTGCTAAAGGTCTGCTTGAGTATTAACAGAATTTAGAGATGAGTATCGCATGCTAAGCAAAAATGAAAAATATGGTCATATATTTCTCTCAAATAGTGCGCCGGAGTGTGAATGAAATGTGTTTAGTTCGTGAACGACGAGTACCACTGAAAGAGCAACGTTTTTACTCACCAAAGAAGTGATCGCAAAATGGCAAATAGGAACTTTGGAAGTTGAAACAACAAATAAAAACGAGATGACTCTTGCAAGAAGATTGGCGATATTGAAACAAGAAGGAATAGCAGAACATCAAGAGCCGTCGACTAGTAAAACGACAAGAAACTTCTCAAGAACAAACCTTCTTCGTCAGCCTCTAGTGAAACCGAGGATACATCTTATAATCGTCATCGTATGAACTAACACCGAGAGATAAACATGACATGAAGGAAAAAACACGAATGAAACTCCAGGTACTTGCTGAAGCTTGTGATCGTACGGGCGTCTCAGACAGAGCTGCTTCATTTATTGCTTTTTTGGCACGTGCAGGAAAATGAGAATCTGTGAATGTGGTATGTTTCATATGATGGATAATTGGGGAAATCACGCATAAATGTGATGAAATTCACTGTTCTACATGCCAGGAGAAATATAAGGCGGTTGGAGTAAAGCATGTATGTTACATGAAAGACGCTATGCCTAACAATAGCCCTTATATAACTGTGTACTACGATATAGAAACATAAGCGAACGCTGAAACCAAAGAGGTTATTCCACATTTACTTGTAAGCCAGACTATCGGTGATGAGTGTACGAAGATCGAGTGTGATGGGTGTCACAAATGTGGTAAACGGACAAACGTTTTTAAAACCATTGCCTGCGATAGCCCTGTGAAACTCTTTGTCCTATATTGTCAATTTAGAGGACAAGTTACAAAAATGACTATGCATATTCGTGCTCATAACGGGGCAAAATTTGACACACAGTTCCTTTATAAGGAGTTGCTTGGGCAGGAGTCATCTGAGATATTTACAGGTGATCTTTGAAAAGAGGCAACAAACTAATACAGATGCAAACAAGAGGTAAAGTGCAGTTTAAAGACACTTTATTATTCACACCTTGTAAATTAGCAAAGTACCCCAGGTAATGGGGGTAGCCGCTGAAGTTTCAAAAGGATATTTCCCTTACACATTCCTCACTAGCGAAACTTCAAATTACGTACGACTACCTCACCCAAACATTACTTTAACTACGAATGTATGAGTACAGATGAACGTGAATATTTTCACCTCTAGTACAACAGTTTTAATGACTCTAAACCTTGCAATATAGCTGATGAATGTGAGCGTTTTATTGAGTGAATAATATGCACGTGCTTAGAGTGTGTTTCCAGGCGTTAAGAAGATGTACATAGGCCGTTTCAAATGCGATCAGCTGCAAGTCGCAACCACGATCGCCTCTTCTGTTTTACGGTGTTCAAGAATAACTTATGCCTAATAACTAAACGAAAACCGTGCCACTGGTGAGAAGGCTGTGTATTCCTTTAACAGTTGCTGGTGGCACGGATGCCCACGTCCTGAGTGTAGAATCGTAGGAGATATCCACGGTAGATCTCCTGCCAACAGTCTTGCGTGGACCCGCACCCGCGATCAACATATAGGCTCCCATTTCACCCACAAAGTCTTGTGGGAGCACGAGTATGATGCATGGATGGAAAGAGATGAACAGTACCGTGAAGAAATAAACACGATCAAACGTTCAATGGTGTTGGATCTCTCAAATGCGTGATAGCTTGTTCGGAGGGCGTACAAATCCCTTCAAGCTATACTTTCCGCCTACGGAGGGCGAGAAACTCCATTACTACGACTTCTGTTCTTTATATCCCTTCGTGATGAGGAACAATCCGTACCACGTGGGTGCACCTGAGAAACTGGTGGGACCTGACCTACCCATCATCGAAGAGCTCTCAACAAATTTGAACGGGTACTATTTCGGCCTTTCTTTCGGAGATGTGCTCCCCCCACGCGATTTATGGATGGCCGAGCTTACCCGTCGTTTATCGATCACAAGCTCATGTTTCTCCTGTGCTTGAAGTGCGCAGAGGAGAACAATGGAGAATGTAATCATACAACCAACCAGCGGAAGATCAGAGGTGTATATCAAGGCCAGAGCTGGATCTAGCTGTTCGCCATGGCTACAGAATATTGAGATACATGAGGTGTAGAGGTTTCAGAAGCTACCCAACGTTTTCGCGCCATATATAAACGCTTTTTAGAAGGATAGGTAGAAGTATCAGGGCATCCGCGAGGAGTTGATACCGAAGATAAAAAATCGCCATATATTCAACGTTCTCAATTGTAAAGAACTCAGGGAAGCGTTTTAGTGCAAAGTTGTTTCTAAACAGTCTTTGGGAAAATTTGCACAGAATACCGGCAAAGGGAACGTTCATTTGCACAAAGTTAAAGTAAAGTCTGGGATTATGCCAACGCTCCGAAAAAGTGATCATGGAGATCGTGACTGTAGGTAGTACTTATATAATAAAGTACAACATACCGAATTGGCCACAGATACCTCACGGGTTCAAACATACCTGTAGCCAGCTTCACAACGGCCTACGCACGCATCAAACTTTGGGGTCTATTGCATTCTCTTGGTCGGAGAGTTTTGTACGCCGATACAGATAGTGTGATATTCACAGCGAGGGAGGTGAATACATGCCTCCTATTAGTGAATTCCTCGGGGATTTAACTGATGAGATCAAGGATGAGTATGGAGACATCGCATACGCCGACTCTTTTGTCTCAACAGGGCCAAACACTTATGGGGTACGGGTGAGGGTGGGGGAAGATATGAAATATATCGTGAAGGCTAACGGTATCACGCTCAACCAGGCGAATCGGCGGTCGTTAACTTTGATTTATTGAATGATCTAATGTGCTTGGATGATGATGAGGGCGACCTGCCGCCCCAACTAACTGTAGGTACCCACAATTTTCGGGCGCAGAGCTGGTGGGCGTGAAAAAACTTAGGGGTATACTGTAAAGGTGTGCCATAACACCTATAGGAAACGTTACCAGGTTCCTGGTACCCTATGATACTGTACCCTTTGGATACCATAACCTTGATATGTCTATTGTTAACGATATGTTATTTATTACACGTATTTGTAAATATATTTACACACCTTGAATATTTCGTTTATTAAATAAATCGTGTTTCAATTTGCTTTTCACTTTCTCCTTTGTGTGTGTGGGTGTGTGTGTGTTGTGGTGTACAGTCGAAAGTTCTAAGCTACGCCCACCTGTATGATCGGTCACGTGACTCCTGCTACTAACTGGGCATACCTCTTCTCTGCGTGCTCAGTTGAACTCTGCAAGCCCAGGGTCTCAGATGTGCATTTCCCCACGTAGACGAAAAATAGTAATGGATACCTTTAATATTGCGTGTTCGACGTGGCTGCTGAATGGCTCCCTATTCCACCCTCCTTTGATACTTTTTCTACATGAATCGTGCGAAGGAACAGAGGTACAAATACTCTACGGGTATTCTGGCGAGAGCATTGCAGGATTTCGTGGTACAAGTGATGTATTGAACTATGTTGTAGGACCTAAACTTTATAAAAGCTTACATATACCGTAAAGTAGAAGAAACACACGTGCAGAAGAGAAGCAACGGATTGGTTAGTGAGTCTTGTTAATGAGTGTGCGACAAGCGATATTATATAATGTGCATCATCCGAGTACTCGTGCTGCGACAGACGATGTAAATCTTGTCATCATGGAGAATTCTTAAGTATTTTTACCACTACATTAATATATATCATGACGCGGTTTGTAGTGAGGTTGTGGCAAAGGTCTGCTTGAGTATTAACAGAATTTAGAGATGAGTCTCGCATGCTAAGCAAAAATGAAAATATGGTCATAATATTTCTCTCAAATAGTGCGCCGGAGTGTGAATGAAATGTGTTTAGTTCGTGAACGACGAGTACCACTGAAAGAGCAACCAGTTTTTACTCACGTATTCTGCGGAGTGGGAGTGATAAAACATTAAAACTGTTATTGCTTCGTGTGTCGATCGGAAAATTTCTAAAAACACCTACCCAGTATAATTGGATACAAGTATTGACATTGGAACAACGTCGTACACGTTTCATCAGCTTATGGTGTGACTCACTCCTCCCGTCGAGCCGATCTGCTCGCCTGTGGCCCTTAGTCATTTCAGAGCTTGAACCGACTAGACGTGCGCTCCTCGAATACGAGGGAACTTCATTTGAGAAGCATTCTCAATGCCGTGCACGATGTGTCCGTGACGAAGTCATTGCGCATGTTCAGTAGGGTGGATCGATTTTACATGTTTTTCGATTTCTCTATTCTAATAGAGACAAACACTTGCGCATGCATGAGAAAATAGCCTCTGCAAAATCGTAGCTTAATAGGTAATCATCTTCTGCCCCCGGCAGAGCGATGAAATCATATTTTATTAGTCAAAAACTTATTTTTCTTATAATTTTTAAAATATTTCAATATGCATCAAAACTATTCCTAATAACTATAAAGTCGATGAAAAAGACCTCATATGATCGTTTTCCAAGCGCGTTGTCCTACGTTAATATCTTTTGCCCCCGGCAACAACGTTAAATGTTGAAAAAATACGTAATTTATATACATATTTTCAGATCGGCTCTTTGTCTTAAATAATGCATTTATATATTTCCCATAGCATTTATATCGTTGCTTAGGCATGAAATAACACACACGCAAAATTTTATGACTCTAGGCTAGGGTTTAAAGGTCATCTCTGGTGAGTGCTGCCAGCAGAAGCTGCCACTGACGCGCCAGTACGCACTGCGCAGTCCCCTCAGTTGCCTTTTGACAGCGTCGAAGGCAGGTGTGTATTTTGCAGCTGGCTCCTCGAGTCCTCAGTGTGTGTGTGTGTGTGTGTGTGTGTGTGTGTGTGTGTGTGTGTGGCTCCTCACTCAGAGTCCTCAGTGTGCTCAATCGCTCTGCTCATATCCTTGTTTGTTTTTCTAATAACTCTGTTTTTTTCGATTTTATTGCGTAACAGAACAATACATTATTCTTTAATCTTTACAGGATGGCTACCGCTACAACTAGAAGATCGGTTACGTGTCCAATATTTGGTGCTGGGAAAGATTTGAATTTGCGATGTTTTCCCACATGTGAAGATGTGATGCAATACTACCATCATGTGAGAACTGAGTTGAGATCATCAAAGAAGGAACCTCCATTCAAAGACATCGCCGCTGTGGTCACGGAGAGACTGGAATACTTGTGGAAATTAGCTTCCATTCCAACAGTTTCGACAGCACGGATAATTCAAATGTTGAAAAGTTATCGTGATAAAATGGCTAACATTATCAAATCACTGAACGCGAAAAAGAAGAACGAATCGTTACAGAAAAATCTTGAGGCCTTCAAGAAATCAACTAAGACCACCTTATTTGACATATCTGCTTGTAAATGCCCTAATTTGACAAAATGCAGCTACCCTCGTGAACGACGAGTACCACTGAAAGAGCAACAGTTTTTACTCGACCAAAGAAGTGATCGCAAAATGGCAATAGGAACTTTGGAAGTTGAAACAACAAATAAAAACGAGATGACTCTTGCAAGAAGATTGGCGATATTGAAACAAGAAGGAATAGCAGAACATCAAGAGCCGTCGACTAGTGAACGACAAGAAACTTCTCAAGAACAACCTTCTTCGTCAGCCTCTAGTGAAACCGAGGATACATCTATAGAATCATCGTCATCGTATGAACTAACACCGAGAGATAAATATGACATGAAGGAAAAAACACGAATGAAACTCCAGGTACTTGCTGAAGCTTGTGATCGTACGGGCGTCTCAGACAGAGCTGCTTCATTTATTGCTTCTTTGGCACGTGCAGGAAAATGAGAATCTGTGAATGTGGTATGTTTCATATGATGGATAATTGGGGAAAATTCACGCATAAATGTGATGAAATTCACTGTTCTACATGCCAGGAGAAATATAAGGTGGTTGGAGTAAAGCATGTATGTTACATGAAAGACGCTATGCCTAACAATAGCCCTTATATAACTGTGTACTACGATATAGAAACATAAGCGAACGCTGAAACCAAAGAGGTTATTCCACATTTACTTGTAAGCCAGACTATCGGTGATGAGTGTACGAAGATCGAGTGTGATGGGTGTCACAAATGTGGTAAACGGACAAACGTTTTTAAAACCATTGCCTGCGATAGCCCTGTGAAACTCTTTGTGTCCTATATTGTCAATTTAGAGGACAAGTTACAAAAATGACTATGCATATTCGTGCTCATAACGGGGCAAAATTTGACACACAGTTCCTTTATAAGGAGTTGCTTGGGCAGGAGTCATCTGAGATATTTACAGGTGATCTTTGAAAAGAGGCAACAAACTAATACAGATGCAAACAAGAGGTAAAGTGCAGTTTAAAGACACTTTATTATTCACACCTTGTAAATTAGCAAAGCTACCCCAGGTAATGGGGGTAGCCGCTGAAGTTTCAAAAGGATATTTCCCTTACACATTCCTCACTAGCGAAACTTCAAATTACGTAGGACTACCTCTACCCAAACATTACTTTAACTACGAATGTATGAGTACAGATGAACGTGAATATTTTCACCTCTAGTACAACAGTTTTAATGACTCTAAACCTTGCAATATAGCTGATGAATGTGAGCGTTATTGAGTGAATAATATGCACGTGCTTAGAGTATGTTTCCAGGCGTTAAGAAGGATGTACATAGGCCGTTTCAAATGCGATCAGTTGCAAGTCGCAACCACGATCGCCTCTCTCTGTTTTACGGTGTTCAAGAATAACTTCATGCCTAATAACTAAACGAAAACCGTGCCACTGGTGAGAAGGCTGTGTATTCCTTTAACAGTTGCTGGTGGCACGGATGCCCACGTCCTGAGTGTAGAATCGTAGGAGATATCCACGGTAGATCTCCTGCCAACAGTCTTGCGTGGACCCGCACCCGCGATCAACTTATAGGCTCCCATTTCACCCACAAAGTCTTGTGGGACCACGAGCATGATGCATGGATGGAAAGAGATGAACAGTACTGTGAAGAAATAAACACGATCAAACGTTCAATGGTGTTGGATCCTCTCAAATGCGGTGATAGCTTGTTCGGAGGGCGTACAAATCCCTTCAAGCTATACTTTCCGCCTACCGAGGGCGAAAAACTCCATTACTACGACTTCTGTTCTGGTGGGACCTGACCTACCCATCATCGAAGAGCTCTCAACAAATTTGAACGGGTACTATTTCGGCCTTTCTTTCGGAGATGTGCTCCCCCCACGCGATTTATGGATGCCGAGCTTACCCGTCGTTTATCGATCACAAGCTCATGTTTCTCCTGTGCTTGAAGTGCGCAGAGGAGAACAATGGAGAATGTAATCATACAACCAACCAGCGGAAGATCAGAGGTGTATATACAAGGCCAGAGCTGGATCTAGCTGTTCGTTATGGCTACAGAATATTGAAGATACATGAGGTGTAGAGGTTTCAGAAGCTACCCAACGTTTTCGCGCCATATATAAACGCTTTTTAGAAGGATAAGGTAGAAGCATCAGGGCATCCGCGAGGAGTTGATACCGAAGATGAAAAATCGCCATATATTCAACGTTCTCAAATTGTAAAGAACTCTGGGAAGCGTTTTAGTGCAAAGTTGTTTCTAAACAGTCTTTGGGGAAAATTTGCACAGAATACCGGCAAAGGGAACGTTCATTTTGCACAAAGTTAAAGTAAAGTCTGGGATTATGCCAACGCTCCCGAAAAAGTGATCATGGAGATCGTGACTGTAGGTAGTACTTATATAATAAAGTACAACAATACCGAATTGGCCACAGATACCTCACGGGTTACAAACATACCTGTAGCCAGCTTCACAACGGCCTACGCACGCATCAAACTTTGGGGTCTATTGCATTCTCTTGGTCGGAGAGTTTTGTACGCCGATACAGATAGTGTGATATTCACAGCGAGGGAGGGTGAATACATGCCTCCTATTAGTGAATTCCTCGGGGATTTAACTGATGAGATCAAGGATGAGTATGGAGACATCGCATACGCCGACTCTTTTGTCTCAACAGGGCCAAACACTTATGGGGTACGGGTGAGGGTGGGGGAAGATATGAAATATATCGTGAAGGCTAAGGGTATCACGCTCAACCAGGCGAATCGGCGGGTCGTTAACTTTGATTTATTGAATGATCTAATGTGCTTGGATGATGATGAGGGCGACCTGCCGCCCCAACTAACTGTAGGTACCCACAATTTTCGGGCGCAGAAGCTGGTGGGCGTGAAGAAACTTAGGGGTATACTGTAAAGGTGTGCCATAACACCTATAGGAAACGTTACCAGGTTCCTGGTACCTATGATACTGTACCCTTTGGATACCATAACCTTTGATATGTCTATTGTTAACGATATGTTATTTATTACACGTATTTGTAAATATATTTACACACCTTGAATATTTCGTTTATTAAATAAATCGTGTTTCAATTTGCTTTTCACTTTCTCCTTTGTGTGTGTGTGTGTGTGAGTGTGTGTGTACAGTCGAAAGTTCTAAGCTACGCCCACCTGTATGATCGGTCACGTGACTCCTGCTACTAACTGGGCATACCTCTTCTCTGCGTGCTCAGTTGAACTCTGCAAGCCCTGGGTCTCAGATGTGCATTTCCCCACGTAGACGAAAAATAGTAATGGCTACCTTTAATATTGCGTGTTCGACGTGGCTGCTGAATGGCTCCCTATTCCACCCTCCTTTGATACTTTTAAGGCTACATTGAATCGTGCGAAGGAACAAGAGGTACAAATACTCTACGGGTATTCTGGCGAGAGCATTGCAGGATTTCGTGGTACAAGTGATGTATTGAACTATGTTGTAGGACTAAACTTTATAAAAGCTTACATATACCGTAAAGTAGAAGAAACAACACGTGCAGAAGAGAAGCAACGGATATGGTTAGTGAGTCTTGTTAATGAGTCGTGCGACAAGCGATATTATATAATGTTGCATCATACCGAGTACTCGTGCACTGCGACAGACAATGTAAATCTTGTCATCATGGAGAATCTTAAGTATTTTTACCACTACATTAATATATATCATGACGAGGTTTGTAGTGAGGTTGTGGCTAAAGGTCTGCTTGAGTATTTAACAGAATTTAGAGATGAGTATCGCATGCTAAGCAAAAATGAAAAATATGGTCATATATTTCTCTCAAATAGTGCGCCGGAGTGTGAATCAAATGTGTTTAGTTCGGGAAAATCCCCCTAAGCATAAATGTCTGGTGCGTATTCTGCGGAGTGGGAGTGATAAAACATTAAAACTGTTATTGCTTCGTGTGTCGATCGGAAAATTTCTAAAAACACCTACCCAGTATAATGGGATACAAGTATTGACATTGGAACAACGTCGTACACGTTTCATCAGCTTATGGTGTGACTCACTCCTCCCTTCGAGCCGATCTGCTCGCCTGTGGCCCTTAGTCATTTCAGAGCTTGAACCGACTAGACGTGCGCTCCTCGAATACGAGGGAACTTCCTTTGAGAAGCATTCTCAATGCAGTGCACGATGTGTCCGTGACGAAGTCATTGCGCATGTTCAGTAGGGTGGATCGATTTTACATGTTTTTCGATTTCCATATTCTTATAGAGACAAACACTTGCGCATGCATGAGAAAATAGCCTCTGCAAAATCCTAGCTTAATAGGTAATCATCTTCTGCCCCCGGCAGAGCGATAAAATCATATTTTAGTAGTCAAAAACTTATTTTTCTTATAATTTCTAAAATATTTCAATATGCATCAAAATTATTCCTAATAACTATAAAGTCGATGAAAAAGACCTCATATGATCGTTTTTCCAAGCGCGTTGTCCTACGTTAAGATCTTTTGCCCCCGGCAACAACGTTAAATGTTGAAAAAACACGTAATTTATATACATATTTTCAGATCGGCTCTTTGTCTTAAATAATGCATTTATATATTTCCCATAGCATTTATATCGTTGCTTAGGCATGAAATAACACACACGCAAAATTTTATGACTCTAGGCTAGGGTTTAAAGGTCATCTCTGGTGAGTGCTGCCAGCAGCAGCTGCCACTGACGCGCCAGTACGCACTGCGCAGTTCCCTCAGTTGCCTTTTGACAGCGTCGAAGGCAGGTGTGTATTTTGCAGCTGGCTCCTCGAGTCCTCAGTGTGTGTGTGTGTGTGTGTGTGTGTGTGTGTGTGGGGCTCCTCACTCAGAGTCCTCAGTGTGCTCAATCTCTCTGCTCATATCCTTGTTTGTTTTTCTCATAACTCTGTTTTTTTCGATTTTATTGCGTAACAGAACAATACATTATTCCTTAACCTTTACAGGATGGCTACCGCTACAACTAGAAGATCGGTTACGTGTCCAATATTTGGTGCTGGGAAAGATTTGAATTTGCGATGTTTTCCCACATGTGAAGATGTGATGCAATACTACCATCATGTGAGAACTGAGTTGAGATCATCAAAGAAGGAACCTCCATTCAAAGACATCGCCGCTGTGGTCACGGAGAGACTGGAATACTTGTGGAAATTAGCTTCCATTCCAACAGTTTCGACAGCACGGATAAATCAAATGTTGAAAAGTTATCGTGATAAAATGGCTAACATCATCAAATCACTGAACGCGAAAAAGAAGAACGAATCGTTACAGAAAAATCTTGAGGCCTTCAAGAAATCAACTAAGACCACCTTATTTAACATATCGGCTTGTAAATGCCCTGATTTGACAAAATGCAGCTGCCCTCGTGAACGCCGAGTACCACTTAAAGAGCAACATTTTTTACTCGACCAAAGAAGTGATCGCAAAATGGCAATAGGAACTTTGGAAGTTGAAACAACAAATAAAAACGAGATGACTCTTGCAAGAAGATTGGCGATATTGAAACAAGAAGGAATAGCAGAACATCAAGAGCCGTCGACTAGTGAACGACAAGAAACTTCTCAAGAACAACCTTCTTCGTCAGCCTCTAGTGAAACCGAGGATACATCTATAGAATCATCGTCATCGTATGAACTAACACCGAGAGATAAACATGACATGAAGGAAAAAACACGAATGAAACTCCAGGTACTTGCTGAAGCTTGTGATCGTACGGGCGTCTCAGACAGAGCTGCTTCATTTATTGCTTCTTCATTGTTAGAGGATGTTGGCTGGATACGAGAAGATGATGTCAGTTCAGTGATTGATCGAAATAAGATAAGAAGAGCCAGAAAAAGAGTTCGTTCTGAGCATCAGCAAGATGACAAGATCACGCTACCATTACAGGGCATTTTCTTTGACGGACGTAAAGATAAAACAATGACACAACAAGAAATAGACAATTTGAAGCATAGAAGGACTGTGATAGAAGAGCATATAGTTTTAGTTCAAGAACCAGAATCCCAGTACATGGGGCATTTCACTCCTGCATCAGGTTCTGCCACTGCAATACCATCAGGTATCAACTTTCTAGAGACTAACAATATTAGCACGGACGACATTGTGGCTATCGGCTGTGATGGTACCGCAGTGAACACGGGTCGAAAGGGTGGAGCCATTCGTATGATTGAAATGAAACTACAAAGGCCAGTTCAGTGGATCATATGCCTATTACACGGTAATGAATTATCACTGCGACACCTCATTCAAGGCTTGGTCGGCAAAACAACTGGGCCAATGGGCTTTACTGGACCAGTTGGAAAACAACTGAACGACTGCGAAAAACTTCCAATTACAGAATTCGATGCCATTCCATCTCCCGACATTGACAAAGATGATGCCGAGTTGAGCACTGACCAAAAATATTTGTTAGGCATCTACAGAGCAGTGTCGAGCGGTAGCTGCTCTTCAGCTCTCGCGGCTCGAAATCCAGGTAAGATGGCGCATTCTTGGTGGCTGACAACAGCAAATAGATTTCTGCGCCTCTATGTTTCAACCAGTGAACCCTCCAGCACCTTCAACGAAATTGTGCGATTTATTATGACAGTTTACGCACCAATTTGGTTTAAGATAAAGAAATACTCGTTTCACTGAGGGCGCAAAACATTTTTTCGAAATGATGCGTCTCTCTCAGACCATGCCTCAAAGATCTAAGACAATCGCCAACAAAGTCCTCCGTAGAAATTCTTTCTTTGCTCACCCAGAAAATATTTTGATCTCCATGCTACATGCCGATGAGCAACACATAAGAGAATTGGGATGGAGAAGAATATTAAAAGCACGATCAAAACAATCACCAGCGGGGAAATTCGAGCCTTCGCCATGCCTGAGCTGCTCTACGATAGTCAAAACTATTACGAAATGATCAACTGGCAAACGGCTGAGGTGACCGAATCCCCCGTTACAAAAACAATACCTGATACCCGAATAAAAGAGTTTGTTGAGACGGGAGACCAGCCTGATGGACTGATCCCACTATTCCCTTGTCATACTCAAGCGGTCGAGAGACTCATCAAATTAGTAACCGAAGCCTCTGCCAGTGTAAGTGGAATAGAAGAGAGGGACGGATTCATCCGCTCCCGTCTTCACTCCCGAACAAAAATTCCACGATTTGATTCTAAGAAAGATTACCGTATGTAAATCGACATGCAGCCAAAGGAAGGGTGGTTGGGGCTGGATAGGGTGGAACTTGACGTACAGCCACCTCCTCGTGGTGAGTTCTGGTTTGCTAATTTTATAAAATTAGCAAGCGAGGAGCTGTACTTAGTACTTATCGTACTTATAACATCGCATTAACGTAATTATAATCCACATTTAGACTTTTCTCGGGGACAGAAGATATTACTCTAGAGTCATAAAATTTTGCGTGTGTGTTATTTCATGCCTAAGCAACGATCTAAATGCTATGGGAAATATATAAATGCATTATTTAAGACAAAGAGCCGATCTGAAAATATGTATATAAATTACCTATTTTTTCAACATTTGACGTTGTTGCCGGGGGCAAAAGATATTAACGTAGGACAACGCGCTTGGAAAAACGATCATATGAGGTCTTTTTCATCGACTTTATAGTTATTAGGAATAAGTTTGATGCATATTGAAATATTTTAAAAATTATAAGAAAAATACGTTTTTGACTACTAAAATATGATTTTCATCGCTCTGCCGGGGGCAGAAGATGATTACCTATAAAGCTAAGATTTTGCAGAGGCTATTTTCTCATGCATGCGCAAGTTTTGTCTCTATTAGAATATGGAAATCGAAAGAAATGTAAAATCGATCCACCCTAATGTTCAGGCGTAAAACCGGTGCCATTAACTATGTACTGGAAACGACTTGTAAACAATCAAACAAACGGAATGTTGTTTATTTAAGTGTTGAGATGAATAGAATCTTCGTGGTAGTTAAGAAGTGGAGTGCGGATTGTTATAAAATTCCTGCATGTGTAGGTACAAGAAGAGAGCAGATTAGTTTAGTGATACCCCCTCATATGCCGTTGTTTGCAAGTTGTGTATAAATAACGATCAGCCATGCATTGATATACGACTGATGTGGAAGAATGCATCTGATAATAACGTTCTTGTCCCTACACGAAACCGATTCATCCTCGACAGAATATTTGAAATCGTCGGATTCCGCAAGCTGAAGCCTATATTAGACGCGCGTATTACGGATATGCTTTATTTTGATACGGTTCTTGAATACGCCTACACCGCTCTGCTCGATGGGTTTACCAAGTGTAGGACTGAACAAGGCGGAATGGCCTAGAGCAGGATGCTTATTTAAAAGGTTTAGACTCTTTGAAATTTCACGAACTTTGGTACAAAGCACTTGAGCGGTACAGAGCTGAGCTCACCTACACCGTTCACCATGAAGAACTATTTCTTTATATAACGAGCAGTTGTCGTAAGGACTTGGAAGATTATTTCAACTGCCGCTATGCAGTGTGAAGAAGAGTTCACCATTGAAAAGCTCGGGTCGGTAAGACTAAACCCTCGATTAGAAAGGAGTGTTTATAAACTTGAATTTAATAATGATGTTGTGGCTAAAGATGACCTCTTTGTGCGTGCTTTTGAATGTATTCTAGCGGTGTTTAAAGAAACTTGCCAACCGAATGTAAAGTGGGCACAAAAATAATATTGAATGATATGAAGTCCATTTACATAGAGTATTGGTAGCCCTATAACTTGAGCAGTGAAATAATGTTAAGCCTTATTTACCACGTAGTGCAAAGCAATAATGATGTGACTGTAGACTCGATTACGTGTGAGTTTAATGTTTTGCGCAGTAGAACAAAGTGAATGTATTTTGATGCATTTATTTTCAATATATTTAATTATTTAATATAATTGTGTGTGTGTGTGTGTATATTTCTCCTGTACTATTATATTGATGGTTATACTCCATCGTTTTGTATTGTATTATTTTTATTTTTTCTATTATATATATATATTCCTCGTTCCTATTTCTTATACTATTATTTTTTTTATTTTTTGATCATATATATTCCATCGTTTGTACAGGATTGTATATTTATTTTCTATATATTTCATGAAATTTTTTCCAATAATTCGTCTAAATAAACAAAATGATGTAATGGTGTTTTATTTAATTCTTTTGGTTGTATATATGAACGAAATTATTTAATTATATGTATACGAAATGGCTTTTTACGCCTTCTAAACCGGCTGACGGATTTCTAAGCCAACTGTCAAGAATATATGCATTAATTAAATAAATAGCGCTATCTGGCAACTCAATCCTAATAATGTACACCTGAACAAGCCATTTACGCCAGATTAAGCCTTCTGAACCGACTGACGGACTTCTAAGCCAACTGCCAATAATATATGCTTTAATTAAGTAAATAGCGCAATCTGGCAACTCAACCCTAATAATGTACACCTGAACAAGCCATTTCCGCCTTCTAAGAAGCCTTCTAAGTCAACTCGCGGATTTACACCTCATAAGACAGCGGGCGCTCGGATGAACTCTCATTATGCGTCTGGCTGGAGCCAAGCGAATAACCCTCCTCCTTCTCCTTTCTCTCTCTTAGGTTAAGGTTACTCCTTTGGGGGGAGGTTATCCTTCCTTCTTCCCCCGAAGCTTCCTCCCTCCCCCTTTGCAGCATTAACTTGTTGCATAACCCTTCCCCCCTTTGTAGCATTGATTTATTGCATACCCCCCTTCACTGCAAACCCCTCCCCCTTGTTGCATAACCCTTGTAACACCCCCCCCCTCGCTGCATAACCCTTGCAACATTTCCCCTTCCCCCATTTGCAACATTTATCAACATTGCACTGCAACGTTCCTGCACTCTCCCATATTGAGGTCATACTACTAATGGGAAATTAAAATCTCCGAAAATTAGAATATTTGTTGCTGGAGTTTCAAGTAATTTTAACATGTATTTCATTTGTAGCAAATTGGAATTCACTTTTTGTGGTGTTTGGTGGTCTGTAGACGTCCATAATGGTTAGGTTCAGTTCTTTTACTTCTAATATAATAATTTCGACTGTGCTGTTTGATTTGTTTACCTTCACTTCACATGTGTATGTTTTTCACGTAGATGGAACACCCTCTGCCTCGTCTAGCCACTCAATCTGCTCTGTATATGTTGTAGTCCAGCAATGCTATTTTAGTATTCTCACTGCAGATTTCACAGCGTTTTTTGCACTTATGTAAGTGTGTTTCCGTTAGGCATATGATATCTATACTGGTTTCCGTAGCTAAATTTTGCAATTATTGTAATTTGCAGTCTGCATGATCAATATAGAGGCCTTGTATATTTGTGTATAATACATTTACCGGGTTTCTAATCTTCGCGTTCGATTTTCCTAACTGATGGTCGTTTCTTGGTCGATGTTGGTTCCTGTTTGTTGTTATTGGTTGGGCCGCTGCATTTGGGAGTATTGGGGTTGCGGCCCTTGATATCGTTGTGGTTGTTGTATTAACAGTGGGTGGTGTTGGATAGAGGGGTGATGTATGTAATGGTGTGGTGAATATATCTGGGGAGTCCTGTCCTTTCTTGTTAGCAGGGCAAGCTGTGCTTTTATTATCCTCATTTCTTCTAAAAAATATGTTTCATTACTCTTGTTATTACTTCTATGTCGAATATGATCTGTTCTTTCCCGTTCTCTTCTTTGCGTAGCCTTTATGTGAAAATACGGGCACTCTATCTATGTTCAGGCATTTTTTCTCCGTAATTGAATGTCTGCACATACGAGGGTGAAAGAAGTTGCAGTTTCGTTCGTACCTGCATTTTCCATTCCTCATCATATAGAAGCATTTTGAAGGGTGATTGTATATGCAGTTTGAGCCATATTTGCACGAACCTGTTTTATAATGTTCTCATATGGCCCATCGTTTAAATTCCCTCTGAGTCTTATGTGATTCAATTTCCTTCTTCTGCTCCGCCACCACTTCTTCCCTACTCAGTGGGTTTTTTTCTTCGGCATGTATTTCGTATCTCTTTCGTTTGCCGTGGGTATTTCTTTATTTGAGGCTGCTTTCGCCCCTTCCACTAGTGTGTTGTCCATCTCATTTTCGTTTCCGGTTGTGCCGGCGTTTTCTGTTGTTTCCTGGTTTTCTGTCGGTAAAACTGCTGTACTTGATTTTTCTAGTTCAGCATGTTGTATTCCCCTTTGTACTAATTTCCTATCGTTTTGCACATACTGTATATATATATTGGAAAGAAGAAGTGAGCTGTACAAAATAATATATATTTTTTTATGCAGTGAGGAGAGGCAAAGGGCGAATGCAAAGGCGCCCCCCCCCCCGCATAAAAGAAGGAGAGCCAAAATCAAGGTCCGGGGTTTTCGAGATGCATAGACACTATACGTTTGAAAGATGGGAGGTCATAGACTGGAGGAAAGATGGAATGAGGAAGAGTGTTCCAGAGTTGACCGATTCAGTAGATGAAAGATTGAAAATATTGAGTAACCCTTGCGTTAGAGCGTTAGAGAGTTCGACAGAGAAGGAATGAGACAGTGTAGAAAATCTGGTACTGCGTGCTTTCCTTAAAGGAGGAAGCATGCAGTTAGAAATTTCAGAAGAGCAATGTCCGTTATAATATCGATAGTAAAGAGAGAGTGAGACAACATTGCGACGAAGAGAGAGAGATCGAAGACAGTAAGAGGCGGGGAATTGATGAGACAAAAAGCCTTTGATTCCACCCGTTCAAGTACGGCTGTGTAGGTTGATCCACCCCCCACAAAAGAAGCATACTCCATACATGGGCGAAAAAGACCCCTGTACAAAGACAGCAACTGAATGCGGGCGAAGAAATCGCGGAGGCGATACAGCAGACCTAACTTCTTAGTAGCTGTTTTAGAAAGAGAGAATACGTGATCTTTCCAGGAAAGGTCACGAGAAAAGGAAACGCCAAGAATGTTAAGAGAAGAGGAAGGATTGAGTTGTATGTTGTTGAAGGTAAGAGGATAGTCGTATGGAAGATTATGACGAGTAGAGAGATGGAGGAACTGCTTTTTTGTGGAATTCAAAGCCACAAGGTTTTATCTGCCACAGTCAGATATAGCAGAAAGATCAGAGGTCAGGTGTTCCATAGCCGACCTACGCGAATCATGGAGTGACTGCTGTGAGGGATGCTTTGGGTAGCAGGTGGAGAAGTGAAGAGTGGAATCATCGGCATAGGAGTGAATAGGACAGGAAGTGCGAATTAAAAGATTATTAATAAATTAAAGGAAAAGAGTGGGTGACAGGACAGAACCCTGAGGACCAGCACTGTTGATAGGAGAAGAACAGTGGCTATCCACAACTGCAGCTACAGATCTGGCAGAAAGGAAATTAGAGATGATGGCACAGATAGAAGGATAGAAAAGGAAAGAGGGGAGTTTGGAAATTAAAGATTTGTGACAGACTTTATCAAAAAGTTTTGATATGTCAAGCGCAATTACAAAAGTTTCACCGAAATCCCGAAAGGAGAAAAAAAAGAGTCAGAGATATGCAGGAAGATCGCCAGTAGAGCGTCAATGGCGGAACCCATACTAACGATCTTAAAGAAGATTGTGAGAAGAGAGTTGTATGCGAATCTTCCTATTAAGGATAGATTGAAAAACTTTAGAAAGGCAAGAAATCAAAGCAATTGGACGATAGTTGGAGGGTTTGGAGTGGTCACCCTTCTTTGGGCAGGATGACTGAAAGCGAACTTCCAGCAGGAAGGAAAAGTACCAAATGAGAAACAAAGACGAAAAAGTTTGCTTAGGCAGGGTATCAGCACCGAAGCAGAGTTCTTAAGAACAACAGGAGGAACACCACCAGGTCCGTACACTTTCCTAGAGTTGAGCCCAGAAAGAACATCTTTAGAAGAGATTGGAATGTATGCCTCCATCATCCATGCCCGAGAGAATCACCTCCATGATGTGCTCAGCACACTCAGTCACCCCGGCCACATAAGCAGTAATCATTCCATGGGAAATTATAGAAGTATTGCCTAAGGGCCTCCCAATCAGAAGCGCCAAATTGCCAAAGACAGCTCCTCTTGGGAAGATCCAAAGGCCGAATTGGAGCGATAGGAAAGGAAACAGATATAATATTGTGGTCGGAGAAGCACAACGGAGAAAAAAGTTTGATAGAGTAAGAAGAAGGATGAGAGGTAAGAAATATATTCAGAATGGTGGGCCGATCTCCAAGGCGTAGGGTGCTGTACAATCTGCTCTAGGTCATTTATGATAGAAAAATTGTAAGCTAGTTCACTAGGGATGTCTATGAAATGGAAGGAAAGCCAAAGGTGATGGTGAACATTGAAATCTCCTAAAATGGAGATTTCAGCAAAGGGAGCGCGGGAAAGAATGTATTCCAATTTGGAAGTGAGGTAGTAAAAGAATTTTGGATAGTCAGTAGAATTAGGAGAAAGGTAAACAGCGCAGATATATTTAGCTTGAGATTGGTATGTAAGCCGTAGCCAGAGGAGATAGAATTCGGAAGATTTGAGTACGGGGATATGAGAACAAGTTAGGTTAATGCGTACATAAACGCAATATCCACCTTTGGAGTGAAATTGAGTATAGAGAAAGTAAGAGGGTACAGTAAAAGGGTTGCTGTCAGTCGTCCCAGTCACCTGAGTTTCAGTGCGAAAAAGAAAAAATGGTTTAGAGGAGGAAAGGCGGTGTTCAACAGATTGAAAATATGAGAAAAGGTCACGAATGTTGCAATAGTTTAAGAAAAGTGACTGAGAGAGAGGCCCAGAACATCTCGAATTTGCGATAGTAGATCCAGTCCCGCTGTCCTAGTCTGCATTCCTGATATCGGCAGCGAGGGAGAAAGAAGTGGGGACATTTATGGTCCCTTCTCCAGAGAACTCCGATTCTTTTGAAGTTGTTTCCTTTTTTTGTAAATTTTGAAAAGATTATATAGTGTATAAGAAGCATGTATAGGGTGGGGCACGGGAACCAAGTGTTTTTGGAATAATCAGGAAAATGATATTTATTTTTGTAAAGAAAATATATTGGTAGAACAACATTCGTAAGAACATAGCATTTCATGTCATAATAATCATGTACCGAAAATTATATCTGGCATATGATGTCCTTGGCCGTCGACGCATTGTTGAAGGCGTTTACGAAAATTGGCCTCCACTCTTCCCAGCAGGTCTCTGTTGATTTGGATGATTTGTTGACGGATCGCTTCCTTCAATGCATCTAATGTACGGGGCTTGTCCTCGTAGACACGTGACTTGAGGTACCCCCATAGAAAGAAGTCACATGTGGACAAGTCAGGGGACCGAGGGGGCCATGCAATGTCACCAAATCTCGAAATGAGATGGTTGGGAAACAGGGGGCGAAGAACAGCCATTGACGCTCTGGCGGTGTGTGGCGTGGCCCCATCTTGCTGAAACCACAAATGTCGACAGTACGATTGCTGATTCCGAGTGCAGCTGAATGTCTCCGAGCAGAGCGGCCTGGGCTTTGCAACATCGCTTGTCTGACCCTTTCAACGTTCTCTGGAGTACGCACAGTGCGTTGCGGCCCCTTCGGTTTTGTTTTCATTATTGAGCCTCCTGTTCGAAGATTGTTAACCCAACGTAAGATTGTGCCACGAGAGAAGTGGCAGATTTTGTACTATCCCAGCTGCGGTGGGACAGGGGCCATGAAAACGAGGATGGAAAATACCCTCAGAATACGAGGCCAAAGCTTTTTAATGCCCTACCAAAATAAGTGTGGAACCTCTCGCACACCGACCTGAGTAACTTCAAGAACCAGCTGGACAGATTCCTGTACAATGTCCCTAACCATCAATGCGTGGCTGGCTCCGAGGGCAGAAAGAAATCAGACAGCAATTCCATCCTTCTCCAAATCCCGCAAATGAGACTGAATGCTGAAGAGGGTTCGACTGGATGTCGATCCTGAACCGTCGTTCAAACTCATATAAAGTAACATAAAGTATACAGGGTGGGCGGAAAGTAGCTCCCTATTTTGGATTGGTAAAAAAATACGTATATTATCCATTTATTTCAGAAGAAATAATATGAAAAGGTAGGCATACATGGTAGGTTTTCTCTAAAATTCAATGTGGGCTCCAACTCTTTCCACCAGCTTCTGGAGCCGCCCAGGAATGGCGTCCACTGACTTTAGCAGGAACTCCGGCGGGATGGAGTACATGACTTCCCGAATTCGGTCCTCCAGTTCTTCCAATGTCCTCGGTTTGGTGCGGTAGACTTCTTCCTTTACCCACCCCCAAAGAAAGAAGTCGCACGGTGTCAAGTCGGGTGCTCCTGGCTGGCCATTGATGTGGACCACGCACGCCAGTTCAGCTCCTTCTTCAGCACAGTTCGCACTGAGTAGCGGGAGAGTCCACTTTCCCGAGCTGCCTGGCGAGTTGACTTTCGTGGACTCCGTGCGAACATTTCCTGAACTGCCTGCACCGTCTCCTGGGCCCTGGATGTCGAAGGGCGACCACATCTTCGAACATCTGCCACAGACCCCGTGGTCATGAGCTTCGAGTGGCAGTTCTTGATTGTTTTCGGGTCCACTTGGGCACGTGGTCCGTGAATGGCCCGCCACCATCTTTGAACTCGAACGACAGATTGCCAAACTTCGTACCGTGCCGCCAACTGGGCACGCTCCTGCAGTGTTAAACGCTCAGCCATGTTACCCTTCAATCTGAAATGAAAAAAAAAATGAACGTTACAATTGTACCACTTTAGAGAACACAAAGAGAACACTTTAGAGAAAAAAAGATTACCGTTACAATTGTACCACTTTAGAGAACACACCATAACAATATAACAATACAATCATAATTTATACATAATTTATATGTAATTTAAATTAGGGAGCTACTTTCCGCCCACCCTGTATATGTAAAATCTATTTTTTCTTTATCACCAACCCCTTTTCTTATCCTTACAATCATTCATTATCAGCATCCCGCACAGAATATCTAACTGATATTCGACGAATTAGTGGTGAAAGATATACTTTCCAAGATGGATCCCCTGCTCACAGAGCACGCCACTCTGTCACATTCCTTGATAAAGCCCTGAAGTCCAAAGTTTACATCCCTGGTACCAATATAAGAAACACAGATAAACTACACGAAAGAATTCTGCTCGGCTGGGAGAAGGTGTGTCAACGATATGTAAACAGGTGTATTGATCAGTGGCGTCCACGTTTGGAGAACTGCGTTGAACAGGAAGGGGGACACATCGAGCAACTTCTCAATTAAGACGAACAACATGCTAAGGTGTAAGGTAAGCATCTATGAAGTTTGGGGGTCTAGTCCCTTACTTTTTTTAATATGACAGTTTACTTCTAAGGGGTCATTTTTTTACCCACCTCTATATATATATATATATATATATATATATATATATATATATATATATATATACACTGTATGTATATATATATATATATATAAAACCTTTGGTAACCATTGGTTTGCTTCCGCCCGAATTGTTCATTCTGACAAAGGTCAAGCTTTTCACTCCACCTTAGACCTACAGTCTAACGTGGAATCCGAACCACGCCCCACCAGCAGCCCAGCGTCTTAACCACTAGGCTACCCAGGGTACCCATTTATCTACCAACCACTCTCTTCATTGTGTGGAAGGATGAACAGCTGGGTTTTGCTGCGCGCCGGCTGCCGTAACCGGGTCTCGAACCCGGGACCGATGGATTCGTAGTCAGCGACGCTAAACACTACACCACTGAGGCGCATATATATATATATGAAATAGTGTTTAAGGTATATTGTTATTAAAGAATTGCTTTGCATTTTTGCTAGTAAAAAGGTTGTAACGATAGAACATTAAAAATGTTTTTTTTCATGTCTTATATAGGGGACTGATATCTGATATATTTACATATCTCAAATCTGGAAGTAGTGTTGTAGGCAACTGTATGTTCATTATTTATAGTGTTTTATCAGACTACATAGTCACTGCTCTAGACAACCATCTCTTAACCTTCCATGGACCACTTGTATAATGTTTGTACAGTCCTCTGCAATAGTTGCGCTCCACCCCTGTATAACCCTCTCTGAGATGTGGTAGCAACGCAGTGATAGAAGAGGGAGAAGCAGAAGGAAAGAGGCGGTGGGGATATGAAGAGGGGGAGGGGGAACATGGGTAGCATCCGGTCAGAGCGAGAAGTGGATGTCGTGGGTGTGTGTGTTGTAAATACTCCCACACTAGGGGTGTTCAAAATTAGGATATATTTGAAAAATTTAGCATACTGTATTTTTTTCCCATTATTTGGTCCACGTGGTCTTTTGGTACTATTTTCATCAAAATCGAAATTAGCCTAGGAGTCATTCAAAGAGCTTAAAGATTGCATGTTTCAGTCATTCACGGTCAAATGCTAACTTTGTAACTGATGGAGATAATCCTATCAACCTGCCCCTTATTTTGATCCTCTCCAAGAGAAAATGCGATTGGAAGCAATTTTCATGCCAATATGAGTTACAGTTTTCAAGATATTTACAACTAAAATATGTTATTATTAATGTTTTCATGTATATTTGTAGTAATTTTTTTCATCCTCATGTAGGATCAGTAAAAATAACTGGGGAAGAGGGTAATAAAATGCCCACTCCGGACTCATCGTGTCCGGCCTGAAGAACAGGCTCCGGCATTTGCATTTTATTATCCTCCCGGACCTCATTCTTTAGTGATAAACAAATTTACAAATTATTCTCTACAATTCCATCCTAATGTTTTCTTTGAGAAGTTGGGATACTTGTTTCGGTGCTGCTCGACAGCCTGTATTAATCGTTGCCATTCCTTATGGTTGTCAGTTATTATTGTGACATACTCTGTATTCAGCTTGATATCCCTTTCAGCGTCATCGTTTACCATCTTCAAAGTTCTCACGAAATCCTCTGCAGCCTGATAATCCGCATCTTGTGGCCAGTCAGCCACGAGTTTCTGTAGCCATTCATTGTTCACATCCAAGCAGTTGAACAAGAAATGGGAATCAGGGCCCACATACTCCTGTATCTCGCTTTTTGCTGTGACATTTGATGGTTGTAAAAGTTGGTTTTCCGATCCTGAAGCTGTCTGGTTTCTCAGTTTCAGTCAGTTACGACACTATTGCCCGCTTCAGTTCGTCTGTGGCTGCGGGATGGAGACTGAACAGAGAGAAGACTATCACTTCTTCCGTTGTGACGGATGAATTTCTCGAGAGCGGCGTCGGCCACCTCCACGTCTAACTGTCTGAAGCTCATTATGGCCGCTCCCCTGCTTGCTTTCATCCAGTATGGCGTGTAAAACAACTAAATGAAAGTATTCAGTCTTCTCAGCTTCGTCAGGAGCCTCTCATCACAGTGTAACTGCTCCGCCCACATGAGCATCTTCTGGGCGTAGAGAACTTTGCCCATCCAACAGGCGTGGTGCATTGGACCAGGTTTCCTGTTATGGTGACCTCGAGGAGACACCTCCCCTAGGAAGATCAGTGCGTTCTCTGTACATTCTCTGTAGTAGTCCCGAGGCAACTTCTCTCCCGTTGTAAGCACTTTACTGAAGTCTTTCCTTGCCTATTCTGCATATTTCAGAAGTCACGGGTCCGAGAGTTGACGTGTTTAATGCGGCAGATAATTGTCTATGGAGTGTCATGCAGACTTGAACTAATGGAATATGGTGTTTTCAGGATCCCTGGTCTTTCCGAACAATGTTTCCCAACAAAATGCCAAGAACAAGTTCCAAAACATGGTGCCTGCAGCCCAGGTAGAACACTATTCTCAGTGAGTTCCTCGATGTATTTAGCGGGTCCACTCTTCTAGTCATTGTTAATCGCGGTTGTATCAAAAACGAGAGCTTTCACTTTCTCTTTGACCTCACACATTTTTAGCATCTCTACAGTTGCTTCTGCTTGAGCTTTCCCAGTAGCATGTGGTAGCCTCTGAACACCAAGAAGCTTACTCTTGGAAAAGTTGGGAGTGGGACCTGAGACAAGTACAGCAATTGCTTCGTGGGCATCAACGTACTGTCCTTAGTCAACTTACCGTCCCAATGTAGTGTAACGAACTCAGGAGGGTTCTGTCGAACCGAATCCAGAATTTCTAGCGAAATATTATGTCTGTTGTCCTCGCTGCGCGTAGTGCATCGGGACAAGCTGAAGTTGGACAAGTTGGCGCCACAAACCTTTAGAACTCTACACCTACTATCATGGTTGCCTTATTATCACTCATTTTGATCCTATCAAATGTCGATATTAGCTCGAGGTCCTGCATGATAGGTTATGGCGCTTTCAGTACCATGAACTGCGACCTTATTGATGGTCCTGGTGAGAAATCGGTGCTCTTAGGCTCTCCGTAGTCCTCTGTCTCACTGTCATCCGACAGGGCGCCGATGCGCTACTCTGAGCTGATGCAGTTCGCATTACTGCTTTCTGTTTCTGGAGCGCACTCAATGTCTGAAGCTTTTTCTTATCAGCGAAGATTTCATCATTGCCACTAAGTGTAGCTTCTCGTCCATCGCGCTGGTCCAGATAAAAGCTTATGCCTTCCCTTTTATCATCAGTCGTGAGAAGCCTCTTCATTAGGACTTCCTCGATAGCATCAGAGGCTTCAATATTCTAAAGCTTATTGAGTTTATCTGCAAAGATGGCCCTTTTATTGTCAGGATCACTCTCTCTTTTCTTATTCTTGTCCAACAGCCTGCACTCACGCCACAAAGTTTGCAGCTTCGCTACGCACTTATGCGACTGAATGGTCTTTATACGTGCTACGTTCCAGAAGGACAATACATTTTCTACAGTTATTTTAAATGCTTCGTTCCTGTTCAATGATGGGCTTTGATTTACATGGAAGAAAAACTGGAGCACTTGTCGTGCTGTAGGTAACTTTGCGCCACACATAGAGGAGGACGGCTGACCTACAAGGAAATGATTTGTTTTATTCCTTAGAACGGGTGCAAATGGTGACACTTTGGCATTTTTAAGAGGAGGTTCTTGAGGCGTCTGAAGTCTTTTACCACTACGGGTTGTCACTGGTTCAGGATCGATCTTAGCTTGAGGAAGTTGCGCAGGATGTAAATCGTTTATTAGGATACCTGGAAATGAGTGATCAGTCTTTCCTTGTGAACAGACGTGTTTTATCGAGTGTCGAGTGTTATCAATTGAATAAGTGGTTTTCGTTGAAGTGTTTTAAAAAAAAGTGTTCCGTGCATTCTTAACTAAATTACTTCGTGCTACTAATCATTCATTAACGAATATATTTCATTTATTGACGTTATTCAGTACTATATTATTTGATCAAACCAAGGCTACTGAACGTGGCTTGCCTTGTTTGGTTTTCAAATCAATCAGAAAACGTGCAGTCATAAGGTTGAAATTCCCTTGGTTTTCCTTTGTTGTTTTTCAAATCTATCAGAATCGTGGTTTCTTAAGGTTCATTTTTCCTTCACACACTACCTGACCTCCAAAAGGGTCACCTACCGTGGGAAAAAAAGGATTAAGTCAGTAAACAGCGACCAGATAAGTTTCATTTAATACTTTTTCTTTAACATTTCTTTCGTCGGTAGCTTAATTATATATTCATTTAGCATAAAATTGTGTTACAAGAACCTGTTTCTGCGTTTCAAGAACAATTTTGCGGGTTTTCGCAGGTGACGGCACAATAAGCACGCGGTAGACCTACGTTGTAATTTATTAATTTCCAAACGCTCGTTTTTTGTTTTTTTGTTGTTCAACTAATTAAAAGCATGACACCCCCGTCAAGTACTTGCAGTCGCTGTGAAGGGAAATGTGCTGCTTACGTGTTTACAATGGCTAATAATAATGATCAGTTAGTTTGCAGGTGGTGCTCAAGCATGGAAGTGCTGAGGAACGAGTTAGAACGTGAGAGGGAGGCCAGGGTGAGACTTGAAGAAAGCGTGATGCTCCTGACGGCAAAATTAGAATCCCTTGAGACTCCAGTTACGACCCCTCCTGCCTCAGTTTCTACTAATAATATAAATAGCCCTCTCTCTTCCCCTAGTTCCCAACCCTTCGTTCGAGTGCGAACTGGAGCCCCATTGAGAAAAGCAAAGACCTGTCTACCAGTAATAACAAGCAATAAGTTTTCTGTTTTAGGTTTCGAAGATGCTGATGAACCGGAAATACGACTCGTTGGCGATTCCATTGTTCGAGGGCAGCTCGAGGAATTCTGTGGGAGAAACCCTCGTCGTAGGCGCCGATACTGCTACCCTGGTGCAAGGGCGGAGGATATAACTAATAGTGTTGACCATTTTACAGACGGTACCACCGAGGACACAACGTATGTTATTCATGTCGGTACTAATAACGTTTTAAATTCTAGATCGGAAGAACTGCTGGCTAGGTACAGGGACTTATTAGAGCGATTAAAGGAGAAAACTAAAGAATGTTTTAACAGGTATACTTCCTCGAATTATCCAACGAAGCGATTTCTACAGCAAGGCGACCTATATTAACAATAACCTAAAGTCTCTTTGCCAACAGGAAGGACTGCATTTTGCAAATTTTTGGAACAGTTTCTACGGCAGGAGGGACTTGTTCCTCGAAGATGGACTTCATCTTAATGAAGTTGGAGCTGCGCGTTTAGGAAGACTATTTCATAATACTGTCTCTTCTTTTCAGGCTGCCGTAACTCGAACGGTCCCAGCGTAAATTCCACAAATTTCCCCCGCGCTCGCGAAGGTGTCGCAATTACAAACAATTTGAAGGTTCTATCCTTAAATGCTCGTAGCCTACGAAATAAAATAAACGAATTTTTTTCCTTAATTGCTTGTAAAGACTATGATTTAATTGCGATAAATGAATCGTGGCTTAGCACTGAAACACGTGACTTTGTAGGGGAGTATCAAATTAAAGGTTATAGACTTTTTGTTAAAAACAGAATAGGTAGGCGAGGAGGCGGTGTTATGTTGTATATCAAAGATAATATTGCGAACGTTATAGAAGTAAAGCACTCAATTCCAGAACCGATAGATTCGACTATAGCAGAACTTAAATTGAACGATTTCAAACTTCTTGTTGCGGTTATATATAGGCCCCCAAATCAAACAGCTGATACGGACGAAGCGTTATATCGTGAACTAAAGAGGATAATCGGTAGTGAGCAGGCTTTAGTTATGGGGTGACTTTAATTGCGCCAACGTGAATTACGATACAATGCAGGGAGACGCGGAAGGTAATCGTTTAGTTAATTTTCTCGAGGATAGCTTTCTTATTCAAAAGGTTGGGGAACCTACGAGGTTGGACAGTATTTTAGATTTAGTAATAACTACGGATGATAGGCTAATTACTGATCTTCAAGTAATAGAACCGTTGAGCAATAGCGATCACAATATGGTAGAGTTTGTCCTCTCAGTAAGTCACTGGAAACCAACTAACTCGACTAAAATTCCTAACTTCCAGCACGCAGACTTTAGTAAATTTCGAAATAAATTTTCACACGTCAATTGGGAAAACGTAATGGGGAACTCCAACGCAAAACTAATGTGAGAATCGTTCGTAACGGTATTTAGGACTATAAATGAGGAATGTGTACCGTACAAAATTAAGCGTGCGAAAGTAAACAACAAGCCCTTGTGGTTTAATTCTAGAGTACGAGATATTATAAAGAGTAGAGATAGGGCTTATAGGCAACATAAGTGCGATAAAGACAATTTGTTGTTACGAAACAACTACATATCTCTGAGGCGTGAAGCGAAAAGTGTAATAAAAAAGTCCAAGTTTGAAATCTCCATAGCTCGTGACGGTAAAGAAAACCCCAAGCGATTCTTTCAATACGTCAATAATAGAAATCTAGTAAAAAGTGTCTTAGGTCCATTGAAAAATGTAAATGGAGATCTAGTCTCTGAAAACAAGGAAATGGCTACCTTGCTAAACGAATTTTTTACGTCAGTTTTTACTATAGAAGTTGTGACGAATATCCCTACGGTCAGAGACATAATACCTTTTGATAATGGTAATATTTTGGATAATATTGTCGTTAGTGAAGGGAAAGTAATGCGCTATATTGATAAAATGAAAACGCGTAAATCACCGGGTCCGGATTCCATATATCCCATACAACTAAAATAATTAAAAGATAGCATTGTTATGCCGCTAACAAAGATTTTTAATGCGTCTATTTCTCAGGGGTGCGTACCAGATAATTTCAAGTTAGCAAACGTAACACCTATCTTTGAGAAAGGCGATAAAGGTGCGGCGGGAAATTATAGGCCAATCAGTTTAACGTCTGTTGTAGGTAAGCTACTGGAATCAATAATTAGGGATCGTATAGTCGAACACTTAGAAGTGCATAATCTGGTTAGAAATACGCAGCACGGTTTTAGGCGAAACAAATCTTGCTTAATTAATCTTTTAGAATTTTTCCAGAGCGTGGTTGACGTTTACGATAGACATCGGGCGGTTGATGTAGTGTATTTAGATTTTCAAAAAGCGTTTGACACCGTGCCGCACAAAAGACTCATTGAAAAAACTAAGGCTCATGGAATCAGGGGTGTAGTAATAAATTGGCTAGAAGAGTGGTTGGGAGGCAGGAAACAGAGGGTGGTCGTTGATGGAGCGGAGTCGTGTTGGGCTAATGTAGCGAGTGGCGTTCCTCAGGGTTCTGTATTGGGCCCCTTGCTTTTTCTTATATATATTAACGATTTAGATGTCGGCCTAGTCAGTACAGTTTCAAAGTTTGCGGATGACAGGAAGCTGGGTGGTAGGGCGATTAATGACGAAGATAGAGGTAAAATTCAGGAAGATCTGAATAAAATCGTTGATTGGTCAGTCACATGGCAAATGAGATTTAACGTGGATAAGTGCAAAATTTTTCATATAGGTTCGCGTAACGGTAATTTTCCGTATAGTATGTCAGGGAAAGATTTAACAAGCGTAGAGCAGGAAAAAGATTTAGGAGTTATAGTCACTGGTGATTTAAAAGTAGCGAAACAAAGTACAGCAGCGGTCAATAAGGCGAACAAAGTGTTAGGTTTTATAGCTCGAAATTTTGAGTACAAATCGCGCGATATTATAGTTCCTCTTTATAAATCATTAGTTAGACCCCATTTGGAGTACGCGGTCCAATTTTGGAACCGCATATGCGCAAAGATATAGACAAAATCGAGAGAGTTCAAAGACGAGCAAGTCTAAGATGATTCCGTCTCTTAGGTCAAAGTCGTACGAGGATAGGCTTAAAGAGTTAAAATTGACTACTCTCGAGACTAGGAGGTTAAAGGGTGATCTAATCCAGGTTTTCAAAATTATGAATGGGTTTGATAACGTAGATAGAGATAGCTTTTTCGAAATATCTCAATATAATAGGACTAGAAATAACGGGTGTAAGTTGACAAGTAGAAGGTTCGAGACAGCAGTTGCGAAAAACTTTTTTACGCATAGAATAGTAAATAGCTGGAATAGTTTGCCGGTAGAAGTAATTAGTAGCACGTCTATAAACATGTTTAAAAATCGATTAGACGCGCATGTTGATAGAAAGGGTATAGTTTAAGGTAGTAAAATTAAGGCTTTGTGGGGATAGATCCCACAGCTCAACACAAGTGTTGTGGGATATAGGGAGGCAGCGTCTTGGGTTAGGGGATACTCTCTGTCCTTACACACCCCATTTAAAGAGATTCCTCTGCCGAGCGGCGCCCCCCATAGTACTGTGAGGTATTGAAAAACTCATGATCTTCACTTGCCCCACAAACACCTTTAAATGGGAGACCCATAATGGGTGCACACACATTTCTACATTACTCTACAGTCTTTACAGCCACACCTACACTTTTCCTCGTAAGTGTATATATTGTAATGTATATGTTTGTAAATTTTGACTTGGTCCGCAATCGATATGGACCGTGACTTGATGGATACCGTAATGAAATTGACTGGATTCTTTGGATCTGATATATTTGCATGTCCGTTATAAATAGATATAGAGTGTAACATTTGTGGATAGTAGTCTATTATGACTTGATCCTCTGGATCCAGATATTCTATCTTTAGTTTTAAATCGATAATTAATTAGTTTTAAATTGATAATTATTTAGTTTCGTAAAAATTGGTCGTTGCCAATTTACCGGCAGTTTTTACATAAATTTCTTATGTTCTTGTGGTTTGGAACCCACGTAAAATTGTAGGTCCCCTCCGCCACCACGGAGGACATACACAATACACGATTACGAACACAGTTAGGTAGACCAGCCATGAGTGGATCCTAGGGTCTTTGTTGGTCTGAAACATTATAACATTATAACATTACATGCTGGCCAGTTGATATATGGTATCTACATATAAAAGAAATTTACCAATATCATAACATTTCATTCAAATTGTGCGCAGCGACTTACACCAAATAAAATTAAATTTTTGAACACAGAAATCACTACGGACGTATTCCTGAATCATTACAAAACTGCGTAACTCTATGACAATTGATATAGTTTGATGTCAAATATCTTGAAAACCGTAACTCGTTCCGACATCAGAATTGTTTCCAATCGTATTTTCTCGTCGAGAGGATCTCGCATACTGAGGAAGAGTCATCTTCTCAGATGAAAACACATTCGCTTTCACTACACATGGGCGTGTTCATTGTTGGCGACCAGACAATACGAGGTATGCCCGCCAACACATATATGAAGTGGCAAGGAGTGGACACGTGAATTGCAACGTGTCGGGATGGGTGCACCTGTACGGCATTGGAGAGCTGGCAGAAAATTAACGGAAGGTTTACAGCCAACCAGTATTTAGAGATACTGGAGGAGGTGATGCTGCCAACCGTAAGGACATACACTTTGTCCCATCCTGAGCGGATTATGTTTATGCAGGTAAATAATACAACTAAATTATTTTCATTACACAGAATATGCTTTCAAGAATATTATTTAATTAAGGTCAAGCAGTGGATATTTTAAGGTAATATGATTAAAGGAAGACATTAGTACATGTAGTTATAAATGTAATTTTAAATATATATTTATTTTTATTTATTAATGTTTTTATTTATTTTTGCGTCCTGTAAGGAAAATTTGAAACAGTATGGATGAAATGTGAGCACTCAAGTTTTGCTAATTTCTTTTTACATGATAACTGTCCTGTTCATACTGACAGGATCATCAGACGGTGGTTTCAGAAACAACGAGATGTCGAGCTGCTGAACTGGCCCATCAAGGGGTGTGACCTAAACTCCATTGAAAATGTGTGGGCAAATGTGGTTAACGCTTGGGAGCCTGGGCAGGAGCGGACATCTCGGCACTTGCTGGAACACACCATGCCAGACTGGGAACTTTTTCGCACAAACCCAGAAGTAATCTTCAATCACATGGCATCTCTTACAAATAGGCTCCGAAAGCTCATTAATAATAATGGAGGATGGACCAAGTATTGAGTAATTGTGTATGATAATGTTATGGTTCTGGTTACTTGAACAACTGTTAGTTCCTTATAATTTGAACATTATGTTTTGTATGTTCTTTAGAAAATCCCTAAATTTATTTGATTCATGTTTATTTTTGTAGTAAAAAATTGAACTACTATCATTATCTCTCCATGGATAGACCTTTTTCTGGATAATCATTTGTTGATGATGCATGGACTTTAAACAGAAATGTTATTGCTTGGAAGAAAAGTCGATCCTACAACTTATCTTACACTTTAACTATAACATGGCCACATCCAAATCCTATGATTGAAAGTTTTTGAAGTATCCCACGTTTGTGAAATAACCTAGCTACTCTATTCCCTAAATTTACAAATAATGCATGAAAAAATACATAGTCGTCGCAGCATTACTACTAAAACTACAGTGAACACTATATTTATTCTGTCATTGGTTTCAAAAAATAAAAGTAGTTCTATGACAACACCTGAGAGGGGGAGGAGAGGGAGGGAGTTAGAGTGGGGGGGAAAGAGGGACTGCGTTGCCTCCACATCTCGGAGAGCGCTATACAGGGGTGGAGCGCGACTATTGCAGTGTGCTGTACCTGTTGAGTCTGAAATAAAGTGTTTGTTTGATTGTTTCATTTCTTACAAATCTAAAGAGCTGTTGGTGGAGTTGTCAGATATGACAATACAAATCTGTTGAATATGGTTATGCTATCTTTGTTCTAAGATTGTTGTGAGGCTTTTCTGAAGGGTGCCCTTGTAAATTTCGTATCTGCCATACTGTGAGATATTTTAACTTTTATTTTCTTTAAAAGCTTTTGCTTTTGACTTTAAGTCAAGCAGTAAGTAAGCTATTGCTTTTGACTGTAAGTAAGAAAATGTTATTCCCGCATAATCGGCCTCCAGTTTTCTTTAATTGCATACATTAAGAATGGATTTTTAGTACAAACTTACATATCTGCTTATTGTCTTATATATATATATATATATATATATATATTATATGTGTGTGTGTGTGTGTGTGTGTGTGTGTGTGTGCTGAATGACTGAAATGGTATGGTTCCAACGTCCATATCCATATATCTCAGTTGTCACTGTTAAATGCATATTTTGAAAGTAAAGGGTACAACGAATGTTTTTTTAGGAAGGATTAAGTTTCACACTTTTATTTAAGAATCAGATTTTATATCTCGAATAGACGTTGTAATCTTTGAGAATTATTTGTTTTGATACCTTAAAAAGAAAAGGTATCTCATCAATTTCTTGTTTATTTAACTCGGGTGTCTATTTACTTTTATCATATTGTCTATTTACTTTTTTCAATTCATTGTATATAATTGTATAGATTGTATATACCACTTCTTTTCAGGATTGCTTAGCTTTTGTAAAGATTACAACCCTACAAGCTGAAATTATACAATCAGCGAAAGGATTGCATTTATTCATAAACTATATCTACATTTTATAATGCTCAATAAGAGTTGCCAGATATGTATATCTATGCAATGTGAAAAATGTAATTAAATTTATAATTGTTTGTAAGTTTACTAAAAAACATTAATAAACAAAAGTGTACAGATATATTTTTATTATCCTTTATTCGATTATGTTTATTGTTTGTATATTAAAAAGCGTTTATAGTATGGTATTTACGTACATAAATGTTGTGAAAAGAAGCAGAATGTAACGCAGTTGCCTTTGTCCACCCAAAAAAATGTTCATTGCAAGTCTGCGATCAAATCGCATTCTTATAACTTAATTTCTTTATATCTCATAACCTCGTAGCAGTTCTGTACGTTGATCTCTCTTCACACGAAGGTCCAGCTTGTGGCCTCGCCTCTTATGTATTTATATGTATTTATATATACATAGACTACACCCACATTCTTATTTTCCCATAACAAAGTACCTCACCCCTTCATGCTTATCAGCAATTCATTCCACTTATGTATATTATTTTATATTTATTGCGAGATGAATTTTATGTTTTTATTTTGGAGGCCTCTAAAGTCCATAATTTTGCTAAGGATTTGTCGTCGTGCTGCTGGTGGCCGCTGAAGTCCATTGTTTGGTTGGTTGAATTAGGTCTAAGGTTGGTGGTTGGTTGTAGGTCTGAAGTGTGGTGTTGCTGATTGGGATAGGCTCTATTTATTTATTTTTAAGGTTTGGTACCCCCTAACCCCCTTTCCTGGGCTTGACACCTGTTTTCCAGCAATGTTACAAAATCAAGCAATGTTGCATGCATTTGCATTGCACTCTCCTCCGATGATCCCATAATAATAATGTTAAAATGTAGTTTGGTATATTGTATAAGTCATGCACCTCGAAAGGTAAAGGGTGGAACTGAACTTAACCACACATTGGATAATGAAAACTTAGAATATTTACTGGTATTGCGTGACGTACCGGAAGCCTCGTTAGTACGTTCACTCTTCTTCAGCATATACTTGTCAAGGATACTGCTAGCTGCTCGCACTCTGAATGGGGCTACAGTATGAGTGGTGCACTTGTGTTTGTTCATTACTGTATTTTGAACAATACTTTATTTATATGAAACTCTTCAGTAGAAAGTGAGGGCATATTTATCCCCGTCGTCGTCTTCTCTTACTTAATTTATCTTTTATTTTAAATACATTTCTTTCTGGCACATAAACAAAATTCAAATTTTCTTACTAATATTTGTAACGGTCGAAGAACTTTGAGGCTTATGGCCGGCCAAACCACTGGCCAGATTTGGATGAGACTTGGGGAATAGTGGTATCTGAGGCCGGGGAAAAATATGGACTATATGACGTCGGCCTCCGAGGTCATCTGAGGTCGCTGGAGGCCTCTGTATTCCAGATTGGTTGAAAGATAGTGACATCATATACACGTCATTAAATGGGCGGAGCTCTATCATAGACACATCATAAAATAGGCGGAGCTCTAGCGCGTGTTTTTCACCCGGTAAAAGCAGGCTTAAATGAATGGAAAGCGAATTGTTACACCTATTAAACAGTGAAAAGTCTCCTGATGAGAAACGAATCTTATACGAAGAAGCTCTCCTGAAATTTCTTCAGGAATACGAAAATTATAAGAATCCGACAGAGGTTCCCGTAGTTATTAAACACAGCGCAGCCGACGTTGAGCATGGAGGCATAGGACCTGGGGCCGACGCTAGAGACGAACAGACAAAAACAACGACGCAACCCCGCAACATATCGAGCATTTATTAAAAAGTAGTCTTCCACATACATTGAGGAATAAAGGTTTAAGTCTTTATAATCTATTGAGTGAGGATCCCATTATATAGTGGACAGATACAGGTGAGGTTGTTGTTGAAGGATCAAAGGTACAGGGTTCGAACATCATTGACATCGTACACGACTTGGTGCGAAAGTGGGATAGGCCCTCATCAGCATGATGGTAACATATTAAAGCAAGACTACAGCAAATAAACATCCCAAAAACACTGATAGGTAATCTGAACAGGTTAAAAGACTTGGGACAAGCCTCGCGAACACGCCTTCACCTCCAGCGGTAACATCTCTGAAGAGGAGGAAGAAGAGATCAAACAGCAACGGCCAACCCTCCCCGAGTGCCTCTAAAATACGCAAATGGCTAACATATTAAGAAAACGTTATTATAACATTTCTAACCCAGTAGGGTGTGTCAATTTTGTCAACTTTTTTCAAATAAATTTTGGTAGTGAAAATATAGTGTCTTTTCATGTCAAAACTTTGAATTGGCCAACCAAAATGAAATAAAATAACCTTACCTACATCAGTTTTACCTTAAAGTTTCAGAAATTGACTCTTTTACTAAGTAATAGGACATAAATTGATTAACTATTCATCTGTCACAGAATTATCCCACTGATCGCATATGGAGTGTTTTCAATGTCATATAGTTGTTGTACAATGTACAAGTCACAACATGAATAGAACTGTCCCTCACTCTCAGTCCTCAGTTGCCTCTTAGATGTCATAGACGGTGGTTTGCTGTTATTGCTCTTGTACCTACTTCATAGTTATTCTACGAGACGAATAATACAGTTTAACTGTAAGTATGGATTATTGATTTTTACAATTATTTATTATTATCATATTCTTTTGTCTAATTATGTTGTAATCCCATGAAATATTTTTTTATTGAATTTTAGAACATCGAATGACTAAACTTTGAAACATCGTAATTGATATAAAATACTTAAATGTTTTTCTTTCTTTTCAGATATTCCTAAGATGCCAAAATTGAAGACAAGAGGTCAGTCGTCATGCCACTTGAGCCTGTTAGTCGGTACAGGCAAGGAGCTTCCTGTATCAGAACTACCAACAGTGCGAGATATGCTGAGACTAGGGTTACTCATTCGTGAACAAAATACAAAGGATAGAAGGAACTACACAGAGAAAGAGCTCATAAGGGACATGATTCCCCCTCTTCTGCATCAGTGGAAAAAAGCTAAGGTGTTATTCAAACCACCTGTACTCAATCAGTATAGAACTATTGAGCTAAAATTAACAAAGCTGTGGCACAAAGCAGTTGAGACATCACTTGGTAAAGGAAAACTAGCAAAGAAAAATAAATTTCTGCACACACTTGATACTCTTCTTGAAATCATTTTTAACTGCCAGTGTCCCATAGAGTTGTGTTCTGAAGCCAATTGTTCTCCCTCATGCAGAAGAGAACCTTACCCTCACATTGATTGTCGCTATCCTCGTGAGAAGAAGATCCCTGTTTTGGAGCTGGCTTTCATAAAGGCGCAGAGAACAAAGGCAGGAGGCCAAGGAAGTATGCAGATTGGTTCAGCAGATTATTCAGAAACCAAAAAACAGATTGTTATTGCTAAGAAAAAAGAGGAAATCCGAGAGAGGGAAGAAAGGAAGAAAAAGAAGAGTGAAGAAGCCACCTAAAGAGATGAAGAGTTCTATCAAGAGGTTTCTCACTTCTTTGAAAGCTCTTCAGATGAACAGAAAGAAGCAACATCAGATGATAGCTCCAAAATGCCATCTGAACCTTCGCCGAAGAGAATGAAATACAACACTAAAGACATCTCAAACATTGCCCTTGCCAGTATTCGCCACCATACGGGGCTACGAGGGACTGCAGAGATTGCCACTGCCGCTTGGATAGATGCAGGCCTCATCAGCCGAGAGGATACATCCTTAGTGATAGATCATAATAAGATAAGAAGAGCACAAGAAAAAATAATGAAGGAAATATCTGATCAGCATAAAAAAGATTTGAAGGATGAAGGTCTCTCTTGCCTTTTGTTTGATGGAAGAAGAGATGACACAAAAGTTCTCCTAGAGGTAGAGGGAATGGACAGAAAGTTTCCCGGTCTCATCAAAGAAGAACACTACTCTGTGTGTTCCGAACCTGGTGGCCGCTATTTTTTCACTTTGTTCCTGAAGCAGAAGTAGAAGGCAAGAAACATGCAGAGGCAATTGCTGATCAAATAATATGTTGGCTTCAAGAAAGAAGACGACAGTTCACTGCAGGCCGTTGGTGGAGACTCAACTACGGTGAACACTGGATGGCAGGGCGGTGTTATGACGCATTTAGAGAAAAAACTTGGAAGAAGGCTTGTTTGGATTGTATGTGATTTGTACACAGGGGAACTACCTCTTCGTCGTCTCATCCAGGAACTTGATGGTCCTACAAAGAGCAACAACAAGTGGCCAGGCCCCCTTGGAAACATGCTAGATGAAGCAACGGAATTAGAAATAAATACAAAATTTCCAAAGGTCGAAGTAGGCCCTCCCCTTCCAGTGTTGTCTGAAGAAGTTATCAAAGACCTCAGCACGGATCAATCTTACGCTTATCGTATTGTTCAAGCAATCAGATCAGGAGAGTTGCCTCAAAATCTGGCTCTCTTGGAGATTGGACCCGTAAGTCACAGTCGTTGGTTAACTACAGCGATTCGTTTCTGCAGGATTTGGGTTTCCAAACATGCACTGAAGGGCAAAATGCTACAGAATTTGATGTTGATTGTTGAATTTATTATTGGGTTTTATCTTCCTCACTGGTTCAATGTAAAACTTAATCCAATGTGGATAGAGGGGCCCAACCACATCTTGTTTCAATTACAGCTACTGAGAATCCAAAGGAAAGTAGTGGTGGACATCGTGTTACCTGTGGTTAGAAGGTCCGCTTGGTATGCTAGGCCAGAGGCAGTTTTGCAAGCAATACTCTGCAGCCAATGTACCAAAGAGCGAAATGAGGCTGTGGAAATCATTCTAAAGCTTAGAGGAACATCACTAGATGATGACCACTGTAGGGTGGATCGATTTTACATTTTTTTCGATTTCCATATTCTAATAGAGACAAAAACTTGCGCATGCATGAGAAAATAGCTTCTGCAAAATCTTAGCTTAATATGTAATCATCTTCTGTCCCCGGCAGAGCGATGAAAATCATATTTTAGTAGTCAAAAACATAGTTTTAAACCCTAGCCTAGAGTCATAAAATTTTGCGTGTGTGTTATTTCATGCATAAGCAACGATATAAATGCTATGGGAAATATATAAATGCATTATTTAAGACAAAGAGCCGATCTGAAAATATGTATATTATACACATATTTTCAGATCGGCTCTTTGTCTTAAATAATGCATTTATATATTTCCCATACCATTTATATCGTTGCTTAGGCATGAAATAACACACAAGCAAAATTTTATGACTCTAGGCTAGGGTTTAAAAATACGTTTTTGACTACTAAAATATGATTTTCATCGCTCTGCCGGGGGCAGAAGATGATACCTATTAAGCTAAGATTTTGCAGAGGCTACTTTCTCATGCATGCGCAAGTTTTTGTCTCTATTAGAATATGGAAATCGAAAAAAATGTAAAATCGATCCACCCTAAATTGACCAGCTTGGAGACTGCTCTGTTCAGACAATGAAGGTACCTCCGATAAACGTCAATGCCACGAAATTGTCAGAATTAGTTAACTTGAGTTTGGAAGTTTTGGAGCCACCACTGACAACATGTATAACAAACAAAGATTTAACACAACTTAAAGAGGCCCCAATGCAAGTGCCAAAGTGGCCTTCTCACACTCAGAGTGTGGAGAGATGTGTGAAAATGGTCACAGAAGCAGCTAGTCAAGTTTACAGTCACGAGAGGCGAGAAGGCTACATCAAAGCGCAAGTAGCAAGCCGAATGCTGATGTCAAGGAACCGCAGCAAAAAGGACATGACTGCATTGGTTACTTTCAAATAAAGACTCTGAATGATATCTTATTGCCACTTTAAATGTTGATAGGATGTTTGTGCACATTTGTTATTTTGTTACGAATTTACGGAAAAATTGAATTTTTGAATTAAAATTGATGTAGGTAGGAATTATTTTTTATTGTTTTTGAAGCAAGGATATTATTTTGTATGCCAAATGATTACATTAAATTGCTACCAAATCACATGATTTTCAATTTAGTCATTTCACCCACAAAATTGACACACCCTACTAACCCAGCCTCCTACGGTGGCGTTAATAGACTGTACAGAGGCGTTTATAATGAGGGAGTAAGGAAAAAAGATGTTGAGAGGTTTTTGCGGAGGCAGGAGGCTTATACACTTCATAAGCCGGTGAGAAAAAGGTTTAAGATAGGCAAGACAACAGCGACATCGGTTGATTCTATTTGGCAGGCAGATTTAACAGACATGCACAGATATTCAGTGTACAGTATAATGGAGGCTACCGATACATCCTATTCATAATAAATGTATTCTCTAGATATTTGTGGCTAATTCACCTTAAAAATAAATCGCCTGAAACAGTTGCTAAACCACCAAAACGTTGATGTTGAAAGAAACAGGATTCCTGGCTATTTTTGCACGGGTATGGGGAAAGAATTTATAGGCCAAGCTTTGCAGTCCAGTGTACCATAAAGGAACGCATGCATCGCTATTTCACACATTAAAAGACATACAGATATATAGACATTCTGGATTCGTTGGCCTCATCCTACAATCGTTCTCACCACCGAGCAATTGGAACAACACCTAACGAAATTTTAGGAGGTACGTACACAGAACGTGAGGTGAGAAAAGATATTCGTAGAGTGCCAACACGCACTAGGCGTTTCAAAATCAATGATTATGTAAGGCTGTCGCGTTCGGGGAATAAATTCGCGAAAGGATTTGAGCAAGTTGGACACGTGAGATTTTTAAAGATAGGGCTATGAGACCTAAGGACGAGATAATGCTGTATTACATTGAAGATTTGAATGGGGAAGAAATAGCAGTGGGCTTTTACAGCGAGGAGCTGAGGAAAGTGACATTTATTTTAGGAGAAAAGTGTTTAAAATTGAGAAAATTTACGCAGCAAAGGTTCAGGAAAGAAAAATGTACCTGGTGAAATGGCTAGGGTACCCAGAAAGCTTCAACACCTATATAAAAGCTGATGTAATAATGAAACTTAAACAGTATACAACATGGCGCCTAACCACTTCTAGCGTTACACTCCCGTCTTCTTCTCTGTCTGTACATCCTGGCAACACCCTGGCCAACTTTGTAACAGAACTCCATAGGTCACTTGAATTGGGCCGTGAATTATATGAGGTAGGAACATGCGAATTTCAATTGGCTACCAAATTTTTAAGTATTGATAATAAAGAACCCGTTTTTTTACGGCTCTTAGAAACCGTGATGAGTGTGAAAAGGATGGAATAACTCGGGACAATACCATGCGCGCCACCCGGAGTGGGAAGGCACAGTACTACACTACAGAAGTAACACTAGGACCGGGTCAATATGATAGAGCCGAGGATGTTGTGAGACTTAAATGGTAGTTTGAAAAGTTCAAATCTTACGTCTGATTTGGTATACGAAATCGTAAACAAAGATACCCCGGCACATACCTGACTCTAAAATCAAAGGCTAACAGAAATGAAGACAACGGGCTGTTCAATATTATAACTGAAGGCAGATATGGGGCAGCCATTCAAAGAGATACTTTTCACGAATCACGACATGACTTGTGCAGCTTATTGTATCAGCTGAAATTGGAGAAATTGAACGATGGAGACCCTCCCCCAAGACATGTGCTATATTTACAGCATTATCGCGGAACATCAGTTTGTTGGGGATACCCAGGCACGGCTGCTGCGCATCACCCACATTCCCAATCATAGAGGAAGAAGCTTAAGCATCACATACGATAAGCCTCATTATGTCAAAGTCGCAGCTAACTTGCTAACCAGTATCTCAATAGAGTATATATGAAAGATTGAGAGGAAAAAGTTTCCATTCGGTGACGGGAGCTTAACAGTGAAGCTCCACTTCCGTCGCACTGTGATAGAATGACCCGATGGCCGGTCACAGTCTAACGAGGGGTGAGATACTAGCGCGGGATTGGGATTGGCTCCATTTTTTCAACCATGACTGGTGCCAGTTATCTCGGCAGGAAAGCGTTACAATCAGGTCTTAACACTGTAGAAGACATAATGGCCGGTGCTAAGCCTAAAGAAACACTAAAATAGCACTTAAAGTGTACACGGGACGAAATCATCGAAGATGCAAAGAGAAAAATGGGTGGTGGTGGGAAGAAGAAGAAGCGCCCTGTACGGAAGAAGAAGGGGTTACCAGGACGTGGCGTTAAAAGTAAAAGGACATCAAAAAAGAAGAAGTGTTCTAAGAGCATGAAATCTATGTCGACCACTTTTTTAACTGATATAAGCTAAGGACGTTGCTCTCATGAATCATAGGCTGATTACTACTTGTCGAGAGAGGTGCCCCTATTTCTGACACGCCATGGCACGTTTCATCCATCCGTGTAGTTCACAATGTTGTAAATCGGAGCTGGCCCTCTTTGACATGCCACCAACACAAGTATCTATAGAGCACAGTGACTTTATTACAGTTAATCCGAGTGCTCCTATAGAATTCGTGGTCCCAAGCTCAGGCCCTTACTTTTTGACCCAAGTTGTGTGCATATGTACGCTAAACTACGGATAGCCCATACAGATGGAACGGATTGCGAAAACGATTACGTTGTATATCCTTAGACCAATTTTCTAGACTCCATATTCAGTCAGTGTGACGAGTATTTAAATCAGGTCACCATCTCGTCAGGGTCTGGCTACTACCACCTACGAGCCTATCTGGAAAATGTCTTCAACTTTTCAAAGGAAGCGAAGGATACCTTTTTAACTGTCGAAGGTTATTATCAAGCTAAAGATAAAAGTAGTATAAAGCACAATTTAAAAATTCTAAACAGAAGATATATGATTGTTTCGGCGTCTACACACAGATTTCACATTCCAGGAGAAGCTGCTTGTGAATGGGGTCGATATGAAAATAAAGCTCACCCGTAAGGAGCCCTGAGATTTGCTTAAATCTAGGTGCTGAACAAGAAGAGAGCTCGAAGCCTGTGGTGATTCATATTATGGAGACATATCTCCGCGTGCGTCGTGTGAAATTAAGCTCTTTTAAGCAACTAGAAATTGAAAAATTTACTACACGGCACAGTAAAATACCCAATTAATAGAGTCTAACTCAAGTTGTATGCAGTGCCCTCAAGGCTAACATCGAAGCAGATACTGTAGAAAATGTTGCTCTTGGAGCTCTACCTAAAAGGTTATTAACGGGAATGCAGGAACACGCTTCTCTGAATGGAAAATCCAAAAAGACCGCATTTAATTTCGAAAATTTCGGACTTAAAAGTATAACCCTGAACGTCAATGGGGTGGCCTTAGGTGGGACATTGGAAACGAATTATTCTACAGATGACGAGTTTCCAATTTGCTCAAGAGCGTATAGCAACCTTACACATATTGCCGGTACTTGCAACGAATTAGGAATCGGCGTAACACAGAAGGAATTCGTTGAGAGGGCTAATCTTTACCCGTTTGACCTCTCCCCCGACTTATCTGCAAGTATAAACACACACATAAGCCCACAGCAAAGTGGGAACATCTCAGTCAGATTGGAATTCGCCAAGCCGCTATTAGTGTAGTAGTTTACCTCGAGTTGCGAGCCCTAATCGAAGTTGACAGGTTTAGGGTTGTAGTCACAGACTTTTAAAAATGGACACGAATAAACTCCGGAGAGTGAAGAAGGGTGATCGATTCACACGCACCAAATTCACATGTCTGTGGACCATACAGCTTGTACTTTCTAATGCATATGGCCCGCGGGAACGAATTTACAGGTTTTTTTTAAAATTATTCGACTTGTGTGACACTGAAGGGATTGACGAACTGGTATGCAGCCAGATAAAAAACCGGTTCCCGTTTGTAGGCACTCAATGTATTGTGTGAAGTTTTATGTGTATATATAATTGTAACTTCAACAGTTAATTATTTTAATTTGTAACAATATGCGCAGTATAGCTTTCATTATTATATTGAATAAAATAAAAAATGCATCCCTAATACTAATAATTTGTGTAATGCTTAAGGACGGGGATCACGTTGTGTGACTATTTTAAAATGTAATGGATGCTAATTCTGTAACTAATTTAAGTTGGATATATATATATATATATATATATATATATATATATATATATATATAAACGAAATTATTGTCACTCCTATTTGTATATATGTGATAAACATTGAAGAAAATATTGTCAAAAAAAATTGTTGTATACGATAAACGATATTACGTATTAATTTATGAAACGAACTTTATAGTTTTAACATTTAATAAAATGTTGAAAATACATGGCTTATTCTTACCTGGCACACAAGAAAAAAGAAAAACTTACATTGTTTCCTCGACGATATTGTATTCACTCTGCGTCTCGCAATCGTAGGACCGAGTGTCCCGTAAAATTTTTTGCTCCTTATTCAAATCATCGTCGACGAGTTGAATTTCTTCAAAGTTATTACGAAACGTTTCTATAACACGATCAGGCTCCGCCCAGCTCCTTTAAGAGAAAAAAGGTGCGGTTGTAAACAGAAATTTTTTATTTATTTTATGGGCGCAATTAAGTTCGTATATATTTTTTTTAAGAAAGTTTCCATGCCTGTGAATTATGATCACAAATTACGCTTCAGAGTTAAAAATAAACTGCAGAAATGGATTCTGGTAGACTACATTTTTAGCATGGTGCCAATGACGCGGTTTCTTGAATGATATATGTAAGACCGTATTAAATGATATATATATATATATATATATATATATATATATAGAGAGAGAGAGAGAGAGAGAAGCATTCAGTTTAAAATCACATTTCATAGGAAAATAAACTATGGACCGAGCTGTGACTACTTCAAAATGTCTAATTTATGTGTCACTATAATCATTGTTCATTCTTATCATGTTTGCCTAGTTGATTTTGGAGGCTACGATGTAAAATGAAAGCTGTGATACACCTTAGGCCTACAGACGACTTCAGAGTGATAGCTGTCCCCTTTTACTGCGCCTAAAAGAAGAATTGGTTTTTAAAAATTTTGTCTTAACACATAAATATGCCTTTTCAGCATAAAAATATTCACTCAACCCAGTGTTAGCACTAGAATATTTATTTTCATAAAAAAGTATTGGTTGAAATACTGGGATATAATTTTCTACTTACATTTCGTGTGTGCGACAGTCCATTGTCTCAGCCTGTACAGCTTCACAAATATTGACACCAACTGCGATGAAAATAATTCTCCCCTGTCAACAGCTGTGAAGAGTACCGTAGACGCTTCAGCCCTGTAGGACATCAAAATAAAA